>CM062805.1:617448439-617660939 GCA_031772625.1 Pinus tabuliformis
TCCCCTCTAATCAATAAATCATCAACATCTTGTGTAAGCTTAAGTATACTTCCTTGAATATTTTAAATGTAGTTCAGAAGGTTTTCCAACTTATGATTGTTCTGTTTTACAGTCTAGAGACTGTGATAATCATATTTTTGCTATCTTCTACTCACCACTATTTTGATCTATATCAATGTGTAATGCTTTATAGCAGCCCTCTACTGAAGTATTAATATAACCCAAAGGATTAATTACTTTAATTCTACATCTGTCTTCTTTCATTGGTCTTCCAAAATTAAAACCAAAAACCCCTAAAACAATTATTTTATATGCTCTAGCATTGGTAGCTTGAGCTACTACTATCTTAGAGGTACAATAGCTGGAACCAAGTTACACCACCCTCTACGCCATTCTTCTAGAATAAATGTGCTGATGTTGATAGAATAGGGCCCGACATAGGTGAGGCAATGAGGATCCTCAACTAAGGCACAAGGGAAAATAGTAACGTGGCTGATGGATTAACACCAGGGACAATGGGGAAAATGGGACTGAGGGACAAACAGGCGAATTCCCTTATTAGAGCATAAAGTGCATGGTTGACCTGGCAGTGACTGACGCGAATATGGAGGGGATGGGGGACAGTATGAGTGGAGGCCAAAATGGGAAACAAAGGATTAATGATATGCAAAGATGGATGGAATACTGTAACATGATACAATGGGATGTGAAACAGACTCCATGGATGCAAAGGTGACTCATCGCGGATGCTCTGAACAAGGGTGACTCGATGACACTGCCACATAGAATAGGCCTGGTGGGGACCATGAAGACATGAGAACATGATGGTTACTCATGATGAAAATCAACATGTGAGACAAGTATTAAGAGGGGGTGGACCTCAAAGTAAAAGTGTCTCTTTATGAAGAAATTCGATTTTGAGAGGCGACGAAGTGACTCTTCTTAAAAAAATGGCTTCTTGCTGAAGTGTCAAATAATCAAGAACTAAGAGAGGCCCATTATAATATTCGATGAGATCTTTCCAATGGTGCTGATAGTTTGTCAAACTGAGCTACATTTAGTTGCAATGGGTGATAGAAAAATTGTGGGTTTTCCTCTAAAAGGACGTTTTCCCTCCAATTTGAATTCATTTGCTAAGTGAGTTGTGGCAAATTTGGAGAGGCGGAAAAGGCCCTAAATCTTGTGGAGATTGTAGCAGACAAACCGACTGTTGGAATCAGGATCAACGACTTTTAGGAAAGTGGCCTTACTTGTCTAAAGATGGCCTTAATGCTTCTTGGAACAAATGGTTCGTGGTGAAGAATTAAGGTGTTATAGGTCAATTTGGGCACATCAACCCCAGCTTCCAGATCCGTATTATTAGGGTCCACCAATCCATAATTTAGTTGTTTTCATTCCCTAATGAGGTCAACCTACTTCATGCTTGCTTCCCAAGAGTTTCCATGACAACATTCGTCCAAAAAGTTTCCCTAAGGAGATCAACGTAGGGAGCCTTCTATCAGGCTACAATGCATTGCAGGAACTACACTGTCAGGGTGCTATTCATTGCACCTAGCCTTTGTTTCACCTACAATGAGAGAGATTCATCGATTTTTTTAAATGAATCCATTGGATTCCTCATCCAATGGATCCTTCTGGAAGTTTCCAGGTTGATTCAGCTTGCATTTGGATGAGGAAGAGGATGAATGAACCTTAATCCATTATCCCTTCCTCCATGGAACCACCTCCTAATTTTGGCAAAGAATTCATGAGGGCCATTAATGGCTTAACCTCCTCCTTTCAGCTATAAATTGACCAAGCATTCAAAGGATGGTGGAGGTTGGAATTTCTTGAGCCAAGGAAATGTTGTTTGAATGAGATTAGTAAGAGTATTGTAATAATGTCGAAATGTTGCTTCTTGAGGAGAGAAGGGTTTGATGCTGGAAGGATGACACTGAATCAAGCATGAATCTACATGGGTTGTAATATTTCCTTCTGTTAATAAATAATTCTAAGATTTTTCCATTCATGTGTTTATATGATGTATATCGTATTCTTGATTCTATGATATGTTTAGTTAACAGATCATCATTATTGTATGATTTGATGGGTTTTTGTCTCGACTTGTGTGCAGGTACTTTCCAAGTGAGTTAAGTACGGAAAGGAGTGGAAAAATTGGTCAAAGGAGGGAGGGATTGAGTGAAAGTTATAGGTTAGTACCTTTGTTCTTCTTTCTCTTATCTGTTAACTATAGGAAAAGTGACGAATTACTTTGTCTGTTGTTTCTAGACTAGCTACTAGGTCTAGAGGGTTAGGCATTTGAAGAAACACTAAATTTTCCCAAAAAAAAATGGCGACTCTACTAGGGAATATCCTATCCCTTATAGTAGCTTATCAATCTCTTAAAACACTTTGACATATTGTACCTTCTGTTATTCATCGAATTCAAATCCAATTCACTGAAAGTTGAGTCAATTTTGAGCATAAAATTGCCTTCAGTAATCATCGCACTTCTGTGACTGACACAGTGCGATGTAGTGCACTTCCCACATAGATCCAGTGTGATGCATCACACTTTCTATAACTGTTGCCTCTGATGATCCCTTTAGGGTCAGTTTTCCCATCTAGGAACTAAAATCTTTTGTCAATTTTCATCAGTTTGAATTGCTTGTTGAATGTAAATGATGTCTTATCTATGAAAACAATATTTTCATCTCCTTAGCCAGCCAACCCTACTTTGATTGGATTTATTAATGTTTCTTTAATGTTTTCTTTGTCATTATCAGTCTATGGTCAAAGTTAGAATATAATCGATTGTTTTTGTCAATAGAAAAGTGTTGTAAAATTGTCATTTTCTTTGAAAAATGAAGTGTCGTAAAATCTTCCTTCATAAATTATCAATTGATTTATTTGTGCATTTGATTTGTATTTTCATTTAAAGTGTTGAAAATCTTCATTTCTTTAAAATCAAAAGTGTCATACAGTCTTCCTTTCCCTTTAAAAGAAATTGTCACAAATCCTCATTTTTTATGAAAAGAGTTCTAAATCATTTGTGCATTAGTTTTTCTTATTGCATCATTCACATTAAGAGAAACTGAAAAGAAAAACATGCATTGTGCATATTGAAGTTTGTGAATGCTTGAAAGGAATGGTTTAGGGAATTTCATCTAGTTTGTGCTCTTTGTTGATTGATAAAAAAGTAATTGTATGCTCTATCCCTCATAGCTAGGATTTTCATTGCTGAAATTAAGTGGAAAGAGTGCTTCTCATTCTAGTTGCATTTTTAGGAATTTAGGAAAAAATATCGTGGTGAACCTTTAAAGGCAAATTATAAAGAATATCAAATTAAAATTTATCTGAATTAACCTAATAATGCAGTAGAACTTAACGAAAACATCTAGAGGTCTAGGCTAGAGATGTGTTCTAGCGTCTTTA
Organism: Pinus tabuliformis; assembly: GCA_031772625.1. Lineage (NCBI taxonomy): Eukaryota > Viridiplantae > Streptophyta > Pinopsida > Pinales > Pinaceae > Pinus > Pinus tabuliformis. The sequence goes on from CM062805.1 coordinate 617,451,854, forward strand.
AACCTAGTGGCTGTCGTTTTCACTAAGGTTGGGTGATTCCTCCTCTCTGATTCGATAAGTACTAGTATGAACTTGTGCTCCCTGTACCGTAGAGTATATAGTGGGAGACCCCAATAGGTTCAAATCCTTTATCCCTAGGAAGTCGAGTCTGCTACCCTACCGATTGCAACACATCGAACACATCATTCGGGAAGATTGATTGCCGTACGGTAAATCCTTGGTAATTTCTCCTTCATTGATCACCAAGGTGTATATTGTAGTTTTGCATTTGTTTGGTAAACCCTCTTGTCTAGAATCTCCAGAGCAGTCACTTTTGTTCCTTTTTGACTCCTTAAAAGAAAAGGATCATTTGAGCACTTGTCCTTTCAGGCTCATAAAACATCGAAAGCGACTAGAGTCATCTTTTGTTTTTTCTCGACTCTTTAAAAATGAAAAAGTGAAGTTGTGTTCCAGTGTCATAAAAATTAATTGACTACGGATAACATCCTCCACGCTCACTTAGTTTATCTTAGGCTGAAACATATGGCGACAAATTCGGAGTCCACTAATCAAGGAATTCCTTTCGATGGGAATCCTAGTCCTTTTCCTCCATTTGGAAATATTGGTGCTCCATATATGGCTACATTGTCCCTTCCGGGATTTACCATTGGCTTGCTAGTATGGTTGCTTTACACCTCCTTGGTTCAAAATGTCGTGATTTCTCTGTAATTGAGTACACCTCCAACTAGACAAAATCAACCTCCAGTTGATCCTAAAGTTGACCCTTTGCCTTCTTCCTCATTTGTTTCTTCCTCCCCTTCTTCCTCTTCGCCTGGTGAAAGTATTGGTACTAGTAACCAGGTGGCTAAGAAGAAGAAGAAAGGGAAGAAGAAGAAGAAGAAGCAAATTCAGCAGAGGGGCAACCAAGCAACCATTGCTTTGAATGCAACATCTGATGAGAAACCATCCATCAAGCCTCACAAAGTTTGATATCCATGCAAACTTTGTGCGGGAGACCATCTTCTTCGAAATTGTCCTGATATTCCTCAGATCTTAGAAGAATGGTCTTCCCATTCACATCATCCTGTGTCATCAACTTCTAGAGATCATGTTGGTGACACACCATCAACTAGTGGTAGTAAAGTTCATGGAAAGAAGGGTGAAGTTAAGTTTCCATGTAGGTTATGTGAAGGGAATCACCCCATTCACCTTTTTCCCTATCTGGATGAAGCCAAGAAAGTGTTGGATAACCATCCTACTTCACCGCAGCGACTTCCATATGGTTACAGGAAACTCTCCCTAAATCCTTCACTAGTTGATGAATTGAATGACTCAAATCAACCGTCGGTCAAACCCACTCTCTCTGAAAGTGAATCCTATGAGTCTATACCCGACCCAAATCAACAGGTCGAGGTAACAGTTGACCCGATTTCACCTTCAGTAAATCGTACCTTTCCCGAAGAGAGTGAACATGATACCACTCAAGTTCTTTTTGTTTCTTCAGATTCTAATGAGCTTGGGGGCAGTCCTCCTGTTCCATTAAGACAGGAGGAAAATCCTCCATTTCTCATAACTCAAGGGGTTAATTCTCCTGTTTCTATGGGACCCCCTCCAAGTAGTCTAGTCACTTCCTTTGATTGGAATCGGCTGGCAGGATTCCACCTTCCTTCTTATGTGCCCTTCTAGGTCATAGTACAAGTTTGTAATATGATTGTATCTGACACTATTATAGATGAAGGTGCGTTTGTGAGTATCTTTTTCTCAACTGCTTGGCAAGTGCTCGATTCGCCGCCACTTGTGCCAGTTAACCAGAATCTCTTGGCTTTTAACAGAGGAACCAGTCAACCATTAGGGATCCTCCCCCAGTTACCTATTACTTTGGGAGGAAAAATTGTTTATCTAAATGTGATGGTAGTCCTAGGCCCTTTAGATTATAATTTACTTCTAGGGCGTGACTATGTTTATGGCATGGGAGCTATTGTTTCCACACTCTTTTGAGTGATGTGTTTCCCGCATGAAGGCAAAATTGTCACCGTTGACCAACTTTCATTTCTCGGTCCAAATATAGCTCCTAGTCAACCATCTTCCCTAAATGGTCCTTTTGTACCAATGGTATCATCCCTGCCACGGGTTAATTATGTGGCAACCTGTTCCATACCTACATCAACTGACGATCAATTCAGTGATGTTGTACATCATGTACTGGGGGCATTGGAACCAGATCTCTCCTTCATGACCACTTATGAGTTGTTATCGAAGGGTACAAGGATAGTTCATTGTCTTGTTTCAACCTTGTTAAAAAATGAAACAAGGAGTCTGAGGATAGTTCGTTGTCTTGTGTCAACCTTGTTAAAAAATGAAACAAGGGTCTGAGGATGGTTTGTTGTCTTGTGTCGACCTCGTTAAAAAATGAAACCAAGGAATCCAAGGATAGTTCTTTTACTGTGTCAACCTCGTTAAAAAATGAAACAGGCCTACGAGGATAGTTCGTTGTCTTGTGTCAACCTCGTTAAAAAATGAAACAAGGGTCTTCAAGGATAGTTCGTTGTCTTGTTTCAACCTCGTTAAAAAATGAAACAAGGGTACGAGGATAGTTCTTGGTCTTGTGTCAACCTCGTTAAAAAATGAAATAAGGAATATGAGGATAGTTCTTTCACTGTGTCAACCTCTTTAAAAAATGAAACAGGTCCATGACGAGTTCCTTGTCTTGTGTCAACCTTGTTAACAAATGAAACAAGGATTCCAAGGATAGTTCGTTGTCTTGTGTCAACCTCGTTAAAAAATGAAACGAGGAGTCCAAGGATAGTTCGTTTTCTTGTTTCAACCTCGTTAAAGAATGAAACAAGGAGTTCGAGGATAGTTCCTTGTCTTGTGTCAAACTCGTTAAAAAATGAAACAAGGAATATGAGGATACTTCCTGGTCTTGTGTTAACCTCGTTAAAAAATGAAACAAGGAATTTGAGCATAGTTCCTTGTCTTGTCTCAAGCTCATTAAAAAATGAAACAAGGTCCCCTGGAGAAAAGTTCCAAGTTGAGTCTTTGATTAGATCTCGTAAAATCCCAGTCGAGTCTTTCACTTGATCTCGTAAGTGAACCTTCATTCCATCCACCTGATAGCCATGAGTAGTCTACTTAGGTGAATGTAATGAAGTTTGGGGGGCATGCACCTAGTGGTAAATTTAAGTTTCCTTATAGGTTATGTGAAGGGAATCATCCCATTCACCTTTGTCCCTATTTGGACAAAGCTGAAAAGGTGTTGGATAACCGTCCTGCTTCACCGCAACAACTTCCATCTGGTTATAGGAGACTCTCCCTTTCATCATGCTGGGGGCATGTAAACCAATTCAAGCATAGTTTTTCATTTTAAGCTTGTGTAAAAATGAAATTGAATCCAAGCATAGTTTTTTCGTTTCGAGCTTGTGTAAAAATGAAACTGAATCCAAGCACAGTTCCCTATGGTTCAAGCTTGTCTAAAAATAAACCCATTTCCATTTTGACCCTTGTGATTTCCATTCTATCAGCCTTTTCTATTAGATAAGCCTTGGTTGTTTCATTCCATCACCATCATCTCTTTGGCCAATCATACGCTTTCACTTGGTTGTTTTACCTTTTTTGATGAATAGTTGCAATGAGTAGTCTTATTAGCCAGCCTCTTCACATAAATCAATATGTGAGAAGTTCCAACATCACTGGAACCAGTTGCTATCCTAGACACCACTCGTTCCTCAAATTGGAGTCCTCTTTAAGCTCTTTTTAGACTCTCTAAACATGAAAATATTGTCGAGAACTTGTCAGTTCTAGCTCGTTAATGGATTAGAATTGATCTCTACTCAGTATAGTTTTACCCCTTCTTCGAGCTGAGATAGATTAACTACAAAAAAGGTACTCGTTGATCGAACATGATCAATAGGCTCTCTCTTGTATTATTTTATGCTTTTTCAGACTTGAGAGACAAATTTACGAAAAAGAACTTTTGGAGTTTCCTTTTAGTACCTTTTCAGACTCTCTAAATGTGAAAAGGACCGAGTTATCTTTGTCGTTAAACTCGTTAAAAACATTAAATAGTGACAAACTTGTCCATCTAGACAAGACAAAGTTTCACCTTCGCTAGACTCATTAAAACATCAAATAGTAATGGATTCACCTGAAGGGTGGAATTATACAATAAGCATATGTTATCCTCCTCAAGCTTGATAAAAATAAAGAGGTACTAGTCATAAATGACTGGGGAAAATGGGAAAAAGCTGAGAAAAATTTATGGTAGCAGGTCGCTCTTGAACATGACACTTGCACCTCATCACCGTGGCTATGTGTGTTGGGTCATTTAGCTTGATGGTTTTCACACTGTTAGTCTATCATACCATCCATCACTTTGTTTTGGGTCAATGCTACCAATTCACTTCAATGTCACCGATATGTTCAAGAGAAGTCATTCGATTCAAAACTTCATCCTTTACAATACAGTAAACCTTCATTTTCATGCCTGCCATTCCTGAATTTTGTGTCGTTAGTCGATGTTTCATCTCCAAAATCATTTACCTCGTTTCGTGTCGTTGATGTGGGATACATCAAGGCCCTCCCGCGATGAGTCGCTTCTTTTCGACTTCAGTACATCATCCAAGAAGTTGACTTAGAAACACCCCTTTAGTACCTTGAGGCTTGCATACATCAATGGTAGGTTTCTCACTTCCGGTGATAGGTTGACATCAATGGCCTTCAACCGAAAGACTTCGTTTGGTGTTTGACATCAAATCATTTATTCACACCATGTGAAATGTACTACAATACCTTGAGGATCATTATCATTATCGGTGATTCCTCTCGCGTCTATTAACAACTTACATCATTGGCTGGTAATCAGATGATGTCTCTCCATGTTCGACCTCATATCATTTATTCACATGGTTAGACTTGTAATTTGAGTGAAAGATTGGATGAGATTGAAGACCCCGGATCTAGTTTCATCCATCTGGGCTGCGATATATTTTTCAGGAGTACTATATCAAATGTACAAATGGCCTTACATTAACGGTCATCCATTCATGGGTCTACATCTATAGACAACTATATTTGTACATGTAATGAAAGTTTATAAAGCTGAGAATGGGTATGTCTTCCCTCAACTAAATTGTGAGAAAAAATCAAAGTATCATGATATATGTATTGTAACTGATGTAGGTCTCCTTCCGTTTCGAAACCTTCTCTCCAAGTGGTAAAGCATCTCACTTGACATGTTTATTTTCAACTTCATGCTTTAGGGGGGCACTGTTACAGGTCAATTTGGGCACATCAACCCCAACTTCTAGATCCGTATTATTAGGGTCCATCAATCCCTAATTTAGTTGTTTTTATTCCCCAATGAGGTCAACCTACTTCATGCTTGCTTCCCAAGAGTTTCCATGACACCATTCGTCCAAAAAGTGTCCCTAAGGAGATCAACGTAGGGAGCCTTCTATCAGGGTGCAACACATTACAGGAACTACACTGTCTGGGTGCTATGCATCACACCTAGCCTTTGTTTCACCTACAATGAGTGAAATTCATCGAATTTTTTAAATGAATCCATTGGATTCCTCATCCAATGGATCCTTCTGGAAGTTTCTAGGTTGATTGAGCTCGCATTTGGATGAGGAAGAGGAAGAATGAACCTTAATCCATTATCCCTTCTTCCATGGAACCACCTCCCAATTTTGGCAAAGCATTCATGAGGGCCATTAATGGCTTAACCTCCTCCTTTCAGCTATAAATTGAGCAAGCATTCAAAGGCTGGTGGAGGTTGGAATTTCTTGAGCTAAAGAAATGTTGTTTAAATGAGATTAGTAAGAGTATTGTAATAATGTCGAAATGTTGCTTCATGAGGAGAGAAGGGTTTGAAGCTGGAAGGATGACATTGAATTGAGCATGCATCTACATGGGTTGTAATCTTTCCTTCTATTAATAAAGAATTCTAAGATTTTTCCATTCATGTGTTTATATGATGTATATCGTATTCTTGATTCTATGATATGTTTAGTTAATAGATCGTCATTATTGTATGCTTTGATGGGTTTTTGTCTCGGCTTGTGTGCAGGTACTTTCCAAGTGAGTTAAGTATGGAAAGGAGTGGTGAAATTGGTCAAAGGAGAGAGGGATCGAGTGAAATTTACAGGTTAGTACCTTTGTTCTTCTTTCTCTTATCTGTTAACTATAGGAAAAGCAATGAATTACTTTGTTTGTTGTTTCTAGACTAGCTACTAGGTCTAGAGGGTTAGGAATTTGAAGAAACACTAAATTTGCCCAAAACATAAGGGAAGAGGAAAATGAGAATGAACTACTAGAGGAGGTCTAGAATCATCCTCGCCCACTAAGTCAAACATGGAGACTAGGTGGTAGGACATAGATTAGAATACTTGAAGACATGGTATAAAACTTCTACGATATGCGACATGAATATGGCTCACCGGAGAGGTCGGTAGGACAAAATATCCAAGGAATAGGAGGATAATTGGCCATACCTAGATCTGGTGGGATCTAGTTCGAGAATTATGTTAATCAATTGAGAATATGGTCAGGGGAAAACCATCATTCCCCAAGCATGGGATATTGCCCGCAAGAATATGTGATGGAGGGGACTGATCTGGTATGAAAAGGTGGGAATGATGCCCCCTAGCAGGAGGGGTTTGTGGAGTGCCATTGTGTTTTGAGTGCTCCAAAAAGGGATTCAAACATCTTTGCCCAACTTGGAACGAGATCCTCCAAAGGATGATAAGTAGCTGTAGGGGCCTATGTGCCCCCCAGTATGCTATGGGGATACTGGATGTATTTAGAGTGGTGGAATCCAAATATGGGAGGAAGTATGCATGATGGTGCATATCGTTCCAAGGATAATCAGGGGTATTCATGGCTTCCATGATGTCCTCATCAGAATGGAAGATGGGGGGATGGGAGGAATATTGACTACATGATGCAGTGGCGGTACCTGGTGCATCATCTTGAGAAAGAAGGTTCACATACGCATCATCTGAACCGGTAGACGATGAGTTAGTAGATGGAAATTATACCGATGTTGAGACCTGGATTTCTAATGAAGGAGGTTCGATAGAAGCACACACAGAAAACTTAGAGGGGTTTTCTTGCAAGGAAATCTAGGATGACGACAAGTAAAGTATATGGATCGTAGAGTCTGTCATCTCGACATCAGGGGGAGGGCTCAAAATGGTGGGACCAGAGTACCCCTGTTTTGGTGTACTAGTGGTACCAGATTCAAAAAGTGGGGGAGTAGATGATCCACTACGAGTGGCCTCGAAGTCACGAAGCACTTGGAGGTAATCACAAAATTCCTTGAGACAAGGGCAATAATGGGAATAGTGACCATAATGATCGAACAAGGTACAAGGGTGATTTGTGTGCAACGTTTTGAGTTTCTTGGCTGGTCTCGGTAAGGTAGCTTGGACCTCAGGGATATTTGACTCAGGGAATGTTTCATGAACCAAAGGTTTGAGACGAGAAAGCTTAAGACAATTATTGGTGGCATGCCTAATAACTTTACACAAAGCGCAAGGAGGTGACAACTTTGGGGCTTTGGGGGATGGAGGAGCTTGCGGAGCCTTTTCCTTAGGTTCTTTCCTCTTGGCTTTGCCCCCCTATTGGGATGCTTTCACAATAGGAGTGGGTTCCTATTGAGGTTACAATGGAATTGGAGCAGCGACAGGGGCCGTAGGGATCGGTTGAATAAGGGTTAAAGCATGGTATGGTCTTAGCTGACCAAGCGGGGTGCTTGCAGGGGGATCAATGTACCATAAAGGGATCCCCAAATTCATATTAGGGAGGACCAGTGAAGCCATGACAGGGACATAAAATATTCCCAGAGGAGGAAACAAGAAAGGTATCTGGCCTGCAGGGTAATGTCCCGGTAGAACAAATCCTAGATGGTTGAGACCTGGAGGAACAGTTCCTGGTGGGAACAAAGGAGAGGGACCCAAAAACGGAGGAGGTCCTGGGTGGGTGGATCCAAATGGCTCGACTGAGGTGGGAACAATAGGGTGCTGAGGAGCTGGCTATTGTTTAGATGTACCATACTTCTTGCGAGTAGCCTGTGACACTTATAACATCCAAACACTTAAAGAGATAGGCTCTGAGATGAGAGGGGGAGGATCGAGGAAAGTGCCCAACAATGAGGAATATTTGTAGACTACTGGTGAAACACTAGTGGGAGGGGTGGCAGACTGCTTATTGGACATTGACGAGATAATGGACTCAAGGGAGGTCACCGATGCCAGCTCATAGTATGTCAACTGATTGATGGTGATGATATTCCCTTCACGGGGGAAGCACATCTTGCGGAAAACCGCATATGTAACGACTGACATGGCATAAGTGTAACTACGACCCAAGAGAATATTGTAATCGAGAGGGGCATCAAAAACCTCAATGTCTACATGGAAAGTATTTCTTGCAAGAGTCATTGGACAATTATGATACATGCTAAGAGGCTAAGAGGAGTGACCATCCCAAGTACGCAAAGTGATGGTGGATGGGGATAAATCAGGTGACTTAAGTTGTTTCCAAACGATAGTGTACATCACATAGGTGGATGCACCTTCGTCAATAATGCATCGGGAGATGATGGAATTATGGATTCAGACTGGTATTTGGAAAGAAATGGATGTAGGTAATGGGCGATGTTTTGATGTATCAACTGGGTAGAAAATCAAACAATTATCGGAAGGATCTACTACGCCCAAAGCAGTTAGTAGAGATTTCTTTTGAGATGGGCACGACTAGAGGATTTCTAGTGTCGACATGGCAGTGGGGGATTGCGCCAAGTCATCTGCTATACTATATGTATGGGCATCTCGGTTAGAAGTCGTGTTACGGCGTAATGGTCCCTTTGGTATCTTGGGAATTGCCTCAAATTTAGGTTGAGGGATACATAAAAGACCATTTGGTGTCGTAAGGAGATCAATAGATGCTTTGGTTTTGGACTGAGTGGTGGGTGAATTTGATGGCTTGTCATATTGACACGACCGAGCTTGTAAGTTGAAGTCGGAGGTATTGACCTCATTGGAATTCATCATGAGGATATGGTAGTCACAAGGACCAGAAGGTTGGGGGGGATGGGTTGCTTGAACTGGATGAGGTTGAGCAGAAACAAATCCTTGCTGGGGGAAAGGATTTGTAAGCACTGCCAGTTGAGATGGCGCAGGATTCTAATGCAATTGCTGGATGGGCGGTTGACCTCTAGAAGCTGCTTGAGCTTCCCACATTTGGCGCATCTGGGGTAAGAGAGGAAACTCATGTGTATAATGGCCATGTACACCACAACATGCACAAGGCTTGTTCTGCTTGGGTTGACTTCCCTATTGTTGGTTTTTGGTGTTAGGTTGGTTTCCCTGGGGTTCAATAGGTTGGTTACCTTGATTACCCTGTTTACCTTTGTTATCCTTCCCTTTATTATTTTTCTTCGAACTTTGGGGATTGGTCGCACTATGTTGTGAAAACACTTGAACCTGAGTGGGTGGTGGATGTTGGGGCTGAGGATGCAATGCTAATATTTGAGGGGATGGAGCGCTTGCCTGTGTATAAGGATAAGATGGTGGAGGGGAAACAGTTTGGTAGATAGGTTGTGCATTGGCTGGCCCTAAAAACATGTTTCTAGCAGGAGGGTGCTATAGACATATTTGGGCACCAATCATATATGTCCGTAAACCAAGGGCTTCTAAGTCCCTAAAAGTGTTGTTTCATACCCTAAAGGAGTAAGGTCAGCTCATTACATCATCTCCCAGAAGTTCTCCATGAAAAACTACTCAGAACTGGTCAAAGTAGGACCATACAGACTACCCAGTGCTAAGGGTGTGATGCATCTCACCTGCCACATGCAAAAAGTGCGATGCATACTGCAAAGCCCTTTTGTAGGGTGCGATGAAAGAGAACAGACAAATGGCACAAGCAATTTGCTAGGTGGAGACCCTGAGAATCTTCTAGAAGCTGCTCATTTGACACTTGCCTCTCTGAATTCACCCAAGGATGAGTAAGAGATCATGAAATCTCTAAGTGGAACCAAGAACTATAAGAGAAATGACACTAATCAAAATCCTAGAAGCTAACTCACCCCTCTGCAAACATCTATATATGGATCCCTCATCCTAGAGATCTAAAGGCTGTAATTTTATAATTTGCAAGGAAGTGCTATTGGTTTCTCTTTGAAGACATTGTTGGGTGATCTTGCTTTGTATGAGGTGAAGAAGGCTTTCATGCTGGGAGGATGGTGCTGGGTCAGACCAAGTAGTTGTAATCCTCTCTTCTACTACTTCTATCAATAAATCTATTTGAGTTTTCCTCCATATTCTTGTATATCTCTGAATATTGTGTTGATATATGCATTTGTATGGTCAATACATATCTGATCCTATGTTGTTTACGGTGATAGATCTCTATGCTTGATGGTATTATGCTTCTTTGACTCTACAGGTGCTCTTTGAAGCTGGACAAGTAAGGAAGGAGTGGAGAGATTCTATCAAAGGGGAAAGGAAAAAAGAAAGAGGCCAAGCGAAAGATTGAGGTTGGTACTCTCTGCTTCTTTCTCATCTATCTCTTGTAAAGGAAAACACAAGTGACTTTAGTTTATTTGTTTATAAGATAGCTACCCGTCTTAGTGGGACTAGCAGTTCTGAATAGACACTAGTTTTCTCGATAACAAAATGGTGACTCCGTTGTGGAGCGAATAATTTTATTGCTTGTCTCTATTTGTTTGCTTCATAAACTACAGACAGAGCCTGAAGTTAAGCCAGCTAACCTTCGAACTGCATTTTCTATGCAAGTGCAAAGTAGATCAACGCTGCTTCAGTCAATATCTGGGTTTTTTTATGAACTGAACAACTGACTTGCAAACATCTTAAGTGCCCTGGAGGTAGCTCAAGTAACCTCATTAGATCAGCCCCTATACTTTGTATTTACTGACTATCATTAGCTCAGCCTAAATCCCTGAACTGAGTTGGAAATTGTGACCAAAAACCAAGTTAAAGTCTCATCCCTGGACCATCACACTATCTCCTATTGGAAGACTGGATGCATTGCACCTCCCGTGTGAAGTAGGTGAGATGCATCCTTGTTTCCCTGTGTTATAGGTGCGATGATTAGGTAAGACTGTTTCTGCCTATAGATTTTGGTTTTTTCTTCACTGTCTTCAGCTTTATTCAGGAGTTTTTCTATCTGTGATCAGTATACCACTGTTGAAACCCCCTTCCTTTGCATTATTTAGCCTCCAGTATACAAAGAATTTTAAATGTTTTTATGTATTTTTCGCCATTTACAGTTCTCCTTTACGAAATAGTGACTTAGTCGAACTGTCATCCTTTGATTTGAAAGTGTCTCAAGTGTCATTTTCAGTCAAAGAAATGAATACTTCTCTTTTTGATAGTTGATTACACTATTAATCTTGTATTTGATATGAATTTATAGTATTTCAAGTGTCGAAAGAAATTTTCAATTCAAAATCGCAAAGTGTCGTCTTGTCTCCCTTTCGTTTTTTGAAAAGAAAATCGTTAATACTGTCGCTTTGAAAGAAGAAATAATTCAGATTTGTATTGAGCGTTATTTTTGTCATTCACACATTAAGAAAGCGGAAAACAAATACATGCATGTGTATTTTCATTTAGACTGCTTGTTGATTTTGATTTAGGACAATGCATCTAGTGTGTGCTCTCTGCTCTATGTTGAAATGATTTCACTTCTCTTTCCTTAGTAGCTAGGATTTTCATTGCAAAAAGAAGAGTAAACCACTGTTTATCATCTTAGATTGCATATTTAGGAGTTGTATATCTACATCATGCGGTGAACCTTAAAGGCAAACTTCTTAAGAATGATCAAATGTAAAATAAATTCAATGAACATAAAAACACTTTGGAACCTAATGCACGACATCTGGAAGTCTATGCTAGAGATGTATTCCGACATCATAAATCCTGGTAACTGTCGCTTTCATTGTAGGTTGGGTGATTCCTCCTCTTTGAGACGACAAGTGCCAGTACAAACTTGTGCTCCCACGTACTGTCGAGTATATGTTGGGAGACCACAATAGGATATATCCTTTATCCTTAGGAAGCCGTGTTTGTCGCCCTATCGATCGCAATGCACTGAACACAACATTCGGGAAGATTGACTGTCATACCGTAAAAAGTATTCTACAGTTTTGTGATTGGTTTGGTAATCCCTCTTTCTAGATTTCCGGAGTAGTCTCTTTCGTTCCTTTTCAGGCTCCTTAAAGGAAGAGGTCCATCTGAGCACTTGTCACTTTAGGCTCATTAAAAATCGAAGGCGACTAGAGTCATCTTTAGCTTTTTCTTGACTCTTAAAAATTGAAAAAGCAAGTTGTGTCAAAGCGTCTAAAGTTATTTTTAAACAGAATAACATCACTATTCCCTCATTGATCTTAGGTTGAGAAAATGGAGTCCACCAATCAAGGATTTCACCTTGGGGGAAATCCTAGTCCTTTCTCCTCTAGGGGAGAAGTTGGTGCATCTCATATGGCCACATTGTCCCTTCCAGGATTGACAATTGACCTTCCAGTATGGCTTTTCTTGACCTTTGTCGTTCAAAGCGCCGTTATTTCCGAGCAATCAAATCAGCAACTAGATGATACTAGAGTTACCCCCCAACCTTCTATTTCGTTTGTTTCTCCCTCTCCTTCTTCCTCTTCGCTTGGTGAAGCTAGTAAAACTAAATACCAAGTAATTGAGAAGAAGAAGAAAGGGAAGGAGAAGAAGAAGAAGGAGCCAACGACAAAAAGGGGCAACCGTACATTGTCTAGAGAAAATCCACACACTGCACCATCCAAACCTAAATTTCCATGTGTCATCTACAAAGGGGACCATTATCATCGAGATTGTCCTTGCATCCCACGGATCTTAAGGGACTGGTCTCCCCGCTTGCACAATCTGGTGTCGTCAACCTCTGACGATCATGTTGAGAGTACACCATCAACTAGTGAAAACGAAGTCACTGGACAGAAAGGAAAATCTAAATTTCCTTGCAGACTGTGTGAAGGTGATCATGCCCTCCACTGTTTTCCCTTCCTAGACGAAGCTAAAAGAGTCTTGGATAACCGTCCTGCATCACTGCAGCGACTTCCTCCTAGATACAAGAAACTCTTGCCGAGTCCATTTCTAGTTGAAAATCTGACTGACACACCTTTGTTGTTGATCGAAGCACCTATCATTGAAGATAAACTCTCTGAGTCCACATCAGACCAAAGTCAACAAGTCGAGACGGTAGTCGACCCCATCTTGTCTTCAGAGGATTCACCTTGAGATGATACAGTCACCAAAGAGAATGAGAACGACACCGTTCAAATTCTTTTCATAAACACAGACTTTGATGAACATGGGGGCAATCTACCCATTCCTTTACCGCAGGAAGGAAGTTCATCAAAGATGTATCCGGCCGTTTATTCGGTCCCACCTCCAAGCAACCTAGTCGTCTCCTTCGATTGGAATCTACTAGGTAGACCCCGTCTACCATCTAATGTACCATTCCGAATCATAGTGCAAACTTACAGAATGGTCATGGTTGGTACCATCATAGATGAAGGGGCTTCTGTGAGTATCCTTTCCTCAACTGCTTGGAAAGCGCTTGGTTCGCCATCGCTTTTTCCTGAGATGCGAAATCTGACAGGCTTCAACAAAGGAACCAGTCGACCATTAGGGATCCTTCCAAATTTGCCTATAACTTTGAGAAGGAAAACTATTTATCTAAATGTAATGGTAGTCCAAGGACATTTAGATTACAATCTTCTCCTTGGGTACGACTACATTTATAGCATGGGAGCTATTGCTTCCTCACTCTTTCGAGTGATGTTTTTTCCGCATGAAGGAAGAGTGGTCCAGCTCATAGACCAACTTTCATTCCCCGGTTCACACATAGCTAATAGTCAAATGCCATCCCTCACAGGTCTTTTTGTGGAAGGAATGTCTCATCAATCTCCAGTCCGTCCACCTGATGAGCGCGAGTGATTTGATGGTTGTGATTGAAACCCAGGGGGCATGCACCCTGGTCTGCTTTGGCAAGAAAACTTCAGGTATAGGGTGGGTTTCCACAGGGAATATATGACTAGTCTGACACACCTGTCTATTTAGGAAAATGGGATTAGACCGGAATAAGATACCTCTGTTTAGAAGGTATGCCTTTCCCGACAGAACAAATGTTTTGTCTGCAAATTTAAGGGTAACCTGGAAACTCTACTTCACTATACCTGGGGCATGCAAACCCTTTTGCATGAAAGTGAAAAGCAACCATTTATTTTCTTAGTTTGTAGATTCTTAACCCTTAAACTCATAGGATTGGTCATTCCTAGCTTACATAATAAAAGGAGTCCGAGCAAAATTTCGAATGGTGCAAGCTCCCTAAAAAATGAACCTATTGATGAGACATCCTTATTATACGATTGGCACGAGCAGTTTTACGCGAAGTTCAAGCTCGTTAAAAAATAAACCTAGAAATGAGCATATGTTCCAATCGAATTTAAGCTCATTAAAAAATGAACCCACCTCTGGTAAATAACCATTGTGATCGCATTATCAGCTTTTGAGCCTTGGTCATGTTCTTACAATCACCTCCACTCTTTTTTAGTTGGTCATACGCCTCCATTTGATTGTTTACCCATTTTGAGGAACAACTGCGACGAGTGATCCTATTAGCCACCTTCTTTACACTACCGTGATTGAAAAGTTCCAAACATTAATTGGAACCAGTTGCTATCCGAAAACATCACTCGTTCCTCAAAAAAACGAGTCTCCTTTAAGCTCTTTTCATCTGACTCGTAAAATATGAAAAAATTGCCGAGCAATTGGCCTCTCCAGCTCGTTAAAGTGATTGGAAGTGCCATCCCTCCTCTAGATTTTAATCTTTTTGGACATGAGGGATTATTACACAAAAAGATCGAGCATTTGTCTCGTTCGGCTCGTTAAAACTATCGAAAAGTCATCCCTTTCGCATTGTTTTATACTTTTTTAGACTTAAGGGATTATATTACGAAAAATGAATATTGGAGTTTCCTTTCCGTTCCTTTTCAGACTCTCTAAAATTGAAAAGAACCGAGTTATCCTTGTCATTAAACTCGTTAAAACAATAGCGATAAACTTGTCCATTCAGAAAAGAGCGAGTCTCACTGTCGCTAAGCTCGTTAAAACATAGCGATGGGTTTGCCCGTAGGGCAAATTATAGAACAAGGATATGTTATCCTCCTCAAGCTTGACAAAAATAAAGAGGTACTGGTCAGAAATGACTGGGGAAAATTGGGAAGAAAACTTGAAGAAACTTTATTGGTAGCAGGTCGCTCTTGAACATGACACTTTCACTCCGTCACCATGATTGAGTCGAGTTGGGTTATTCCGTTCACCGGTCATATCACCATTGGTCCACCGTACCATCCACTTTTGGGGTTAACGCTACCAATCCATTCAGTGTCGTCGATATGTTCAAGAGAAGTCACTCAGAGAATTCACCTACCCAACTTGTGTCTCATCCGCTGCGATACCTTCACGCTTCATTCTTTCTTGACTGCCACCCTGAACCTTGTATCATCAGATCGTTTTCACCTCCACAAAATCATGTGCTCCATTCTGTGTTGTAGATGTGGGATTCATTAATGCCCTCCTACGACGGGTCACTTCTTGTCGACATCAGCTCATTATCCAAGAAGTTGACCTAGGAACAACCCTTTCAGTACTTTGAAGCTTGCATGCCTCAATGGTGGGTTTCTCACTTCCGGCGACAGGTTTACATTAATGGCCTTCGACCGAAAGATTTTGCGTGGTGTTCGACATCGACTCATGTATTCACACCACGTGAATTGTATTGCAGTACCTTGAGGGTCATCATCATCATCGGTGATTCCTCTCATGCCTGTTAACAAATTACATCACTGGCTGGTAATCAGGCGATGTCTTTCCATGTTCGTCATCAGAACATCTTTTCACATGGATCGACATGTACTTTTGGGCGAAGATTGAACGAGTTTTGAAGACTCCGGATCTAGTTTCATCCAATCCGGGCTGCGAAATATTCAGGAAAATAAAGACATCAAATGTACATCATTGCTACACAGATAATCATCCAAACCAAAGGATGATGGCTCTACCAGAATCACCATTCTACTACACAGACGGTTGTCTGTCCTATTGTTGTGGTAAAAACATAACCCCCCATTATTGATGTCTTCACTTCAATATAATGGGGACCCTTTCTATAAAAAAATTTGCCTAAGCACCTTTTAAGATTTTTATTTTATTTGATTATCCTACGCGATTGTTAATTTTTCATTTTTTTGGATTCTTGTTTTGATTGCTTTGTTAAAATCAATTTTTTATGAGATTCCCATTGACACTTGTTTCGCCTCATTTGGTCAACTGGTTTGAAAATGGTACTCCTTTGAGGTCCCATCATTTATCTAGTTTGAATTAAAAATGCTATTTTTATTTATTTTCGGAGTGGCTGTAGTTTAGAAAACTTCATAACTAAACTAAACATCATTAAAAAAAAACAAAAAAAAAAAAACACTGATACTTAACATTAAATTTTAAGATTAATTAAATTAATTGGTGTAATAAATATAATTAATTTAATTAAAATTAAAATTTAATATATATATATATATATATATATATATATATATAATAATAATAATAATAATAATAATAAATAAATAAATAAATAAAATTATACGATCGTTACATCGCATCACAGATTTCAATCGCAACATTGTTAACGAAACTTAATAATCCCATTTTTGCGATCTTCCGATTTGCGAGAGTTCAAAAGATATTAACCCAAGTCTTCAAAAACCATGTAATTTGTTTTTCTTTAAAATTTCATTCACGTAGGAATAAATATGATAGTAGTTAGTTAGAGTTTAAAAATAAAATAAGTTTTGATATTTAATAATTAATTTCAAATTAATTAATATATAATTTAATTGATTTAATTAAAATAAAATAAATTATTATTTAGACTAAGTCAGATTAATAAATAGTTTATTAATTAATTAAGTTTAATTTATAATTAATAATTAAATTAGAGTTAATTAGAATTCTAAGTTAGGATTAGATTTTTATTTAAAGTTTGGATTTTATAGCCCCCGAGACCCAGAACACGAAAACACTTGTTAAAAAAAAAAAAAACGTTTCTCGCAGAAAATAAATTTCTCACAAACTTTCTTCTCGCAAAGTCTTATCGCAAATTCTTAGAAGCCTTAACATTTGACAACTCAAAATGCGATATGCGATAAGGCCAAATGCGACGAGTACAAAAAATTTAATACAAAGTGTTTCACCCCTTATGCCTCCCGCACCTCCACCTCACTCACCCTCATGTCACCCTCACCTCACACTCCACTCACCATATCCCTCCATAATCTCACATGGATAAATTAATGGGTTTGGGTTGATTCCAATGGTTTGTTTTATTGATTTTGGATTTGGATTGATTTCAATGGTTTGTTAATTAATTTTAATATTTTTATATTATAATAATTATATTTTAATTATAATATTTATTATAATTTTAATATAGTTTTAATTATAATATTAATTATATTTAAACTAACTTTTTCAAATCATTTGTATATTCATTTAATTTTGTAACTTAATTAGATGATAATTAATTATGATTAATTGTATATATTAGTCAGTTAATAATTAATTTAGAATTAATTATTAGATAATTAGAATCTAATTTAGGATTAAATTTCTAATTAAAAATTCTGATTTTTAGCCCAACAACATAATTTCCAGATTTAGTCCAAATTTGACTCATCAACTTTGGAAGCTCATAGAGTGAGTTGTACTTGGCCAAATGAGGCCCAAGACGGCTCATTGAAAAGATAAATCAAGGAGAGCATTTCTGAAGAGGTTTCATTAATAGATTTGGTCATTAATTGGATCAAAAATCATGCAGAAGATCAAACTCCAAATTTCTAAAACAAAATCAATTCTCTGAGTTATTTTCTGCATTTTCATTTAACTTAAGCCTCTTCTAATTGCAGATTCGCTCATCAATAATATCCTTGGCCAATCAAACCATCCTAGGCATCAATAAAGAGTTTATATTTTATTTTCAATTATTTAAATAGAATTTGATAGGATTTGTTTTAAATGCCAGAAATGGTATTTTGATTTTATTGTTACATTTTAATTCATTTTGATTTCTTTTTGCAGGAAAACAGTAGAAGATATATGGAGAAAAAGCTCTCAATCAATGAGAATGCTCCAACAATTAAAGATGGGAATTTGGAGCAAATAAAATTGGATTGGGTAGATTTCTCTTCAACAAACTTTCATCTCAAGAATTCCTTTGCAAAAAATTATAAATAGCAGATTGCAGAATGGAATAAGGGCTGCTCTCCTCTACAATTCTGGAATTCTAAAAGCACTTTTGTAATAGGGATTTAAAGTTGTAGGTGGGAGGAGTGGAATCTCAGATCTGGAGATTATTGAGGTTTTTCTTTTACATCCTGAGTTATGTATATTGAATAGAGTTTACACTATTGTAGCTATACTTTTGAAAGCAAAAGCCCAGGCATTGTAAAGGACTATTAGGGATCAGAGCTAGAGAAATGGATTTAATAAACTGATATTTCAAAAACTATTGTTTTAAATGCTGGTTTCATTTTATGATAACGGGAATGGTGTCAGTTTTCTTACATATTTGTGCACTTTTGTCGGTATGGGTAATTTGCTTCTATTTTATGTTGTTATTTATCTCTGCTCTTATGGGCCGAACTCTGATTTCTGAGTAACTATTTACTCACAAATCTGTCTTTTAATATTGGATGAATAGATAGTGATATGTTGTGAACTTCTTCCGCATATTATTGTTTAATTATTCAAGTTACTGATTAAATGATCAATACCATTTTGTGAACTACTTCCTGAGTGTTGTTGATTGATTATTTCAGTTAAAGGGTCTCAATAGGATGTGTTTGGTATCCATAATGTCAGTTAATTGAACTACTTCATTAACTTGATATTCATTATAAACGACACATTTCAATCTCAATATTTTAAATACCTGCTCTTGTTAGATCTATATCTGCCTAATTGAGATAGGATTAGGATAGTTTCTTTTGCTTGCATCTTAGAACAAGTTCGCATTTAGAGTAAATTTTACATTCTTTTAAGTCCTCTTCCCAAAGAGGCAAACTTTAGTAGTGGATTGGCTGAGACCTAAATTAGCTTAAGGATCACTTTCTTGCCTGATCATCAAGAAGGACGATCTGATGTCTCTTTTCCATTGGTGAATGAAAGTCATATTTTAAAGCCATTGGAGATTGAGAGAAGGTAACTGGACCTAGTTGAACTAGTCGGAACCACCATTCCAAACGGAAAAGGAGCTGCTAACCAAGGTCCGGACCAGGTGGTCTCCCCCATGTTGTTGTAGCGATTTTCGAGGCTTCAACATAATGGTGCTAGAAGGAGGGCTTGAAACTCGTTGTCTGTTGGAGTCTTTTCAATTTTAACGTTTTATTTAATTAAAATGACTCCTCTTAAACTTCCAATTTGGAGTTGTATCCACGGATGTGCATCTTCCAATACTTCACTCGAAGTGGCAAGACTCTTGTCTTAGGTAAAATTTAATGGTAAGAGAAATTCTTCTGCTTTTAATCATGTCCTTCAATTTATTCAAAATGTTTCAAATTATGATTTTCAAGGAATTGATGAAGGCATCTTATGCAGAATTTTTACTCTCACATTTGCGGCAAAAGCCAGGAACTGGTGTAGAACTCTTCTGGTTGCCTCAATTCACAGCTGGGATCAATTTGTTACAATTTTCGTTTGTAAATTTGACCGCTATGATTATGATCAGGTATGTGATGAAATTGAATATCTACGAAATGAAAATGAGTCTGTTAGAGATTTTAATATTCGATTTCATTTGAATTGTTTAAAATTTAATGTCGAAGATGAACCTATGAAAGATGAATCACTAGGTTGGTTTGAACATAATTATTCTATTCCTCCTATTCCTGATCCATATGAAATTAGTTCAAGCTTTGTTCCATCCCCTTCCAATATAAATGAGAAATCCAATTCGGATGTGGAAATAAATTGTGATGAAGAAGTTTCACAAAGCTTGGAAAATATTTCTGATCAAATACAAGAAGACAATAGCAACAATTTTGGAGAAAGAGCCACCTTGAAATCTGAAAGCTACTTTGAGGTAAATTCAGAAAATCAAATTGGAAATCAGCAAATGCAAACAACTGTACAAATTTCTGAATCTTTCCATGATGAACAAATACCGAAATCAGAGCAGCAAAGCAATCTTCTTCAAAAGAGCATGAGCACACAAAGGAATGATCTGGAATCTGAAATTTGCAATGATCAAGCCTTCATTCCTGTTCATAATCATAATTCTCTTTTTAGTTCACAAGTTGGAATTCAAAATTACTCAAATTCCATAATTCTGGCCAATCCTTGTGAAAGAGAAATTATTTCAAAACGATCCTAATTGTGCTGTAACATTAGTTGTACAAATAATGATTTCATTTTATTTTTGTTTCCTCACTTATTTTGTATAAAATCAGATTTATTTTCAGATTTTATTTTTCAGATTTTTGATACATTACACTGGCATATTGAG
Source organism: Pinus tabuliformis (assembly GCA_031772625.1). Taxonomy (NCBI): domain Eukaryota; kingdom Viridiplantae; phylum Streptophyta; class Pinopsida; order Pinales; family Pinaceae; genus Pinus; species Pinus tabuliformis. Next base: position 617,472,446 of record CM062805.1, read on the forward strand.
CACTTTACTATCAAACATTCAATTGATGCATTGCCCTGTTGGAAAATTGAAATTTTATATTGTAATCAAGAGTATCAAAAGCTATTTCAATTTCAATCAATGCTAATGTTTTATCAAAAGCTTATATCTTCTCAAAGGCAATATCAAGAAGAGAATGTATTTTTAGAAATCTGACAACAATCTAATTTAATTAATAATTATTTATTTCATTTGAAAGATTTCCATCCATTTTTCATTAATTCATTTGAAAAATATTTGGAAACTTTTCCTTCATGGAAGATTGTTAATAGCTTAACATTTACACATAACACTAAAAGTTTCTTCGAGGCCTTTGAATATAAAAGCTCATATCCACAATCTCGCATGTTATCTCTTCCTTTGAACATTTCCCAATCCTTAATAGAAATCCATCCAGATTTCTATGATCCAATTGGTATTCAATTAGAAAGGAAATTTCAAGAGAAAGAGATTTTTATTAAATTGCTAACAATAACTGCGCATTCTACTTACAGATTTAATTTTTTTAGTTCAATAAGATTTCTATTTTTATTACTAACATTTAAACTGTACACATACGCAGGAATAAAAATGAGAGAATGGTTACACTGGAAATATGACTATACCTAGTTATTTCATGTATATGGTTAGAATAGGAGTAGAATTAATTTAGTTAGTTTGTTTTATGTAGTTAATTTATTTTTAATAGTTCTGAAGATTAAAAATAAAGGAAGCAATTAGCCCTTCTCATATCATATACATGTTCAAGGAAATATTTGCCTCTCATCAGAAAATTTCTAATTCTTCCTTCCCATTTTTTAAATCAAAATCTCTTGCAGCAATAACTCTACCCATGAATACATCTCTGCCTATTTCGAATAATGTATTGATAGAATATGCACCTGGCACACATCTAAATCTGTGTTGATATTTTTCACAATTAGTGGCTTTATCCCATTCGGTCCTTTAGTTTATTATCTGATGTTGTAAAACGCATCATATTTATTTACTAAAGGCATTATTGAACAGTCACTATAACAATACAGATTTTTCTCAAGATTAATTCGGAATGAGCAGAGGTAATAAATTGTTGTTTCAATTCAAAAGGGAAGACTATTTTCATATTTAATTCCAGTAAATTTCAGATTTTCTGAACATGAATATACAGATTTTATTTAGGCTAATTGCACACTCTGATTTAGAATAAATAATAAGATGATGTTGAACGAAGTCAGAATTTTGATAAATCCAAGGAAAGATTTGAAGATTTGTGAGGTAAGATCTGCAGAAAATTTCCTTCCAGGTACGCATTTACAAGTTCATTCTCATCTATTATTACTTTCTATTTTTCTTAGTTTATTTTTTATTCTTGTTCTGTTTTAATTGCAGGTTTTCATTTGTTTTCAAAAAATTGAAGTAAGCAGCAAACCCATTTCAAATTTGCAACAGGTTCAGGGAAATTTTATTTTGTGATTCATTAGAATTTGAACATTTTTAACTTTGTTTTCAACCATCAGAAAACCCAATTGAAATTTCAAGCAATATCATAACATTCAACTTGATTTTCGTATTGCTAATGCTTCAGTGAAAATGTTTGCAATATTCTCAGCCCGCTCATCTTCGTCAATCACATCATCCACTTCACTACCATTTGTAGCAAAATATTTCATTGGAAGTAGCTTTTAACATTTTTTGATAACAAATTGTTTAATAAAAGATCTCCGATGTATTACCTCGATCATATGTCATATCGCATTTCGCATATCAGAGGTTTGCAGTTGAAGTATATTTCTATTATCGTGAATTGCCTTTACCGATATTGCGATGACCACATAATTCCGGATCTGATATGAAATTCAAATCAAGTTTATAAAATATCGCGTCCATCAATCACAATAAAAGTAGAGGCTTAATTTTAAAGGGCCGATGTTTCGGATCCGATATGTTACTAAATTTTCATCATAAAATTATCGGATCCACTCTTCATCGCATATCGGTGCATCGAGAATTGTTACTTCATGTGCTTAAGATCGCTGATCGCCAATTAGACATGTCATCCATCGCATCACCAATATCGCAATCGCTTCATCGCATTTATATTTATGCTCACATCACATCTCCGACTTTGCGATGTGCGATGTGCAATGTGGGAAGCACAATGCAAATATGCCCTGATCCCCAATATAACATTTCTTCAATGATGCGATCACTCCATTTCATCGCACATCTTCTCATTGCATGCTTTCACGTTGGCAATTTTCCATTGCAACCTCCGATGTGATAGCTTCCAATGCATGCCTCTAAGCCATTAACATTTAATCAATATATGGCATAGCAACAAAGGTGAAGTCTTGCAAATTAAACTTAAAGCATGGTGAAGAAACATGTGATGTGAATCATCCGATACGGTGATGTGTTATTTTAAAAGCAAGCTTGGGTAACCACTATGGTAAGAAAGTTGTTAATGACAAATTTGTAGCATATTCAAATCATTTTGATTTCTCATATATTTTAATTTTAAATATATAATTCCATAATTAAAAAAGAAATTCAAGACCTCTCTATCTTTACATTTAAGTTTTATTATTTTGGATTTGGTCTTGATTCTGGACAATTTATAAAATCATGGAATTTATATGAAACTTATAATATTTTGAGAAACAGTCATTACTGCAAATTTTCATTCTCATTTCTGATGCATTTGTTTTCCTTTGAATAATAAGCATTCCATTTTTATTTTATTGCTTGCTTTAGTTTAGATAAAATAAATAATGATTTTAGGTTATAGGATTTTGGTTAGTTTGACTTCTTCAACTTTTTAATATTAATTAAAATAAGAAGTCAGCTAGTTTGGAGAAACTGATACCTTTCAGGTAAGATCAAAAGCAATTATCCAATGGTAAGATTCATGTACCCACTTTCATTAATTTCCATTTTGTTAGTTTAGTTTCAGTTTTGTTTTTCTGATATATAAATCTGTTTTGCAGCTCTTCATAAAAGCTTCCAATCCTCCGCCAGATCATATTTTTGAAGTCCATACTCTTCTCCTGGCTTAATTTCAAGAAGCAGCAATAATCCTCATTAAAACAACTACACCAGGAAGTTTCAGAACCTTTAGCTTGTTTCTCTAAGCATTCTTTTTATTAGAAAATGATTAAGTTGATGCTTTGAAACAAAAAGATTGATATCAAACAAAAAGTTTTCATTGTGGCTGAATTTTATCGTCACTGCTATCCAAAAAGCCTAAAACACTTACAACCCTGCAAGGTATGATTTTTCTAAAATCTCGACATAAGAAGGATTGATTACACGATTATTTTCTTTCTTCATATTGTTGAGACCTTGGTATAAACATTCTTGTTTGAGTTTATCTTGCGAGACTTGGATTTTCCTTTCACTTTTCAATTTTATCATTTTTGTTTGCTGATTTCTTTTCTCATTTTAGCATAAGAATTCTTTTTCCTTTGGTTTTCAGTTTTGAGTTTGGTGACTTTGCCATGACTTATATGGAAGGCCTTTTTGTTACCTAACTATGGTTGGCATACACAAAGAAAAAATTGTTAATAGTCACCTATTAGCTTTTTCTTTAAAATCTCTTAGCAAAATTTGATTTTCTTATTATAAAAGTAGACATTAATTAAGGAAGAGATTACCAATTTAGAAAAATTGGCAAAGTATCATAAAATCTGGAGAAATTTCTTTTTCGTCAAAATTGTGATCATTTTGAGATTTCAATATTTTATTAAGATCTTTCAAAATTCTATTATCAGTCAAGAAAAGTTATTTTTAACAAAGTAAAGACACTTTACAGCAAAGCACCTTTAACTCTGAAATTGTCATTCTTAACTCTTAAGGAGTCAATGATTCTCCCTGTCCCAAAAAGTCTTATTTTTCTAGAGTGTGATCCAGAAATATATTTAAACTTAAAAGATAAGAGGTCTCATCATGAGCCTACTTACCATGATCATAGGGGAAAAATAGGCTGACATTACCAACACTGCTAAACATATCAGGGTAATGACTTATGATTGCAAACAATTATAAGACAAGGGGTCTCATGACGAGCCAACTTGTTCAATCCAATTATAACCAGTGAATGGCATTGTCAACTATCTGGCTACCAAACCAGGACAATGGCTTTTAAGAATTTTAAAAAAAAAAAAAAAAAAAGAAGAAGAAGAAGAAGAAAGAAAGAAACATATATAAATGGATTTATCTCTAGGTCAATAATTCTTGAAGAGATGGGATTCTGAATCATTGAGGATTAAAAGGTAACCTTGTCGAGACTATAGATGTTTGCTGGCAGCAGTGGCTCTACCTGTGACAAATGAGTATATTTTAAAAGCTAAGTTGCAAAGTGACCTCTGCTTTATCTCTACAACTAATTAAAGACTAATATAGAGTTTTGAAATATTTTGATTTATGAGAAATTTTAAGAAAAATTACAGTTAGATGATTCTTGCTTTTATGCAGATTAATGAACCTAGTCAAGCATGTCAAGGATAATTCTCTCTTCTTTAATTATTTTTACTTTAATTTTAGGAAAATCTTATTCATATCAAATAGAGATAACTAGTTCTTCTCCCGTGTGTTGCCATTGTTGTGGTAAAAACACAACCCCCCATTATTGATGTCTTCACTTCAATATAATGGGGACCCTTTCTATAAATTTTTTTGGCTAAGCACCTTTTAAGATTTTTATTTTATTTGATTATCCTATGTAATTGTTAATTTTTCATTTTTTTTGGATTCTTGTTTTGATTGCTTTGTTAAAATCAATTTTTTATAAGCTTCCCATTGACACTTGTTTCGCCTCATTTGGTCAACTGGTTTGAAAATGGTACTCCTTTGAAGTCCCATCATTTATCTAGTCTGGGTTAAAAATGTTATTTTTATTATTTTTATTTATTTTCGGAGTGGCTGTAGTTTAGAAAACTTCATAACTAAACTAAACATCATTAAAAAAACAAAAAAAAAAGCTGATACTTGATATTAAATTTTAAGATTAATTAAATTAATTGTTATAATAAATATAATTAATTTAATTAAAATTTAATATATATATAATAAAAAAAAATTATACGATTGCTACATCGCATCGCAGATTTCAATCGCAACATTATTAACGAAACTCAATAATCCCATTTTTACGATCTTCCGATTTGCGAGAGTTCAAAAGATATTAACCCAAGTCTTCAAAAACCATGTAATTTGTTTTTCTTTGAAATTTCATTCACGTAGGAATAAATATGATAGTAGTTAGTTAGAGTTTAAAGGAATAAATATGATAGTAGTTAGTTAGAGTTTAAAATAAAATAAGTTTTGATATTTAATAATTAATTTCAAATTAACTAATATATAATTTAATTGATTTAATTAAAATAAAATAAATTATTATTTAGATTAAGTCAAATTAATAAGTAGTTTATTAATTAATTAAGTTTAATTTATAATTAATAATTAAATTAGAGTTAATTAGAATTCTAAGTTAGGATTAGATTTTTAATTAAAGTTTGGATTTTATAGCCCCCAAGACCCAGAACACGAAAACACTTATTAAAAAAAAAAAAAAAACGTTTCTCGCAGAAAATAAATTTCTCACAAACTTTCTTCTTGCAAAGTCTTATTGCAAATTCTTAGAAGTCTTAACATTTGAAAACTCAAAATGCGATATGCGATAAGGCCAAATGCGACGGGTACAAAAAATTTAATACAAAGTTTTTCACCCCTTATGCCTCCCACACCTCCACCTCACTCACCCTCATGTCACCCTCACCTCACACTCCACTTTCCATATCCCTCCATAATCTCACGTGGATAAATTAATGGGTTTGGGTTGATTCCAATGGTTTGTTTTATTGATTTTGGATTTGGATTGATTTCAATGGTTTGTTAATTAATTTTAATATTTTAGTATTATAATAATTATAATATTAATTATAATTAATATTATAATTAAAATATAATTAATTCTAGTTAATTCAAATCAGTAAGTTGGTCAGCTCACATACTTGACATCTCAACCATAACCTTATTTATCACTGTTGGCTCTCTCTTTTGTAAATCAAGTCCTGATGATGAGTCTTGGTCTAGACTCGAAACGTCGACAAAGCAAAGATGAAAACTGTGGAATATCCGAGTGAAAATACTAAAAAACCTAATCACAAAAATCTACAATCCAATATTAATTATAATTTTAATATAGTTTTAATTATAATATTAATTATATTTAAATTAACTTCTTCAATTCATTTATATATTCATTTAATTTTGTAACTTAATTAGATGATAATTAATTAGGATTAATTGTATATATTAGTTAGTTAATAATTAATTTAGAATTAATTATTAGATAATTAGAATCTAATTTAGGATTAAATTTCTAATTAAAAATTCTGATTTTTAGCCCAGCAACAGAATTTCCAGATTTAGGCCAGATTTGACTCATCAACTTTGGAAGCTCATAGAGTGAGTTGTACTTGGCCAAATGAGGCCCAAGACGGCTCATTGGAAAGATAAAATCAAGGAGAGCATTTCTGAGGAGGTTTCTTTAATAGATTTGGTCATTAATTGGATCAAAAATCATGCAGAAGATCAAGCTCCGAATTTCTAAAACAAAATCAATTCTCTAAGTTATTTTCTGCATTTTCATTTAACTTAAGCCTCTTCTAATTGCATATTTGCTCATCAATAATATCCTTGGCCAATCAAACCATCCCAGGCATCAACAAAGAGTTTATATTTTATTTTCAATTATTTAAATAGAATTTGATTGGATTTGTTTTAAATGCCAGAAATGGTATTTTGATTTTATTGTTACATTTTAATTCATTTTGATTTCTTTTTGCAGGAAAACAGTAGAAGATATATGGAGAAAAAGATCTCAATCAATGAGAATGCTCCAGAAATTAAAGATGGGAATTTGGAGCAAATAAAATTGGATTGGGTAGATTTCTCTTCAAGAAACTTTCATCTCAAGAATTCCTTTGCAAAAAATTATAAATAGCAGATTGCAGAATGGAACAAGGGCTGCTCTCCTCTATAATTCTGGAATTCTAAAAGCACTTTTGTAATAGGGATTTAGAGTTGTAGGTGGGAAGAGTGGAATCTCAGATCTAGAGATTATTGAGGTTTTTCTTTTACATCCCGAGTTATGTATAATGAACAGAGTTTGCACTATTGTAGCTTTGCTTTTGAAAGCAGAAGCCTAGGCATTGTAAAGGACTATTAGGGATCAGAGCTGGAGAAATGGATTTAATAAACTGATATTTCGAATACTATTGTTTTAAATGCTGGTTTCATTTTATGATAACAGGAATGATGTCAATTTGCTTACATATTTGTGCACTTTTGTCAGTATGGGTAATTTGCTTCTATTTTATGTTGTTATTTATCTCTGCTCTTATGGGCCGAACTCTGATTTCTGAGTAACTATTTACTCACAAATCTATCTTTTAATATTGGATGAATAGATAGTGATATGTTGTGAACTTCTTCCGCATATTATTGTTTAATTATTCAAGTTACTGATTAAATGATCAATACCATTTTGTGAACTACTTCTTGAGTGTTGTTGATTGATTATTTTAGTTAAAGGGTCTCAATAGGATGTGTTTGGTATCCATAATGTCAGTTAATTGAACTACTTCATTAACTTGATATTCATTATAAACGACACATTTCAATCTCAATATTTTAAATACCTGCTCTTGGTTAGGTTAGATCTATATCTGCCTAATTGAGATAGGATTAGGATAGTTTCTTTTGCTTGCATCTTAGAACAAGTTTGCATTTAGAGTAAATTTTACATTCTTTTAAGTCCTCTTCCCAAAGAGGCAAACTTTAGTAGTGGATTGGCTGAGCCCTAAATCAGCTTAAGGATCACTTTCTTGCCTGATCAGCAAGAAGGACGATCTGATGTCTCTTTTCCATTGGTGAATGAAAGTCATATTTTAAAGCCATTGGAGATTGAGAGAAGGTAATTGGACCTAGTTGAACCAGTCGGAACCACCATTCCAAACGGAAAAGGAGCTGCTAACCAAGGTCCGGACCGGGTGGTCTCCCCCATGTTGTTGCAGTGATTTTCAAGGCTTCAACACCTATGTACATGAAAATGAATTTATAAAGCTGAGCATGGGAAAGCCCGCCTCAAATAGATCATGAAAATATTATGAAGATAATGTATTGTATTGTATCTTATTACAGGTCACTTTCGAGTTCGAAAAACCTCGGATCCTCATAATAAAGCATTTCACTCGACATCAAAAGATTTATGACCTCATGCTTTAGGGGGCAACTGTTATAGACATATTTGGGCACTGCAACCCCAATCATATATGTCCATAAACCAAGGGCTTCTAAGTCCCTAAAAGTGTTGTTTCATACCCTAAATGAGCAAGGTTAGCTGATTACATCATCTCCTAGAAGTTCTCCATGAAAAACTACTCAAAACTGGTCAAAGCAGGACCATACAGATTGCCCAGTGCTAAGGGTGTGATGCATCTCACCTGCCACATGCAAAAAGTGCAATGCATACTGGAAAGCCCTTCTGTAGGGTGCGACGAGCGAGAGTAGACAAATGGCACAAGCAATTTTCTAGGTGGAGACCCTAAGAATATTCTAGAAGCTACTCATTTGACACTTGCCTCTCTGAATTCGCCCAAGGATGAGTAAGAGATCATGAAATCTCCAAGTGGAACCAAGAACTATCAGAGAGATGTCACTAATCAAAATCCCGGAAGCTAACTCACCCCCTTGCAAACATCTATATATGGATCCCTCATCCCAGAGATCCAAAGGCTGGAATTTTGTAATTTGCAAGGAAGTGCTATTGGTTTCTCTTTGAAGACATTGTTGGGTGATCTTGCTTTGAATGAATTGAAGAGGGCTTTCATGCTGGGAGGATGGTGCTGGGTCAGACCAAGTGGTTGTAATCCTCTCTTCTATTACTTCTATTAATAAATCTATTTGAGTTTTCCTCCATATTCTTGTATATCTCTGAATATTGTGTTGATATATGCATTTGTATGGTTAATATATATCTGATCCTATGTTGTTTACGGTGATAGATCTCTATGCTTTGATGGTATTATGCTGCTTTGACTCTACAGGTGCTCTTTGAAGCAGGACAAGTAAGGAAGGAGTGGTGAGATTTTGTCAAAGGGGAAAGGAAACAAGCAAGGAGCCAAGCGAAAGACTGAGGTTGGTACTCTCTACTTCTTTCTCATCTATTTCTCATAAAGGAAAACACAAGTGACTCTAGTTTGTTTGTTTCTAAGATAGCTACCCATATTAGTGGGACTAGTAGTTCTGAATAGACACTAGTTTTCCCGATAATAGAGGGGCATAAGTGTTGGAGGCACTGGTGCCCCCCTACGGATAGCCATAACTTTGCTGAGTATATGGCGAATGATGTGAAATAGTTCCAACAATACAGTAAGTGGTGTGAGATTCCCCCAGTGCATTTTCACGACCAGGCCGAGGGAGGTCTAGTATAATGGTATAGACATAACCAGATTGAGCATAAATCAAGTCATATCTCAGAGCAGTCTGGAGAGCCTCTTCCTCTGTTTGAGGAAAGTGAGACTCAATATTTTTGGCAATGGGAAATTAAAGGCTCCTAAGGAACCAATTGAGGTAGACACAGTCTTCGAAGGGCGGGGCATGACATGTGTGCTGGTTGTTGAGATGGCTATTATTCATATGTGCCAGGCTACTTACGAGTAGCCCGTGATGCTTGTAACATGCAAACGCTCAAAGAGATATGCTCTGAGATGAGAGGGGGAAGACTGGGGAAAGTAACCAACAATGAGGAATCTTTGTAGACTCATAGTGAAACACTAGCGGGAGGAGTGGTAGACTACTTATCAGACATCAACAAGATAATGGACACAAGGGAGGTCATTGATGCTGGCTCGTAGTATGTCAACTGATCAATGGTGATGATCTTCCCTTCATGGGGGGAGCACATCTTGAGGAAAACCATAGATGTAATGGATGACATGGCATAAGTGTAACTACGACCAAAGAGAATATTGTAATCGAGAGGGGCATAAATAACTCAATGTCTACATGGGAAGACTTGCCCATAAGAGTCACTGGACAATTATGATACATGCCAAGAGGCTGGGAGGAGTGACCATCCCAAGCACGTAAAGTGATGGTGGATGGGGATAGTTTAGGTGACTTAATTTGTTTCCAAATGGGAACGGACATCACATAGGTGGATGCACCTTTGTCAATAATGCATCAGGAGATGATTGAATTACAGAATTAGACTAGTATCTGGAAAGAAATGGATGAAGGTAATGGGGGATGTTCTGATGTATACCCTGGAAAGACAATCAAATAATCGTCGGAAGGATCTACTATGCCCAAAGCAGTTATTAGAGCTTTCTTTTGAGATGGGAATGACTAGAGGACTTCTAGCATCGACATGGTAGTGGGGGATTGCACAAAGTCATCTACTATACTGTATGTATGGGCAGCTCAGTTAGAAGTTGCGTTATGGCGTAAAGGTCCCTTTGGGATCTTGGGAATTGCCTCACTTTAGGTTGAGGGATATATAACTGACCATTTGTTGTCGTAAGAGTCTCGATAGATGCTTTGGTTTTGGACACAGTGGCGGACGAAGTCGATGGCTTGTCATATTGATGCGACCAAGTTTTCAAGTTGATGTCGGAGGTATTGACCTCATCAGAACTCATCATGAGGATCTGGTAGTCACCAGGACCAGAAGGTTAGGGGGGATGGGTTGCTTGACCTGGCTGAGGTTGAGCAACATAATATCCTTGCTGGGGGAAAGGATTTGTAAGCACTACCGGTTGAGATGGCGCAAGATTCTGATGTAATTACTGGATGGGTGGTTGACCTCTAGAAGCTGCTTGAGCTTCCCACATTTGGTGCATCTGGGATAAGAGAGGACACTCATGTGTATAATGGCCATGTACACCACAACATGCACAAGGCTTGTTCATACAAATAGCCTTTTTCTGCTTGGGCTGACTGCCCTGTTGCTGGTTGTTGGTGTTAGGCTAGTTCCCCTGGGGTTCACTAGGTTGGTTACCTTGATTACCCTGATTACCTTTGTTATCCTTCCCCTTATTATTTTTCTTCGAACTTTTGGGATTTGTTGCACTTTGTTGTGAGAAAACTTGACCTTGAGGGGGCAGTGGCTGCTGGGGCTAAGGATGCATGGGAGGCTGTAGCACTAATATTTGAGGGGCTGGAGCTTTCAAATGTGCATAGGGTTAAGATGGTGGAGGGGAAACAGTTTGGTAGATAGGTTGTGCATTGGCTGGCTCTAAAAACATGTTGCTAGCAGGAGGGGCATAAGTGTTGGAGGAACTGGTGCCCCCCTACGGATAGCCATAACTTTGTTGAGTATATGGCGAAGGATGTGAAATAACTCTAATGATACTGTCAGTAGTGTGAGATTCCCCTAGTGCATTAGCACCACCAGGACGAGGGAGGTCTGGTATAATGATATAGACATAACCAGATTGAGCATAAATCAAGTCATATATCAGAGTAGTCTGGAGAGCCTCTTCTTCTGTTTGAGGAAAGTGAGACACGATATCTTTGGCAATGGGTGATAAAAGGATCGTAAGAAACCAATCGAGGTAGACACAGTCTTCGAAGGGTGGGGCACGATATGTGTGCTGGCTGTTGAGATGGATGTTATTAAGATGTACCAGACTACTTGCAAGCAGCCCGTGATGGTTGTAACATGCAAACACTCAAAGAGATATGCTCTGAGATGAGAGGGGGAGGACCAGGGAAAGTACCCAAAAATGAGGAATCTTTGTAGACTCCTGGTGAAACACTGGTGGGAGGAGTGGCAGACTGCTTATCGGACATCGGAGAGATAATGGACTTAGGGGAGGTCATCGATGCTGACTTGTAGTATGTCATCTGATCGATGGTGATGATCTTCCCTTGATGGGGGAAGCACATCTTGCGGAAAACCACAAATGTAATGACTGGCATGGCATAAGTGTAACTATGACCCAAGAGAATATTGTAATCGAGAGGGGCATCAATAACACCAATGTCTACATGGAAAATATTTCCCATAAGAGTCACTAGACAATTACAATACATGCCAAGAGGCTAGGAGGAGTGACCATCCCAAGCATGGAATCTGATGGTGGATGGGGATATTTCAGGTGACTTAAGTTGTTTCCAAATGGAAGCAGACATCACATAAGTGGATGCACCTTCATCAATAATGCATCGGGAGATGATGCCATTATAGACTAAGAATGGTATATGGAAAGAAACAAATGAAGGTAATGGGGGATGTTCTGATGTATCAACTGGGAAGAAAATCAAATGATCGTTGGAAGGATCTACTGTGCCCAAAGTAGTTAGTAGAGCTTTCTTTTGAGATGGGCACGAATGGAGGACTTCCAGTATCGACATGGTAGTGGGGGATTGTGTCAAGTTGTCTACTATACTGTATGTATGGGCAACTTGGTTGGAAGTCACGTTATGGCATAATGGTCCCTTTGGTATCTTGGGAATTGCCTCAACTTTAGGTTGAGGGATATGTAACAAACGATTTGGTGTCATAAGAGGCTCAATAGATGCTTTGGTTTTTGACTTAGTGGCGGACGAAGTCAATGGCTTTTCATATTGATGTGACCGAGTTTGCAAGTTGATGTCGAAGGTACTGACCTCATCAGAATTCATCTGAGGATTTGGTAGTCACCAAGACCAGAAGTTTGGGGGGAATGGGCTGCTTGACCTGGCTAAGGTTGAGCAGCAAAAAATCCTTGCCGGGGGAAGGGATTTGTAAGCACTGCCAGTTGAGATGGTACATGATTCTGATGTAATTGCTGGATGGACGGTTGACCTCTAGAAGCTGCTTGACCTTCCCACATTTGGCGCATATAGGGTAAGAGAGGACACTCATGTGTATAATGGCCATTTACACCACACCATGCACAAGGCTTGTCCAGACGAATTGCCTTGTTTTGCTTGGGCTGACTGCCCTGTTGCTGGTCGTTGGTGTTAGGCTGGTTCCCCTAAGGTTCACTAGGTTGGTTACCTTGATTACCCTGGTTACCTTTGTTATCCTTATCCTTATTCTTTTTCTTCAAACTTTGGGGATTGGTCGCACTTTTTTGTGCAAAAACTTGACCCTGAGGGGGTGGTTGTTGCTGGGGATGAGGATTCATGGGAGGGTGCAACGCTAATATTTGAGGGGCTGGAGCACTCGAACTTGCATAGGGATAATATGGTGGAGGGGTAACGGTTTGGTAGACAAGTTGTGCATTGGTTGGCCTTGAAAACATGTTGCTAGAATTAGGGGCATAAGTGTTGGAGGAACTGGTGCCCCCTGCAGATAGCCATAAATTTACTGAGTATATGGCGAAGGATCTGAAATAGGTCCAACGATACTGTCAGCGGCGTGAGATTCGCTTGGTGCATTAGGACCACCAGGACAAGGGAGGTCTGGTATAATGGTATAGACATAACCAGATTGAGCATAAATCAAGTCATATCTTAGAGCAGTCTCGAGAGCCTCTTCCTCTGTTTGAGGAAAGTGAGATACGATATCTTTGGCAATGGGCAATAAAAGGCTCCCAAGAAACCAATTGAGGTAGACACGGTCTTCGAAGGGCAGGGCATGCCATGTGTTCCTCCTTCTACACCATTATTGAACATGATCGGAAAGATGAGTGGCAGAGGACTGACGAAATGTGGTTAAGATCTCCGTACCAGTGTCGTATCAGAGAGGTATCTAGAAATATGAGAGGAATGCTTTAGCTAGAGTCACGAAAATGGAATGAGAGGTGGTGGGCTAGTCTACATACCACTTTGCAACATCTCCAATGAGAATGTATTGGAACAACTGAAGACGAATGGAGTCATCGGTGATGGAATTGGATGAACACTACACATGGAAGGAGTGGATGTGATTGGTGGGGTCCTCTCCAGAATTACCCTTAAACTTTGGGATGTGGGAGGTGAGCTTAGTCGGCATAGCTGGCCAACCAGCATCGTGATGTATAGGGTCATTTATCAACTAGCTAAAATATAGGAGACTTAACCCATTCATGAAAGGTAGTAGAGGAGCTGCTGGAGTGGTTTCGAAAATGGTTCTGCTAGATGTGACTACCGGGGTAGCATTGGAGCCAACACCAGGTTGGGTTCCTACACCAGCAATGGGTCTAGACATGGTGATGGTATGCGGTGAAGGAGGCTCAGAATCAGATGAGGAATCAAATGAACCAGAAGAGGAGTCGATATGGGGACTCGGGGGACTATGAACTTGAACCCTATGGGGAGGAGTAATATGCCCAAGCGGAAACTGGGGATGAAGGCCTAAGAGTCTCTACAATAAACGCCCTGGTGGCACAATGGTTATAAGACACAAGTGACATGGAAATGGTGAAGGAAGATCAGCAAGATGTTTTTGTCTCTGAGTGGGGAGATAAATTAATTAAGTTAAGTCTTGGATTGACAGTGTAAACTGAGCACCCTTCACTTAAGGTGTGCTTGTGTGTTTATTAATTAAGCCTTGATCGTGTTTGAAAAAAGAAAAAATATTGCTGAAATAAACTGAAATTAAAAATAGAAAATGATCAGTAAATCAATTAACTAAACCCCACCCAAATTGGGCTTGCAAACAATGTGCTAGTTGGTAACAAAATCAACTGAAAACACATTACAAGGGCCAATAGATCTAAGTGTCAGTGTGACTGGGATCAAATGACACGATGCTGCTGGAAAGTGGTGCAGCAACAACAAAAAACCAGGGGAGAAAATTGCTGCAAAAAGATAGGGAGATGGGTGTGAAACCTAGGGAAAATAGTGGTACCCTAAGGTGAATGACCAAACAAGGTTTAAAATGAAACTTTGGATGGAAACAACCTATCTTTGAAGATCTAAAACAAGAAGGTAGAGATATGGAAAATATGGTTGAAAGCGCTGCAGAAACTCAGACTTCTTACTCAACTAAACGCCTCCTATAAAGGTGGAAGCATACTAGAAGCCCTAAGGGGCTAAATTAAGCTTCAATGAGAAAAATAGAGTAGATCAAGGCCTAAGAAGGATAGGAAAGTGGTCAACCAACCCAACAGACAACTCTCGATAAAACCCAGAAACAAATCTGAAAAAATTCCCAGAAACCCTAAAAATTGCAGGTACTGACCTGATTCTTAGGAGATGACACTTTTTGGGCTAGAAGGTGTGCTTTGAACCTCCATATCACAATTTTGGGGGGAAAAATGTGATTTATTCTCGATTCCTGTTGGGCAAGTCTCGAAATTTTTTTTGTCTCTGTCGCAGCTAGTTCTTGTGACCTGCGGAAAAGACCAGAGAACTTACAGAAGTTAGAATTTTGACTAATATAGGATTAGAATGCTAGTAAACAACATTAAGAGACTGAAAAAAGAAGAAACCCTAAGCTGAAAACTGAAGTTCACCCAGGATTTTGGATCAAAAGTAAAAACCCAGTGGAGTCAACAATTTTTATAGTGTTTTCTTCTCATATGCGTATGAAAAGAAATCACCTAAGACTGTGGATGACAAACAATATTAACAATATAAATGGTTGCTAAACATTGTAGATCTACAAAAAATGATAGAAACAAAACCTACCAAAGCCCTGATCTATGCCATGATCATAGTTAAACAACAAAATGAAATAGTAATAAATTTGGGTAACTCTAATAATCCAATGGAAACCAGATATATAAAGAATATATTTTATTAAACAACACCTGTGAAGGGAACAAATAAATGTTACCAGTACCCCTCTATGGGATGGGTTCATGGCTATCCTCAAATCTCTTCAGCTTTTATAGAGTCTCTCTCCTCTATAATGTGTAAACCCAACAAATAAATTTTTTGAGCTCAATGAGAACTCAAATGGAAAAGAAAATGGTGAGCGACAATGATAATAATCAAAGCTGCAACAGTGAGTGTAACAATAAAAATAATCGAAAGTGAATAATGAATGGAAATCAATTCTATTTATAACAAAATATTAGGTTATCCTTGAATAATGAGCAATAAAAAAATATTATTAACCCCATTTGTTGGCTTAGTGGGTCCTGACCCAGGTTCGGAGTTAGTTTTGCCAAACAAATCCCTACACTACTGGCCATTTTGGCATCAACCCACGAAACACGGACTGAAGTCTCACCCGAAGCAGTATGGGGGGATGCTAGAACCAAGTTTCCACACCGAGAGATTAGTTTAATGTCATTTTATTCCCTAAGCCTACCTTCACGCAGATCAATAAGCCCCTTGGGCTTATCAATATAACTTCCCTTAATCAGATTCAATACCTCCATGATCATTCACGATTGTCTTTTGCGGACCCTAAACATGTGAACAACCACTTACACGCCTCTGTTATTACCCTTAATCCCGTATTTACCTAGATCAACTTAGTTGTTCGATAACTTTAACATGCAACAAGATACTCTTCACGTAAACAATTATTGTTACTTGCATCCATATAACAGTATAAACCATGTAAAATCACGCATCAATACAGTGTTAATTCATAAACCCATCATTCATCATAACATAATAGCACATTCATTCATAACATAAGGAAATATATAAACATGGGAATTGCTGGAATAATCTCTTTATTAATACTTTAGTTCCGCTTACAGACTCAAGACTTCCCTGCGCACTCAGCTGCAGGGGTCCGTGCACTTAGATGCGAACTCTACTCTAGGCCTCTACGCACACAGTTGCAGAGCCTCTCTTCTACTATAAGACTTCTTCATTCTTTCTTCTATTGGCCCATTACATTCATCTTCATCATTGATATCTACTTTCTTAGACTCTCTAAGACTCTCCTTTTTATACAATCCCATGGTCTGTAGACCATGGGTGGATCTACAAAAGACGACATAACTTACATAAAAGAAGGTTAAAACCCTTTATGACACTTTACTATCTACACACTCCGCAACCACAACTTGCGGAGACTTTACATTCTTTACAACAAAACTTGGGCTTTTCCCCAAAATTGACCCTAGGGGACCCTGTCCCAATAGGCCCCCAACATAAATATCGTGACTCACCCTAGAGTCACTTTACTGGAGTGGAGATCTTACTACAGAGACCTCCCAACTTACTAGTGCCACTGCTACCTTAGCCGCACTCTGCGTGGCTGCCTGTTTGATCTGCTCCAACAGTTGCTCTATTGCTGGTCCTACACTGTCTTCCTTGATCTTCTGCTACGTTCTCTGTAGGCTTGCCAAATTCTCCTCAATGGTGGTGGAGATAACATAGGCCTCATCTAGCCAAGGCCCCAATTTGGCCTTGAGGACCACTTCTTTCCTTTGCACTGCCTCCACCTGTTTGAGCAATTTTTTTGCCTCATTCAGCTTGGCCAACTGCTATGCTCTAGCGAGGGTGCGCCCCGTCACTCTTGCTTCATTATACCGCTGCTACAATTCACGGGCTTCTATGTTTAACCTCTGTATATTAGGATCCTCGTGTAGTGCCGTGACTACTCCCATGGATTTCTCGAAAGCTGCAGTGCAATCCACCACTGCGACATCCACTTCTGCGACTCCATCCTTCACAGTGGCTTTGCGCTATTCTCTAACCTCTAGTGAAGTTGAAGCCTGTGAATTCAACTCTAGCTCTGTAATTTTCAGGTTTAGTTCAAACTGAACCTTGGCCACTTCCATCTTTGCATCATGCACACCTGCAACTAACTTCCCGATCTTTGCCTCCACCAGCGCTTCCTCCAGGATATGCAGTTCAAGGGTTGTTCTTCATGCCTCGGCCAGCGCAGCTGTGGTTTATTCGTTTTGCACCTGAAATTTCTTCCATGCTTCCAGTGCTGCAGATTTCTCCACAAACATATGTTTGTTGTTGACTTTGTACTCGCTGATCATGCTCAACGTGCACTGCTCCTAGGCCTTAACTTCTGCTATCACACTTGCTTGCAGTGTGTGAAGGAACTCACTAGGGAGCGCGGCCAGGTTGAGGACAATATTCTTCAAGGAGTTGACAATAGCCTTGTCAACGGCCGCCTCCACGCTCAAAGCTCCATCAGGCAGCGTGACTGCTTGAGAGATCCATTGAGCGAACCATCTCTGCTGCTTGAGTGGTCCCCGGTGCCAAACTGGTTGATGCAACGATGCTCTGTCCTGTAGCTACCTGGAGTCTAGTCATTTGGATCTACCCCTCACGCAGACTTGCCTGGATGGTGATCATTGCCTGCTTTTACTGCTGCTCAAAATGCTACGGAAATTTTGTTGTTGTATCCCATACCTTATCTCCAATATCATCCAAATCACCCTCTGTTAAGGTAATTGGATCTAGCGACGACTTGGTGGCTTTCGACTTCTTTCGCTGTCCTTCCTTTTCCTTCTCCCTGTACCACTTCACTCGGAAGGGAGTTCTCTCTTGCTGATCTCTGCTACCCTACTCTGGCTGATCTTC
Source organism: Pinus tabuliformis (assembly GCA_031772625.1). Lineage (NCBI taxonomy): Eukaryota > Viridiplantae > Streptophyta > Pinopsida > Pinales > Pinaceae > Pinus > Pinus tabuliformis. Next base: position 617,490,872 of record CM062805.1, read on the forward strand.
TTCCTCTGTTTGGGGCGAAGGAGACTTTTGACTTCTTTCAGAGCCGCACTCTTCCTGCTCTTCCTGTTCTTTCGTAATGTGGTCCGCTTCTATGCGGGCCTTCTCCTTAGCCTCTTTCTTCCTCTTTTCAGCTAACTGATGAACCTTCTACTTGGCCACTTCATTTTTCTATTTCTCTACGGACTTGCTAGTCCTGACATCCACATCCGATGCAAAATGCCACTTTGTTGGATAATGCTTGATGACCTCTGCAATAGCGTAATCTGTAGCCAGGTAGGGTAAGTCAAACCATTTCTACTTGGGGTCCTTTCGTGCCCGGATGTAAACATGGTGGAATTCCACTTTTAACTTCGTGTATCCCAAGAGTTGCTCAAACACGGTTGGTGACAACCACGACTTCTGGTTGATGGCCATGCGAATGCTTGCCTCCATCAGTACCCAAAATAATTTTCTCTCTGTGACCCGTGCAACATATTTTGTGGCCCAGAGAGATGCGAACTTTGCTACTTCTGGTAAATCCTTCTCCACAGGAGAAAATTGGCTGTCCTTCGGTAAATCCCACGAAACCAGCACAATTGAGAGAAACAACCATGAATAGTGAAAGGTCTTACTATCGTTCTGTGCCTCTTTGTAGTTCGCGAGGAACTCACTACACAGGGAGCGCACTCATTTGAACTGTATTCCCTCCATGTACTAAGCTACCAATGAAAACATAGGTGCTGGCACCTCGTCCGTGTGGCACTTTCACATGACTTTGATAGCCAGAATTTGGGTGGAAATCTTGACCGCGGGGTCAGTGATGCTGGTAATTGAATACCCGCCCAACTTTTTGACAAGTTTAAACTTGTCCTTCATCTTCTCAGTGAGGTCACGCTCGCTCGTCTTTCCTCCAGATGCCTTGGGAAAATTCAATCCTAAATGGGGTAATAATGTGATCCGATGGATCAACATATCAGTGTGATAGGGATTGGCTCATTCAGCGATAAGAACATGTCATGCACCAGGCAACAACTGCTTAATGACAATCAAGTTTATATTTGAGTGATGATAGTGCGACACCCATAACAGGTTCAACAACCCTGACTTGTTGACTCCGTGAATCCATTCCACCGGCTCCAAGGCGATGACACCAGAATCCTTGTAGAAAACCCTCTGCATGAAGGTGTCAGTAGAAAGGTGGGGAACTACTCATGGTCTACCAAATCCCAGTCTTCGAGCTTCAAGTGCGGGACCCACGCCAAGCGTGAACCTTCAAAGGTGATGTTCTCCGGCATCAAGGGTGTGTTGAGGGAGAACTGTCTGGCATTTGGGTCCTTCGAGATCTTCACCTTGCCCTTGCGTAGAGAGATATACTCTAATAGCTTAGAAATAGGGTCAACCCCCTCAATTTCAATATCTTCTGTGCCCTCCTCTGCCTCCAGATCTACCACCTTCCCCTTCTCCTTCATAATCATATGTTCCTTTCTCTAAGCCTGTGTAGCTACATACTTTCTTGATGACTCACGCACTGACATCGACTTCTTTTGTTTCTCCTTCTTTAGCTTGGGGACCTCTTGTTAATGTAGACTTTGGCCTAGGTGACCTTGGCACCTTAGGCACTGTTGCTGGAACCTCCATACTCACAACCTCTGGAGCAGCTCCCTCAGAGGATATAGTCTCTCCAGTGGTTGCAGTTTCTGTGGGACCTGGTCCTAACATGATGTCGCAGATAATATTTCTGTCTAACTCGGGATACTGATCAAACATGGGGCTTGCGAGCAAATCCTCAAAGAACTCATAGTTCATGCACAATAGACAACACAACTCAGGAATTCTCAAAATGCAAAGTGTTTGTCGCTCGATGACCACACGTATTTAATAGGCAAATTCAAATTCAAATTTGACCGTTCCCCCCAAAATACATCCATAAATGCTATATTGGCGACATATTTCCAAATATTTCACTCTTAAATTCAACTTTAAATGCCTTAAATTCTGGCCGCCTACTCCCTTAACCGTCTCCTGGTAGTCAAATCATGAACAATGATGGTAACGGTCACTTTCTGGCTGTGCTACGTGGTCTCCCCCCATAGCACAACTCCCTTCACGCTTCTTCTAGTACTGTGACCCTCATGTTTCGCATAGAGCCCCCGTCGCGCAACTCTACACACCGGGCAGTGTAGTTTATAGTCCCATGCCTCCTTGCAGCTGCTTGAAGTGCTAATACTGTGCTACCATTATGCAGTCATTGGGTCGGATCCTCAATGTATGGATTCAATCAGTTTCCATTTACTTTTCACGGAAATGGATCTCCATTCAATTTCACGAGCTGAACTGCTCCACCATCGGTAATCTCTTTGATGACATATGACCCCAACTAGTGCATATGAAAATTTCCTGGAAACTTATCAAACATATTGTCATATAATAAAACTAAATCATTTACCTTGAAGGTGCACAGTTTGATGTGGCGATTGTGCCATGCCTTTTTCATTCCTTCTGAACTTGCTGATGGAATCTAGCCAAAAGTCTATCTTCCTCGAGCTCTTCTATCTACACAAGCCATTCTTCTAAGGCTCTGTGGTCCACCATCCCTGTAAATGCCGCTATGCGTAGACTAGGCATGATATACTCCATAGGCATCACGACCTCTATGCCATAGACAAACCTAAAAGGCGTCTGACCAGTAAGCTTTTTACAAGTAGTTCTACAAGCCCACAACACAGCTGGTACATGCACATCCCAATTATTCCTCTGCGTATTACAAACCTTTTTCAACACATTCTCCAATATCTTATTAAATGCCTCAACTGTCCCATTTTCTTGATGATGATATGGCATACTCTTCTGGTGATAAACCTGGAATTCGTCTGTTAGCTCACTAATTGTTTCATTGAGGAAATGCATACGACGATCACTCATCAAAATCTTTGGGCTACAAAACCTGATCAACACATATTCAAATAAGAAATTTTCTGTTGTTGCCCTTGTATAGTACTTCATGGGATGTGCCTCTGCCCATCAGGTCAAATACTCGGTCACGGTGATGATATACCCCGCACCCATCTTCTTCCTTAGAGGCTGAATTGGTCCTACAAAATCAATTGTCCATTTCTCGAATGGCTGCAATGATACCTATGGATTCAAAGGTATCTCATCCCTCCATGATGGCCTGTTGGTTCTCTGACATGCATCACATGCCCTACAATATGCTTTGGAATCCCTATGCAATGTTGGCCACCATAACCCAGTGCGTAAAATCTTCTGCACTGTTTCTTTCCTTGCATAATGGCCTCCTGCATCTCCTCCATGAGCTTCAGCAAGGATACTGTTTCGTTCAAAATTAGGCACATAACATCGCAGTATTTTGTCTGATCCCATCTTATACAAATGGCTTGCTATAATAGAAAAGTCTATTGTGTGCACCACTAATTCCTTCTTCTGTTGACTAGTGTATCATTCTGGAGTCGTTCCTATAACCAGGAAGTGGATAATGTCTACAAAATGATTTTCAGCTACACGCACCACAAAGAGCTGTGCGTCAGAAACCCTTCTTCTAAATTGATAGGCTCCTCTCCTGTTTCAATGCGCAATAGATGATCTGGCCCTGCATTCAATCGCTTTGACTTCACAATTACTTTGAAATCGTACCCTTGAAACAACAACAACCATCTACATATTTCCCCCCCAACATAGGCTTGTTGACTAGGTACTTTAATGCAGAATGGTCTGTATACATCTTAAAGTGTCTACCTAGTAGGTAATGTCTGAACTTCTGGAGCGTGTACACCATAGCCAATCCTTCGCGCTCTGTCGTTGAATAATTATTTTCAGCCTTAGACAACTTCCTACTCGCAAATTCTATAGGGTGATCTAATTCCCCTTCACCGACCTATGTCAGCAATGCTCCCAACGCAATATGTGAAGCATCCACATGCACATGAAATTCCTTCTTCCAATCCAGGAAGACTAGGATCGGCGCGATGACCATTTTTCCTTCAATACTCCAAAATCCGTTGACATTCGTCATCCCAACAGAATGTAGCATTCTTCTTTAGTAGCTTTTCCATCGGCGCGGTAATCTGGGCATAACTCTTGATGAAATTCTGATAGTATCCAGTATGACCCAGTGCTGCGCGTATCTATTTAACACTTCTTGGCACCTCCAAATTAATTATAACCATGATATTATATGTGTCCACCATTAATCCTTGTCTACACTCTACATGACCCAACAAGATTCTAAAAGGGATGTAAAACAAACATTTCTTGAAGTTTAGCGCGATCTGATACCTTCAGTACGTGTCTAACATCAAGTGCAAACTAGCTACATGGCACATTACCAGTCCAAACATTGTCCAATCATCAACGTATACCTCCAAAAATTTGTGAATGAACTCTTTGAATTCTGCAATGACTACACTCGAGAAGATTGCTGACACAATCTTAAGTCCAAAAGGCATTACCATATATTGAAAGAATCCCCATTCAGTCACGAAGGTAGTCTTACACCTGTCTTCTGGCGCGATCTTTATTAGATGGTATCTAGAGAATCCATTAGTGAAGGAATAGGCCTCCTGCCCGCCAGCGTTATCCAATACTTCATCTGTGAACAAAGTTGGAAAAGGATCATGAATGCAAGCATCATTCAGCTTCCTGAGATCTACGCAAATCTTGATTTCACCCTTTTGCTTCTTTTCCTGAACTACCATTGGACTCACCCAATCAGATTCATCCACTGGTTCAATAATACCTGCTGCCAACATCTTTTCCAACTCCAAGCGCACCTTTTCCTTGTACTTAGGATTAAGGCGATATGGCCTTTAATTAACAGGATTTGTGTCTCGTTTCAAAGTTATTTTCATCTCTCCTAAATCACCTATGATACCTTTTAAGTCCAAAAACTTTGTGGGAAAAAAATACTAATATTCGCGGAGCAAATCAGCGACCTTTTCCACTGTGGCATCATCCCAGTAGTCCTCAATATTCACAAACTTCAGCTCTGCTTCTGTGCGAATATTCACCTGTCTAGTCTTTAGTGGCGTGGTGATATATGGATTCTCTATTTGTGGTCCCTCAACATCGCGCTGGCCCTCTGCCTCTGGGATGTTAATGTTCCTAGGATCCTCATCTTCTTCTTCAATAGTCACATTGTAGCACTCCAGTGCATGGCGCAGCTGGGTGGTCCAATCTGGTTGAATCAAATCCAAGGGATCCTGCAGTATTCTGAAGATCGCTTCCTTGAACTCCTGCAACACTTCATTGATGCATTCGAATCCATCCTCAAAGATGAATGTCATAAAAGAATCCCTGTCTCAAAACATCCCACTCTTCAGTGCCATGGCGAAGCTCTATTTCCAAGTACCAATTCATTGGTATTACATCCAAAGTATGACAAAATACATGTACCCACTCAGGTTGTGGCTCTGCTCCATAAACATTAGTCCATTTAGCTAAATGATTGCGTGGATCACTCCTTCCATCATATTTATCTCTTAGTCGCACTTTTAGGCAACCAAACTACAACCTCATCATTCTTCTGTAGTCACACCATCCATCAAAACTTTTTTGTGCATACCCCACCATCTTGCGGGTGTAGCGCGCAGTGCCAAATCCAAGGCTTGGAAGCGATGCTTCTCTGGTACTTCCCTTTCAAATGCATCCAAAAATTTATCTACGTCAGTTAGATTATCATAATAAGGCAAACTCCTTACCTCTAATGATACACAGTGTAGCGATTTAGTCATCATGTTACAACGCAATGTAGATACTTCATGCAACCTATTCTACCGGTGCTCTAGCTCTTCATCTAAATCTGATGTAAAAGAACTTTGGCGGTCCTATGTGATGCATCCATCTGCTGTCGGATTCACCCAATCTTTGTCTCACGTTGTTATTTTGTAGATCTGGTCCAAATCATCGTCACTTTCGTAATCGCGGACTGACTCAGTATAATGCGGTCCTTCTACAGGGTCCAAAGGTACTACTACACGGAGCGATTTCCTCTCAAATGACATTATTTGCTTCTTCAAATTGATCATCCTATTCATGTCAATAGCCTAATCGATCCCAAGGAGCATGGGGTATGGATTGCTATCATCCACAATCTCTATCACTTCAAAATCGGCCAATGTGATCATGCCTTCAATGTCTACTGTCACTCTCTGCAATCTTCCCATGGGGATAATCTTTTGTTGACTTTCCATCCTCATTTGAATCAGAGACCACTACAGTGCATGTCTCCCCATTCTTTCCCATGTCTGTTTAGGCAAAACATTCGCATCCAACCCAAGATCTAGAATAACTTGGTCCATTTCATATTCACCTATTTGCGCAGTGAGCCTCATCTCATGCCCAGTTCTTGCCTTATGCTTACCAAATTTTTCTGACTATGCGAGGTCATTCAGGAGCATTTTCTTTACCGACACATTTATTTATCAACTCCTGTAATCCTTTCACGACCTTGCTATCACATAGAAGCTTCATATGGGTCTCTAAGCACGTAGTAAGCATGGAGGGGTCCATTTCTTCAAACAACTAATCCTAACTTCTTGAGGTGAAGGCCTCAGCGAAGCTTTTCTTCACTTCCATGAATGTTCCTTTCGAGTGTTGCAAATCAAACCCGACCTCTTTTTTTGAAGCCTTGCGGACCCACTCGCCTTCTGTAGGTTGCTTTCCTTTCTCTTTTCCAGTCGTCATTCCACTTCTTATCATGATATTCAAATTAGGATCCTCTTTACGGGGTTCAAACCTCATCATCATCTGCAGGTTCTGGGTAGGCTACTGAGACTACACCCTCTTCTCCTGTATTTTAGCTATTAATACAAGGTAGTCTTCTATTGCATGGTCAAAATGAGTACAGTATCAGCACGACAGGTGTGTAAGGATCGTACACTTTCGTGTGTAGTGTCCTAGCACTCCACAATTGTAGCAAATAAATTTCCTTCGACCTCTCGCAGGTCCTCCTCTACCTCGGTCTTGTCCACGCCCCTGATATCCTCTGCACGCTCCCCCAGCACCTTGATCCAAAGGCTGAGTTTTTTTTTCCATTCAATACATGGGAATTATTTCCATCATTAGCTCATAGCTACGACAATTACGCTTATCGTGGTCCACCGATTTACAAAAGTTGCAGAAGAGATGTTGTGGTGTTTGCACAAATTTCTGTAGTAAGTGACAATTGCCTGTTACATTTTTTCCAGCTACTTGAAAAATAGCACACCACAGTGTGGACCCTGTACTCGACCCTTCTTGAGCTTCTGGCCTTAGAGGCATCAACCCTACTCCTGCAACATAATTCACGAAGATAGGGCAGTGATATTTATCATGCCCCTGACTCTTACATTTCAGACACCAAACTTCTTCATGCACCTCTGGCTGAGCTGCTCTATCTTTCTTTAGACTTTGGAACTCTAGGCAAAGATTCTGCAACTCCGCATGAATCTGTTGAACTCCCAAAGCAACATCTTGAATCGGTGTCTCATGCAATCTCATCGCAATCTCTAGGGCTTCCGCCTGGGTCCCAATCTTTTGCTGTGATAAAGCAACCCTTAGGTGAGGCAAGAGTGAAGCTACAAACCATTCATGGTGTTGTCCATCCGTAAGATTCATGTTAGCTTCACGGATCTGGCATTTCAATCTTTGATCCAGTTCCTAGGGTGTTTCGCCAGGCCTCATCATGATTTCCTTGAATCCAACGACTGATTGCGATTTAGATTTGGGCCTATTGAATTCCTTATTCAACGCAGTTTGAATGTCTACTAACGGAGCCATCAGGTTATCGGTATAATACTTAATGTACCATGTTAGCACACAATCTTATAGAGCAGTAACCAATGTTGCTTTCTTCATCTAATCATCTTTAATATTTTGGGTTGTCCACACGGCCTTTGTAATGAACCAGAACTGGCTTGGGTCCTCATTTCCCAAGCCCTTGAAAATGGGAAATTTTACTGTATTCGCCATATTGAATGGTGGTGGAGGTGGCGGCGGTGTGGGCGAAGGTGTATGATGTGGAGGTGAAGATGGAGGTGGTGTGGACGGATGGGGTATTCGCGAATTGGACAACACTCTGCGGTGAAGCCTGTGCTACTCCTTCGTCGTCACTCAAAGGAGGCTCAATCCTCCTATGACATGATCAAGCTAGTGATCAACAATGCGAGTGATCTTATCTTCAGAGGCTTCCAATCTCCACACTAACTCTAGGGTCCACTGTTCTTTTGTTAGGTGCAAATTTCTGTTTTCTTGTGTCGCGAATTCGTGAATATTTCTATCTAACCACTCCTCAATTTCCTTCTTAGTTGGATTCCAGTGATGCGACATCACACATCTCATTATGTAGATCCTGATCCCAACAACAGAACCATTTGTTGGCTTAGTGGGTCTTGACCTAGGTTCAAAGTTAGTTTTGCTAAACAAATCCCTACACTATTGGCCCTTTCGGCATCAACCCATGGAGCACAGACTAAAGTCTCACTCAAAGTAGTATGGGGGGATGCTGGAACCAAGTTTCTGCACCCAAAGATTAGTGTAATGTCATTTTATGCCCTAAACATGCCTTCACGCAGATCGATAAGCCCCTAAGGATTATTGATATAACTTCCCTTAATTAGATTCTATACCTCCGTAATTGTTCACGACTGTCTTTCACAGACCCTAAACAGGTGAATCAACCACTTACATGCCTCTATGATTACCCTTAATCCAATATTTACCCAGATCGGCCTAGGTGTTCAATAAGTTTAACATGCAATAAGATACTCCTCGTGTAAATGGTTATTATTACTTGCATCCATATAACAATATAAATCATGTAAAATCGCGCATAAATATAGTATTAATTCATAAAACCATCATTCATCATAACATAATAGCACATTCATTCATAACAGAAGGAAATAGATAAACACAGGAATTGCTGGAATAATCTCTTTATTAATACTTCAGTTCTGCTTACAGACTCAAGATTTCCCTGCGCACTCAGCTGCAAGGGTCCGCGCACTCAACTGTGGACTCTACTTTAGGCCTCTGCGCACACAGCTGCAGAGCCTCTCTTCTACTCCAAGAATTCTTCTCTCTTTCTTCTACTGACTCATTACATTCATCTTCATCATTGATATCTACTTTCTTAGACTCTCAAAGATTCTCCTTTTTATACAATCCCAGGGTCCGCGAACCATGGGTGGATCTACAAAAGCCGACATAACTTATATAAAAGAAGGGTAAAACCCTTTATGACACTTTACTATCTACGCACTCCATGACCACAACTTGCAGAGACTTTACATTCTTTACAACAAAACTTGGGCTTTTTGCCCCAAAACTTGGGCTTTTGCCCCAAAATTGACCTTGTCCCAACAAATAAAAATTTATAGAGTCCCTCTCCTCTATAATGTGTAAACCCAACAAATAAAATTTTTGATCTCAATGAGAACTCAAATGGAAAATAAAATGGTGAGTGACAGTGATAATAATTAGAGCTGCAACAATGAGTGCAACAATAAAAATAATCAAACATGAATAATGAATGGAAAACCCTCCTATTTATAACAAAATATATGGTTATCCTCGAATAATGAGAAATAATAAAATATTATTAACCCCATTCTATAAATAACCATTTGGAATATTTTATTATATTTGGTTAGAGGGAAAAAGTATTTAAACTTTTATTTATAAATAATAAATAAATAAATGATTTGTTTATCATCTCAAGAAATATGGTTAAGGAATAATGAACAAATAATGATTTATTTAATTATTCCTAAGGGATTTAGTCAAACTTGAAAATGAATAATACTTAATTATTCATAGAGAAAATAAGATAATTAATAATTTATCTGTTTATTTTTCATAACTGGGTCAAATATGACAAGGAATATTAATTAAACAATGGTTTAATTAATTATTCCTAGAAGATAATTAAATAAATAGTGATTTATTTAATTATTCTTCATGGGTTTAATTATAATTTTCTTAACAAATGTGGTTTATTAAGTAATTTCTCACTGTGAAAGCAATTTTACTATGGTAAAATTGGCTTTACATGGTGTACTTCGATCCATCTAGTAAATTAAGGCTAGATGATCAATTTTTTGTGATAATAGAAGGACATGATTGAGGTAGTGTTGGAAGATAACAAGCTTAAGGAATTCATAGAAAAAGATATTCTTAAGCCTCCAACGGATCAATATCTGGCAAAGTGGAATGTGTTGCAAAAGCAAGAAGGATTATCCTAGAATGAGTTCGAGATCATATTGTCTCAAACCTCCACGGTAAGGAGACTCCATATGTGATGTGGAAGGCATTGACAAACCTGCATCAAAACAACAGTGGCCATAGGAAGCTGGCACTGAAGGACAAGCTCAGAAAAATTAAGATGGAGAAGGGAGACACATACTAAAGTAATTGACCAAGTTCACCTAATGTCAGGATGAGTTTGGAAGTGTCAATGTTACAATTTCTAAAGACGATATGGTCAACCTAGTATTTCTAGGCCTTCCTAAGAGCTAGCACATCTACCAGGACACAGTTAATGGGAGGGAGAAGCATCCAGAGTGGGAGTGTTTGTGGTATGACTAGGTGTAAGAAGAGATTTAGTGGAACACGAGAGATGGATCCTCATCCAAGCATGATGAAGAGGAGAACTGTGGCTTATATGGAAAGGCGAAGAAAGGGAAAGGGAAGTCATCTGATTCCAAATTAGATTCTAGCTAGGGCGGTAAGAAGGACATGTTGAAGACTAATTGTTTTCATTTTCATGAGCTGGGACACTATGCCATGAAGTGTCTGCAGAAGAAGGCTTACAAGAAGCCCTCAATAGGAGTAGTAGGTGAAGCTCTTGCTGCATAGTTCGAGCTGGATTTCACCCTCATCGCTTACATGATGACATCAGTGATTGGTAGTATGTGGTATCTGGATAGTGCAACCTCATTACATATGACCGACAATAAATAATTCTTCAGTGACTTGGAGGAGAAGGATCTCTAGATGCACATAAAAATGGGAGATGATGGGAGGTATAACGCGACCAAAATCAACATTGTTACCTTTTAGAGGGAGTCTGGTTCTCCTCTCACATTAAAAGATGTCATGTATGTTCTGGGTTTGAAGAATAATTTGGTTTTAGTTTCCATGTTGGAGGACCATGACTACGATGTGATATTTAGAAAGGGAAAGGATTTCCTTCGTCACATAGCCTTAGGACAAGTGAAGCAGATCAGGGTTCAAGTGAAGAACCTCTACAAATTGGATGTAGAAGATTGTGTTTCTTTGAGCACAAAAGTAGAGAAGGTGTAGAGTCGAGACATCAGTGAGTTGTGGCATAGAATATTGGGTCACTTGCACCATGGAGCTTTGAAGATCATGCAACAAATTTCTACAAGAATTCCCAAGGGTATACTAGAATAGGGAGACACATGAAAAGGGTGTACATTCGGGAAGTACACCACATCTACCTTTCTTGATAAGGATAGTCGAGTGTAAGTAATCCTTGAAAGAGTTCATTCAGATGTGTGTGGACCATTCTCGAAAATCTCCATGGCCAAACACAAGTACTATGTAATATTTGTAGATGATTTTTCTCAAAGTGCTGGACTTTCTTCATGCATAAGAGAGATCAGACGCTTGCTAAATTTTGTGAATTTAAAGCACTTGTTGAGAAAGATACTGATAGGAAAGTTAAATATCTCAGGAGCGATAATGGTGGAGAATATGTGTCGAATGAATTCAAGAAATTCTATGCATCAAAAGGCATTCGACGGGAGTTAATAGCACCCCATAACCCACAACAGAATGGGGTGGCTGAAAGGAAGAAAACAAGTATTGTGGGAGCTACATGGGCAATGTTACATGATTAGGGCCTACCGTTACAGTTGTGAGCTAAAGCATGCAACATAGTTGTATATGTGTAGAACAAGAGTCCTCATCAAATTCTCAGGATGATTACACAAGAAGAAGTTTTTTCAAGTAAGAAACCAGATGTGGCACACTTTAAGATCTTTGGTTCATCAGTCTACTATCATATTACCAAGGATACAAGGAAAAATATAGAACCAACAACGAAGTTGGGCATATTTGTGGGGTACATTGATACACCTCACAACTATCGGGTGTACCTGCCATCTCATAGGATGACAGTGGTTCATAGAGATGTGAAGCTCGATGAAGATAATTCCATGAGATGTTTACTTAAGAGGGAGCTTCAGTTGCATGGAGAAGAGGAGATTTTAGCTCCAAAGGAAAAACCTCAGGATGATGTGGAGAAGCCACATGTAGTGGAGCAGAGAGTGGAAGCACCCACTCATGCAGATATTTCCAGAGATGGAAGGAAGCACACTAGAGAGGCTGAAAGATTGACGCATGATTTTAGAGAAAATGTGAGAGCACCCACATCACGGCATAGGCAGAGGAGGAGGTCACTAGATCAGTACATTGGCTACATGTCTCTAATGAGTGAGAGTGTAGAGATTGAGCCATCCTCATTCAAGGAAGTAGTGCAGAAACCAGTATGGGTTGATGCCATGGTTGAGGAGTATGACTCCATTATCAGAAACAATGTTTGGGAAGTGGTCCCAATACTAGTAGACAAGTCAGTGGTGAGTTCTAGATGGATTTACAAGGTAATGCAAGTAAAAAATGGGAGTGTGGAGAAAAAAAAGGCTAGACTTGTGGCCAGAGGGTTCTCTTAGTTGGAGGGAATTGATTACGAGGAGACCTTTTCTCCAATAGCAAGGAAATAGTCAATCATATCTATTCTAGCACTTTCAGCACAGATTGGATGGAAGATACATCAGATAGATGTGAATACGACATTCCTCAACGGTGTGATTGAGGAAGAGGTGTATATTAAGTAGCCAAAAGTATTTGAGACATTAAACAGGGAGTTGCATGTGTGCAGACTCAAGCAAGCACTGTATGGATTGAAAGAAGCACCTCGTGCTTGGTACATCAGGTTTGACAACTACTTCACCAGATTGGGCTTCACCAAAAGTGAAGAAAATGCAAACCTTTACCATATTGTGGTTGAAGGTAAATTGTTGATTATAGTATTATATGTCAATGATTTGATTCTAACAGGTGACGAGAAGCTGGTAAAATATTGAAAAGAGGATCTTGCAAGAGAATTTGAGGTGAACGACCTCGGGCTCATGCATTATTTCCTATGGAAGTATGGCAAAGAGATGAGGAATTGTTTTTTCTCTTAGGGGAAGCATGCCAACAAGATATTAAAGAAGTTCCACATGGAGAGAAGAAAACCCATGGAGACTCCTATAGCAGGAAATTGGAGGAAGGAAGATGCTACTTCAGTTGAAGTAATGGAGGTTACTATTTACAGGTAGCATGTGGGTTCACTTATGTATTTTGTGAACACAAGACCAAACATATGTTTTGAAGTTAACCAAATTAGTCAAGCCATGGTTGAGCCAACCAAACTCTATTAGAAGGTAGCTAAACATGTGCTGAGATACCTTAGAGGCACCACTCAGTTTGGTCTTTGGTGCAGGTGGACAGAGGGAGTGAAGCTTCAAGGTTCCACAAATGCAGATTGGGTAGGGAGTCCATCTGACAGAAAGATCACATCAGGGGGAATCTTCAGTATTGGGTCAGCAACATTTTCTTGGTAGAATAAGAAGTAGAGATCAGTTACACTCAGTTTGGCTAAAGTAGAGTTCATGGCTGCTAGTCAAGAAACTTGTGTAGCTATTTGGGTGAGGAAGATCCTTGTTGGGTTATTTGGTTAGCAGATAGATCCTATAATGATTTACAGTGATAATCAGAGTTGTATCAAACTCTCTAAGAATAAAATTTTTCATGATCAATCCAAGCATATTGACATCTGGGATCACCATCTACGATATTGTGTGCAGAGGAGAATAATGTTGCTGGAATACATTCTTACATAGGAACATGATACATATATTTTGAAAAATCCATTTTCAAGCTGCAACTCCAAGTTTCATGAAGGTAGGATTGGGGCAAGAGATAATCCCTTTCTTGTTGAGAGGGAGTGTTGAAAATGCAACAAGGAAATCCTAATTTAATTTTGTCCTTGAATTAAATTTGGAATAAAATTGTAATTCCACATCTCATGACAACTTTTTTTAGTTAACTAAGTTAATTTGACTTAGTTGGCTCAGTTTATTCGAGTTGAGGGTGTAACTAGAGTCATGTAGAGTGTATCCTACATTATAGGATCCTTAGTTGAGTTTATTTTTAGTTGTAATTAATTAATTTAGTCTCACCAAGTTAAAGTCAGTTAAACTAGTTCCAACTGTTGGAGGAACTAGTGGGAGGTCTAGTAGTGTAGTGCTTGTCACACGGAATGAGTCGATCTTGCGGACAAGATAGACCTTCCTAGAATCTAAAGAAGACCTAATGACAAGCAAACCAATCACACACTGTCTTTCTCTAAATATGCTTTTATAAACAAAGGCAAACAAGTGTTTTAGGGCCTACCTTAGGTCCAACGCAAGTTTGTGGAAGCCTTCGCTCCTTCGATCCAAATGAGCTCCCTTGTTGCAAATCTGCAAACACAAACAAGCAAACAAATTAAATAGCACCTGAAAAGCCAATATCATAAAACATATTTAACATGAAAGTCAATGAATTCATGAAACAAATAACATGAGACAATTTGTTGAGAAAAATGAGTTTGATTGTATTAATTCAAAAGAAGAAGAACTTTACAACCCATGCCTTGACGCTGTACAAGCTCCTCCCAGGGTCTAGCAAGAAGTCTCCTCTACTTTGACAAGTTTCACTCTCTTCCCAATGAAGCCAAAAAGGTATGTGATCTCTCCTCTTAAGCTCAAATAGGAAGACTTAATTTCACCAGCATTTACCCTAAAAAATATTCAGCTTCTAACCTCCCTAGCAACCAGCCCAATGACTGAATTTATAGTGCAATGGAGGGAAGTTACTAGGTCCTCCTTCAAAGGGATAAAGCCCTCCTTCCAAGGGATAGCCCCTCTCATCAAGGGATTAGCTCCTTCTCTTTTGGGATGCATGAACCACCTAAGAGCGCCTAATCCATGTCAAAATTCCTTCTAGAATCATCTAGAATTAACCCAAAGTGAGTTTTTTAGAATAAACTTGCACCTTTTTGACTTTCAAAGGGGTCCGCACCCACACCTTTAGGGACAGAGCGGGCAGGTGCGCAGTTTTTGTAAACAGAAGGTGCAGGACCGCAGGCAATAGTGAGAGAAAGTGCGGAACCAGAGTTTTATTGATTTTCAATGTCTTTCCCTCAATTTCAAAGCCTGACTTGAAGAGTTGAGGCTTGAGACTTGCTTAGGAGGATAGTACAAGTGATGATAGACCCATACTGACTGCAAATAATCATGGTGACGATATTTTTGTGTAACATATTTCCCCCTAAAGTGCGAAGTGTGTAGTAGATGAGGATTTCATTTATCATTTAGGAAGAGTGAAGTACTTTATCATTTCGAGGATCATCTTGTGGAGAGCTCGGTTGGAACCTGTAAAAACATTCAATGCAAGATACATATATGAGATCATATCATCACTGAGGTAGGCATTCCCATACTTAGATCAAAACTGACTTAGAAAACTAACTACTGCTCTGATACAGGAATGATCTTGTAATACATCACAAGTATAGACTCATGTGGACACAGTATGGACGCAGCCATCTGTTTATGAATAGTCCATTATATAATGAATACAAAATTCCTCTCAGCCTGGATTGTGGAAACTAGATCCAGGGTCTTCATTTCTACTTCCCGAAACAGTACGATTCTATCCATGCGAATGAATTTGTTGATGTCGAACATGGTAGAAACCACTTGATTACTAGTCAATGATGTAAACTGTTAACAAGTGTGAGAGAAACCACCAGTGATGTCAATGGCTCTCAAAGTACCTAGTACAATCCATGAGATGTGAATAAATGTGTTGATGTCAAACATGTCACGGAATCCTTTGATTGAAGGTCTATGATGAAACCTGTCATCAAAGGTGAGAAACCTACCATTGAGGCATGCAGATCCCAAGGTACTGACAATTTCTAGATCATCTTTCTAGATAATGAGCTGAAGTCGATAGAAAGCGATCCGTCGCAGGAAAGCCCACAACACGAAATCATAGATCAAGTTGAAGAAATTTAGTTGCAAGGACTGACTCAGGGATGGTCAAGATGGATGACAGATATTTTTCAGATGAATGGCTTATTAGCAGTGACCTCTTGAACACATAACGACACGACAGATGGCTTGGTGACAATTGACCCAAAGTTAATACCCAGAAACCGGCTGAAGACTTTCAATTTTGGTTTGATCAACTGTTAGGCAAAGGATTTCCCAACCCAGGTGAATAAAAGTGTCGTGTTCAAGAGTGGTTACAAAGTATGACAAACAGGCTCATTTTTCTCTCTTTTCCCCCACCATTTCTGGCAAGTACCTCTTTATTTTTGACAAGCTTTGAGGAAGATAACATTTTCTTGATTATAAGCTCATCCTTTGGATGAGTCCAACTTGGTTTAAATTCGAACCCTAGGAAGGAGTGGTTCGTTCCTGTTTGTAATTGAACAGGTCCTTTACTGTGAAATTTTAACGAGTCCAGTATAGGGGAAACTCGGCGTTTTTCAATTTTCGAGAGTCTGAAAAAACTTAAGAAGACTCCAGGGTTGACCTTTTTCATAAATTTGTGTCTCCCAAGCCTGAAAAAGTATAAAATAATACTTGAGAGAACCGCTTGATCTTTTACGACCAAGGATTACTTTTCGTAATTAGTGCCCTTGATCCGAAAAAGTAAAAAAAAGCGATTAACGACACGTCGTTTTATAACCAATATCGGATTTGAAATGACAAAAATCTGGCAATCTTTTCATGTTTTTACGGTCAGAAAAGAGCTGTAAGTGGACCGTCTTTTAATTCCGCTTTAACGAGTTTAAAAGAAAACTCGGCGATCTTTTCATGTTTTAGGAGTTAGAAAAGAGCTTAAAGGTGACTCTAAATGTTTTTTTTTCGAAAATGATAGATTTCGCCTGAATAATCCGTTATCCTGAAAAAAAAGAAAACATTACTCATACCTGTTTGAAATGGATAAAAATGTTGCAAAAATACCTTTCCAAAGTGAAACATAAACAAATTTGCAATTTATTTACTCAAAAAACTTATAAAAAAGGGCCTTCATCAATTCATTTTTACCGTTTGAGTTTTGGGTGAGAAAATAGTGCTTTTGTTCAGAAAACTTCCCGTGAAGATTGCGGAAAATCCAACCATTGGAATCAAACGCCGTCTTCTCCAGGTAATCCACATCATCCTACTCTTCATTTTTAACCATTTCATTTCTTGTTTTAGGCTTTCATTTCATTTTTTGGAGGGTTTTTAGGCTTAAAACCCACGCGCCGGGGCCCGCAGGTGTACCACTGCTGGCCCGCAGCCCCCGACTTTTTCTCGATTGGGAAAAAGTCAGGGGTCTGCACCTTCCATGTAGAAAAGGTGCGGACCCACACACTGTGTCTAACCAGGAGGGTGCGGTCCCTGCCTCAAGGGTTTTTAATCCAAAATTTCTCAAAATTGGCCCAAACAAAATAATTTCTAGCATCCTAATTTATCTTTTTACTTGATGCAGAGAGTACATCATGCTAGATTGGCGTGAACGAGAGCATGAGGACGTGGATGCTGCCGCATGGAATCATAAAGCTTTGCTTGATGCTTTAAAGGTGTGCAGCTTGTACAAATTCTGGGCCATTCCTGGCATGAGGGCTCAGGTGGATTTCTTACAGTGGTTGGTTGACAAATGGAGCATACAGGACCAGTGCTTCTTCATTGGTGGCCACCAGCTCGAAATCGAGCCGACAGACATATATTTCTTGACTGGTTTGCCTAAGATAGGCGAAGACTTGACTCTATTCGGGGCTAGGCCAGGTGGCCAGTCTGTCGATAGCCTCCGGCTAGAGTTCTGCAACAGCTAGGCTAGAGACAAAGGGATAGACATAAAAACCATATCCCTTCTTGAACTCATGGTGATCGCGTTTACTGTCACCAGACTTTGCGGGAGTGCCGCATTACATGTTGCCACCGGATCCCAGATGTGTATGGCAGTTGATTGCTTTCGAGGCACCATCTTCAACTGGTGCGATGCTGTGTTGGCCAATGTGAAAGGCCAACTAACCAGGGCCAAGAACGGACAACTAAAGACCTTCGGTTATGGGGCTTTGGTTGTGAGTTTTGGACTAGAGAGGGTTCACATGTTGATCCCGCAGTACCTTATTGTTGGAGCTGGGCTTCCTCGAGAGCCCAAACTGATGCGATGGGTCGCAGTTATGGCCCGTCATCTGGACGAGAGGACAGAGGTTGCTCGATTCAAACCTGAGTATTTCCAATGGTTGGAAAACCAATTTTTTTCTATTCAGGACTTCCCTTACACTGGGATAGATTTTCGTGGTGACCTAGACATGGCTCTTCCACCAGGAGAGCAGTGGGATGACTCAGGTAAAATCATTTTTCCTATTTTAATTTTTTTATTATTTTTCTATCGTCCAAAACTGATAGCAAAAGTTTCAAATGTAGATGTGGGTCCGCAACGACCAGCTGCTCTCTAGCCTTATGAGAGGAAACAACCAGTTGTAGCCACGTCAGCCCCACAGGACGAATCAACAGAGGTTTTGGCCGAGTTGGAGGGTCATCTCGAGCGCTTGACAGGAGATATTCTGGAGACCACTATAGATGACATTCCTCGTTGACTGCAACGCTATGTGATTGGGGTCCCAGGACCTTTTAGGAGGTTCCTTTGCAAGGTGGCTCGTGTAGTGGTTTCTTATCGAGATCATCACCAGTGATAGGATGATCGCCTATTGTGGGCACATATGACATTTTTGTTTTTTGTACTTATCATTTTTGCCGATCATAAGGTGTTTTTCAACCTATGATTGAGGACGATGTATTTTTTGACACACTCCTATATATATCACTATTACCGGCTTATCTTGTAAATCATGTTATGGAATGGTTTTAAATTTACATGTATGATTATTGCAAATGTCTACTTAACATTCGAGAAGCAATTGCATCTGCTAATGTATTTAAAGATCTTGGAATATGCTGATATTCAATATAATCAAATTCACGTTCCAAGAGACGCACTCTCAAAAATAATCTTAATAACACTGGATTTCTAATGGCATACACTCTATTAAGTTGTAATACAATGAGTTCAGAATCTAACCTCACTATCAAACTCCGAATCCCAAATGAAATAGATTCAGATAATAACTCAATCACTGCACTATACTCGGCAATGTTGTTCGTTGTTTGACCGAGGCTTACCCCATGCATAGATACTAACTCGTCAGAGGGCGAATAGATAACCCAAGCTGCGGAAGAAATGTTCCGTGTATTACGACAAGCACCATCAGCGAAACCAATGTATGTTTGGAGAGGCATCGACATCTGCAATATCAAGAGTAAAACCAAGATAAGCAGGAATAATGACGAAAAAACACTCTCTAAGCTAAGCACACTGTTTAAACTAAAACACACCAGCTAGAAAGAAGAGCTATCCTAACTAAAAATCTCCACACCCATTCTTTAAGCATAATACCTCTTCAGGTAAAGACCATTTCTGGGTTTACCCAAAGAGTCCCTGTCAAAGTCTACCAATTCATAGGCCCCTTTTGCTAGCTTTCGCTTGACAACATAGGGACCATGCCACATAGGAACGAATTTTCCAGCACCTAATTTATCATTAGCTTGATCATAAACTAAGACTAGATCTCCTTCCGAAAAAATTTGAGGGGTCACATTTCGATCATACTGAGCTTTCATACGTTTTGCGTGAGTCTCGATTGCCAATGCAGCATCATGTCAATTCTCATCTAATTGAGCCAAGTATAACAAAGGCTTTTCCTCTTCGGAAGTGGCTGGAAGTAACTCCATGGCCATTTGCAGTGACGGGATTTCGCATTCAATGGGTAACACAACTTCCAGACCATAGACTAGTTGGAAAGGAGTGAACCCTGTTGATGTTTTTACTGAAGTTCGGTACACCCAAAGTGCTGAAAATAGCATGTTATGCCAATTCGACCGATGAATCCCAATGATTCGTCGGATCATGATGACTAAAACTTTGTTGATGGATTCAACCAGACCATTAGCTTGTGGATAATAAGGGGTTGAACTATCGTGACGCAAACCAAGCTGGCCTGTAAGTTCGGTCATCATAACTCGAAAATGACGCCCATGATCAGTGATTATCGCTTGTGGGACACCAAACCTAGCAATTATATGATTGAACACGAAAATTGCAGCTGTCTTGCCGTCTGCCTCAAATGTAGGCATCGCCTCGGCCCACTTGGTAAAATAATCTACCGCAAGGATGATATACGCATGCCCCCCGGCCGAGTGAGGGTTACATGTAATAAAATCGATACCCCATTTGGCAAAAGGACCAATGGAAATTATAGGGTGGAGAGGAGCAGGTGGAGCGCGCATCTTTCGATCAAAAATTTGGCAGTTGTGGCATTTTCGGACCGCGGTAATACAATCTTTAAACAAAGACGGCCAGAAGTAGCCAGCGCGCAATATCTTTTGGGTTGTGGCATACCCAGACATATGACCGCCACATGCTCCAGAGTGACAGTCATTTAGAACCCTTTCAGCTTCTTCGTGAGTTAAGCAACGTCGAAAAACAGAGTCCGCCCCACGGCGATAAAGAGTATCTCCAATAATCCTGAATTGTTGGGACTGGAATCATATTTTCCGACGTTCTGACCTTGAAATTTCTGGCCGAAAGGATTGGGTCTGGAGATAAACGATGATATCCCCATACCATGGATCTAAAGTGCTGATTAGAAACAAGGATTCGTCCGCAATGGGCTCCTCCGCCACAGTTTCCGTGTCAGCACGCGGGAAGTCACACATTAACTCCGCAAAAACTAAAGATTTCTTAGACTTAGATTTCTCAAATTCCAAGTTGAACTCCTGCAGGATAACAATCCATTTAGAGTACTTTCCCCCTAGCAATTTCTTGGTCAAAATGTAGATCATAGGGTTGCAATCTGAAATTACTGTAGTTTTACGTAGTAAAATGTAGTGACAAAAACGTTGGACAACTTGAACAGCTACCAATGCCAATTTCTCCACATGTGAGTATTTTAACTCAGTTGGATTTAAAGTTCGACTAAGGTAATATATCACATGTTCAGTTCCGAATTCATCTTCCTGAACTAAGACCATTCCAATGGTGGAATGAGAGGTGGCGAGATACAAGAAGTAATCCTGGTTGTAGTTGGGAGGATGCAATAACGGTGCATGGGTCAATGTGTGTTTGAGTGCATCAAAAGATTTCTGAGCTATCTCATCCCAATAGAATGGAGTATTCTGTTTCAACAACCGGGTAAAACCCTTTGTAACCTCGGCGTAGTTAGGAATGAATCGTCGTAAAAAGTTTGCTTTCCCTTGCAAACTTTGGAGTTGGCGAAGACTCGAAGGAGGAGGCAATTTGACAATAGCTTCGACCTTCGAGGGATCGACGCGAATGCCGGATTTCGAAACTACAAACCCCAGAAACCGACCCGTTTCTATACAGAAAACACATTTGTGTGGATTCAACCGAATCCGATAATGCCTACACCTCATAAAGATTGCTCGTAAATGGATGAGGTGATTAGCTCGATGTAATGAATGAGCAGGCAAGTCATCGAGATAGGGTTGCACAATGTGCTTGATGTCATGAAACGCATAAGACATAGCCCTTTGAAAAGTTTCTCCCACATTCTTGAGCCCAAAAGGTAATTTGCAATAAGCAAATGTCCCCCATGGACAAATGAAAGCCGTTTTTGGTTGATCGGCAGGTAGAATATTGATTTGATTGTATTCGGAAAAACCATCCATGAAGGAGAATATTTCGCTGCCGACACAATCATCAATGATTTGATCAATATAGGGAGTTGGGTAATTGTCCTTTGGACAGGCTCGATTGATGTCCCTATAATCGATACATATTCTTATTATTCCCTGCTTTTTGTTAACCGGAACAATATTCGATACCCAATCCGTTAACGGGATCGGATAAATGAAACCTGCTTTGAGTAATTTTTCAACTTCTGCTTTAATTGCAGCAGCTTTTCTTGGGTGAATCTGACGCAAACGTTGCCGGACGGGTTTAGCGTCCGGGTAAGTCTTTATTTCATGAACAACAATCGCGGGATCAATTCCTAGCATTTCCTCATAGGACCAGGCAAACACGTCGCAGAATTCTTGAAATAGGGCCTTATATATTTGAATTTCGTCATCTGTACAAGAGGCACCTATATGAATGTTCTAAACAATTCCAGGCTTAACCGAAATGTCAATAGGAATAGTTTGAGAGATGTTTCCCAAATTTAACTCGGAATCAGGATGTTTCATTGGATTCTGAGGTTCCTTGACATATTCAGTCGTAAAAATTGATGAAAAATCATTTTCAAAACGATCATTCTCGGGTAAAAACGAAGATCTGTGATGGAGATCTTCCCATGGTAAATCATCTACACATAGGATTTCATGAATTTTCTCATCAGAGTGAACAAGTTCAGAAAGCGTGATTGAATCCGAGCTTGATGTGAAAAGTGATTCTTCACGGACCACATTCATTAAGTCAATTTCGGTTGAAGATGGGTCGGTAAATGATTGCATGGTCTCATATGCAATTTCATATGGACTCAAAGGCATGACATCACCAAATGAGTCTATCTCAGATTCAGAAGGAATGATCCAAGGATCATCATAAACAATGGTGTCTGACGTAATCATATGAATGGTTGCAAATGAAGACGATGCGTTGATCGGAGGAAAAGGAAAAGTTCCCAGTAAACCGACATCTTTAACTAGTCCTACTCCAACATCCTTATACGGGATAGTCATTTTACCGACATGCTGAATACTTTCAGAAGAGGCTGGGTCGGATGAAAAGTAAGCCAGCTGGTCTATTGTTACGATCTTTCCATTATGAGGAAACTTTATAACCCGAAAGACCGATGAAACGACCGTTGTCATAGCATAAGACCAACTTCGACCCAAGAGAAGGTTGTAATCTAGAGGGGCATCAACTACCTCCACATCTAGATTAACGGTCTTTCCTTCAACCCCTACAGGAAAATCCAGTAGAATGCCAAAAGGATGAAACCCACGGCCATCAAAGGCTTTTAGAATCGTCGGGGATTGATTTAGCAAAGGAGAACCAAACGATCTCCAACACTGTATCGACATAATACACGTTGAGGCTCCCTCATCAATCACAGTTCGATGAATAGGCCTGTTTTTGACTATCACTACAATCTGGAAAGCCATTTGATGAGGTAAGCACGGTGTACTATTTTCTAGATAAAAAATTATTAGGTTCGAGTCCTGAACGTCAACAGATTCTATAGCCGACAAAAGTAATTTACGCTGTGCTAGACATGATTGCAGCACTTCCAAAGTCGACATTGCTGAGGGTGAAATAGCTAAATCCTCAACAATGTTACAGTTCTGGGCCGCTTTCGCATGTGGATTGAAAGCTGACTTTCGAAGTATACCCTTGGCGGGTGGTTTGATTACCAAGTCTGGATTAGGTTTCTCGATCTGTAGTGGATCGTAACCGGGAGCTGAGGTTGATGGATTAGAATGAGAAGATTCTGCTTCTTTACCATCAACAGGACTTTTACTACCATAATCATGTGATCGAGTCGCAATCCTAACATGGGACATCATCAGGATGGGTTCTTCATTGGCACTCGAGGAAGAACCTATCATCTTACTGTCTTGAGTTGGAAAAGGATCCTTCAAAACAGCAGGCGTTTGGGAACCTTTGACAATCTTTGAAACCTCTGCACGATGAGGGTAGTCTCTTGTAAAATGTTCATCATCACAAATGAGACAAGGATAGCGAGGTTTGCGTTTTTCATCATTGGATTCCGATTTTTCAGGTTTCTCCTTTGAATTTTTGTCCGTTTTATTCTTCTTCTTTCCTTTCTTCTTCCCACCGGATTTTGATTTGGCTGTAGATGACTCTACAACGTGAATATCGGCGGAAATCTCCGCAGAAGAATCTCCTGTCGGGGAATCAGGCAAGGTTATGATAGGAGAAGAATTCTTGGAAGACTTCTTCTTACTTTTAGTGTTAACCATACCAATCATACCATCGGTGGCATGAGATCCCGAAGGAGCTGCAGCGATTTGATTTTGCTTGGGAAGATCGGGGATTTTCTCGTGTAACGTACCTGACTGAGTATAGACCAAGTCAAGGTACTGTGCTTGAGCAATTACTTGCTCCTCAGTAACAACTCCGGCTTTAGCTACATCTTCAGTGATCTTTGGCAACAAAGATTTTACAAACCACTCAGCCAAGATCTAATCCGGAATAAAAACCTTCACTAAACGCCGTCGACGTCTCCACTCATGAATATGATCTGAAATGTAAGTGGACGTCGATTGCTTTAACGAAGTTAGTAATTCCGTGCCATTGTCATATCTGACTGGCAACTGAAAATGAGTTAAAAACGAGGTAGCTAATTGACTAAAATTATAAAAAGTGCCTCGCGATAACTCAATGTACCACTTGGCTACAAGACCAATTAGAGTGTGCTGGAAAAGTCTTAGGCGGATTGAATCATCTGAAATGGAGTTAGACGCACACCAGAGGTGATAAGTCATCACATGGTTCGACGGGTCCTCTCCTGATTTTCCTTCGAACTTAGGAATATCACTAGGCAACTTATTCGGCATTGGCGGCCAAAACGGAAGATAATTAATGGGATCGTTCGTTAGGCGCGACAAGTCAATCAAATCCAAAGTTGCGATAAACAGTAACTAACGATTAGGGTCCCTAAAAATCTGGGTCATGAGACCAGCCCCAGGAGGAGGATATCCAGGATAACTAGGAATAGGAATTGTATTTGGGATATTGTATCCTCCCCGAAAACCAGGATTAACGGGACCGTACTAGGGTTGCTGAGGTTGTTGATAAGTGTACCTAGGGTACGGTTGATACTGATAGACTGGCTGCTGCACAGCAGGACCGAGTTGGTACTGTCCCTGGTACGGTTGATAAGTAAATTGTGGTTGACTTGTGACAACTGTACTTGAACCAGGTTGTCCTACAGGCATCTGAACCAAAGTTTGAATCGTAGATCCAGACGGTGGTAAAGATGTCTGAGGAGTAGATACAGGAACAGTAGAAACCGGAGCTGTCGATACTCCAGAAGTAGGTGGGGTAGATTGAATAGATGTTGCGGCAGTTGCAGCAGTCGTTTGAGGCGGAGTACGAGGCGTACTAGGCCCAGGCTTAGAAACTACCGAAGGTACAGAAGTTTGAATATTAGACTAGACTGGTTGCTGGGGTGTACCAGAAACTAAGGGTTGTCCAGTTTGAGATGACAACTGTACATTTGGCTGCAACACCTGTTGAGTTTGCGATGGATCCCACACTAAATTCATTCCGGGGTACGGACCCATAACAGGTTGAGAATATTGAGGACCATAACTAGGTTGAGGGTAGGATTGATAATTCAAAGGTACATTTCTCGTTCCTTGAACATATGATTGACCGGAGGGTGGTTGGAAACCTTGGTTCGAGTAGTGACCTTGGGGTTGATACCCTTGAGGCACGTACTGATACTGGGGTTGACCTTGAGGTATAAATTGATACTGGGGTTGACCTTGGGGTACATATTGAGTTTGGAGTTGACCTTGAGGAACGTACTGTCCCATAGGTATGTACTGTCCTTGAGGTTGCCCCCTAGATGCAAATTGGGTACCTTGAGGTTGCCCCCCAGGCGATAATTGAGGCTGCCCCCCAGGTGGCAACTGGCCACCTTGAGGTTGAGGATTGGGAATAGAACCTGACATCATGAGAATATCTTCTACGCTCAACGGTTTAGTACCATTACTTCCAGTTAATAACCCTTGTTCAATGGGTTGAGGAGATGCTCTCGAAAAAGTACCAGAAAGTGACTAATACCAAGAGGGAACAGAAGGACCGTCGTACAAAAAGGATTCAGGCGATTGCGTAAACATGGACGACTATCTTGACATATTTAATGGAGGATAGTAACCTCTAGGTGTTGGGTGATAAGGAACACGAGGTGGTGAAAAACTTAACCGTTGGTTTTCTAAGAAATTAGTCAAAGAAAGATACCAAGTACTGCTCCTAGGTGGACTGTAAAAAATTGATTCACACTCCCTTAGCTCAATAACAGATTGATTTTCAGGGATAGGGATGCCTACTTCTTCTTCCGGAGTAGCAAGTTCTTCGATAGCTATAAGTCCAGAAGGAAGATCTTGGGTGATTACTCTTTCTACCCTAGGTGAACCAGGACCACTAGAAGCTGGAGAAGCAAACCCCGATGTCGGAGTAGCATCAAATTCACTTTCAGGTTCAGATATTTCAGGTTCCTCACCTATATCACTAGTAGATGAAAAGCTACCAGTAACTTCGGAAACAGACACTGATTGTGGATTATATTCTACTACTAAAGCTTGAAAATCAGGATGTACTACCAAAGAAGACTCTCCTTCTTCAGGTGACCCAACTCTACTATCTTTAGGAGTTACGAGGACTTTTAAACCTTCAAGTTGGCTCGGTGAAAACTTAGGAGGTTGGCCCCGAAGTCTACGGGACTTCCTCGGTAATTCAGCCACGGTTAAAAACTTTTAACTACTTCACACACAAACAAAGTAAAATCTCAATGAAAACCACCTAAAGCCTCTAAAGAACCAAACAAATTTGAATCACACGCCTAAAGAATCTAGGAGATAAAACACACAAACAGTAACTTTCCGTACTGAAAACACTAGTTGGTGATGAAATCCAACGTCGCAGGGTTCAATACAGAAATGGCGGTTGGAACAGTTACCCCGACAACCTGCTTAATGAATAGACTGGCACAAGTTCCTCCACTTAATCGTCTCGAGTGAAGAGAACCCCCCAGAAAATCCAAGTGAGTCTAGCCGACGTCTGCTCCAGGTACAGTGGGATCTTCCCACCACTATCACCTCAAGAAGAATCCTAAAGAATATGGCCACTAAGGTTACCAACTGAAACAAATATACTTGGGGGAACAGTCTACGATCCGATACGCATGCAAGGGCAGAGTAGCAAGCTCAATCCCCTTGAAGGCTCCTTGACATAATCCAAGGTTTACCAACAAGTGACCCCAGGCTCCTTGACAATGGTTAATCCGAGGTTTACCATTTTTAATACGGGAATATCTGGCGTCGTTCCCAATGAGGAAGGATTGATTCCCACACTGGTTCGGACATGATCTCGTGCTTCTCCTTTAAGAGGAGCTTTCCCAGAGCATAAATGCAACAATTGTATTTCTTCCCTACCACAAGATACAGCTACTTGTTTGTTTTTACTATCTTGGAGAGTTAATTACTCTCCTACTCCAAGACACTAGCCTAAGCTAAGTTGGTGTATTAGAGCCCTAGAAATAAAAATGTTGCTAGATGAATTTTACTTTAAGCGTTATTTTTTATTGGTTTTTGTTTAAGTCAAAAGCTGCGGAGATGAAATTCGTGGTATGAAGACTCGACTCAAAATCACTAAAAATGCACCTAAGATGATTTAAACAATCTTTTCTCTTCGATGAACTTCTAGCTAAGAAAGAGTTTTAGAATGCAAATACTTTGTAAACACAAATCCTTCTTGACAAAAAAATTAAAAGAAGAGCTTTTGTCCTTTCCAATGCACGCAAAACGAGACAACTAGTTATTTCACAAAAATTTCCCTTTTTCGTTTCAAAGCACTCAACCACTACAAAAAACAAACTTTTTCCAAAAGAGATTTTTTTTATTTTTATAAAACACTTAAAACTATGGAAATGACTAACTTTGAGATCTATAAATTATAAAAACCTATTTGAAGTCAAAGCCTACAAGATGTCTTTTTTAAGGATGTTTTACTTATCTAGATGTAAGCTAAGGACCAATTTATGCAGAATCACAAATCAGTCAAAAACAAACAATTTTGTTTTCTTTTAAAAAATGAAAATCCAAACTTTTAAACACAAGCTTTTCGAAGTTTTGTAAAGAGAAAACACAAAGCAGATTCCTCAACAAGGGTAGATTTCATAAATGGTCAGACTCATAAGAAGGTTGGTAGACACCAAGGTTATCTGAGGTCCCTACAGCTTTTAAGCTAAGAGCTACTACAAGCCAAAACGAAAAACAAACCCAACAAGCAAAACTCCTAGGAATTTCACCTAAAACCCTAGCACCAATGAAATCAACCTGAGGAAATCTTCTGACAGGTTATATGCAGGTTTGGGCAGTGGATAATAAATTCTAAACAAAAACTAAGCTAACTAACAGAGGAAATCTTAGGTTTTTCAAAATTTTGACAGGGTCCGCAGGCCCACAGTTAACATAGGTGTGGTACCGCTCTGTGCTAAAAGCAAAGGTGCGGATAGGTACGCACTGTGTCAAAAGGCTAGGGTGAGATCCTCTCCCAAAGCTATGAAAAACGAAAAATGACCCTGGATCTACAAACTCTACCCAATTCCACACACAACAGGCCAAAAACAGAAACAAAAACATAGTTTCTCAGGTCAAAGTAAAAACAAGGAAAAAATCAAGTCCCCAGTGGAGTCGCCATTTTGTCACACGGAATGAGTCGATCTTGCGGACAAGATAGACATTCCTAGAATCTAAATAAGACCTAATGACAAGAAAACCAATCACACACTATCTTTCTCTAAATATGCTTTTATAAACAAAGGCAAACAAGTGTTTTAGGGCCTACCTTAGGTCCAACGCAAGTTTGTGGAAGCCTTCGCTCCTTCGATCCAAATGAGCTCCCTTGTTGCGAATATGCAAACACAAACAAGAAAACAAATTAAATAGCACCTGAAAAGCCAATATCATAAAGCATATTTAACATTAAAGTCAAGGAATTCATGAAACAAATAACATGAGACAATTTGTTGAGAAAAATGAGTTTGATTGTATTAATTCAAAAGAAGAAGAACTTTACAACCTGTGCCTTGACGCTGTACAAGCTCCTCCCAGGGTCCAGCAAGAAGTCTCCTCTACTTTGACAAGTTTCACTCTCTTCCCAATGAAGCCAAAAAGGTATGTGATCTCTCCTCTTAAGCTCAAATAGGAAGACTTAATTTCACCAGCATTTACCCTAAAAAATATTCAGCTTCTAACCTCCCTAGCAACCAGCCCAATGCCTGAATTTATAGTGCAATGGAGGGAAGTTACTAGGTCCTCCTTCAAAGGGATAAAGCCCTCCTTCAAAGGGATAGCTCCTCTCATCAAGGGATTAGCTCCTTCTCTTTTGGGATGCATGAACCACCTAAGAGCGACCAATCCACGTCAAAATTCCTTCTAGAATCATCTAGAATTAACCCAAAGTGAGTTTTTTAGAATAAACTTGTGCCTTTTTGACTTTCACAAGGGTCCGCACCCACACCTTTAGGGACAGAGCGGGCAGGTGCGCAGTTTTTGTAAATAGAAGGTGCGGGACCGCAGGCAATAGTGAGAGAAAGTGTGGAACCAGAGTTTTATTGATTTTCAATGTCTTTCCCTCAATTTCAAAGCCTGACTTGAAGAGCTGAGGCCTGAGACTTGCTTAGGAGGACAGTACAAGTGATGATAGACCCATACTGACTACAAATAATCATGGTGACGATATTTTTGTGTAACAGTGCTGCTTGCATTAGAGTGTGGTGTTGCCTGTAGTGATCACTAGTAAACTGAAGATTCACTCATAATTAACTCATGCATCTTAGATATGAGAAAGACCCAGTTGAGATTGGAGTTCAGGGACAATGTACTATAAGTTGTATAATCATCCGAATTGTATAGGTGGTGCATGCAATGAGATGAAGGCCCACTACAACAAAATAGGCAATTTGCGCCAAACTTAGTGCCATATTTTAGTGATTTTTTTTTTCCAATTGGGATGAAAACCTTGGTGCTAGATCTGATCTATTGTACAATATTTAAAGTGTCCTTTTTTGTGCCAGATTTTGCATCATTTTTAGCATTAGATTTTGCTTCCAGTTTTGCGCCATATTTTGTGTTTAATTTTTCACCACTTTTTGTATCTAGTTTTGCATCTTGTTTAATGACAAGTTTTCCTTCCAATTTTACACCATGATTTACATCTATTTTTACGACAAGTTTTACTTCTAGTTTTGTGCCAAATTTTGCATATGTTTTTGTGTCATTTTCTGCTTCCAGTTTTATGTCATTCTTTGCTTCTAGATTTGCGTCGTCATTTGCATCAAGTTTTACACCATCTTTTGCATTCGATTTAGCACCATTTTTTGCATCCATTTTGTGATAGTTTTTTCATCTAGTCTTACACCAAATTTTTCTTCTAATTTTGTATGTATTTTTGCATATGGTTTTGCGCCAGTTTTTGCACCATTTTTTTCATCCAATTTTGCACCATATATTGAATATGATTTAGCACCAAATTTTGCATTTTTTTGTCCATTTTTCATCTTGTTTTGCACCACTTTTTGCAAACACTTTTGCATTTGATTTGTCTCCCTTTTTTGCATCCAATTTTGCATCATTCGAACACCATTTCTTGCATCCAATTTTGCATTCAAAAATTTCACCTATATTTTCATCCTATGTTGAGCCATGTGTTGAGTCCACCTTTGCATCCCATTTTGTGCCTAATGTTACGTTCAATTTTGAGTCATTTTTTAGGTATACTTTTGAATTTGTTTTTGCACCAACTTTTGCATTGCATTTTTCACCTCATTTTTCATCCAACATTACATCTCAATTTGCATCCAATTTTGAGCCATTTTTATGCCCATTTTTGCACCATTTTTTTGTGTCTACTTATGTGTGAAATTTTGCATATTTGGTGTCTAATTTTGCATCGTTTTTTCATTCAAATTCGCATAATTTTTTCTACCTCATTTTGAGTCCACATTATGAATCATTTTGCATCTAGGTTTGAGTCTAAATTTGCATCTAGTTATGCATTATTTTTAGCATCCAATATGGCATATTTGGTTTCACTATTTTCTTATCCCCATTTTGAATCTTGTTTTGTGTCTTTTCTTACATCCTTTTTTGTGCCGAATTTTTCATCCCAATTTTACACCATTCTTTGCATCCTCATTTGGCATCTAAATTTTCATCCTTTTTTCTTATTTTTAGCACCCAATTTGGAATCCTATTTTGCATCCTATTTTATGTCTAGTTGTTTGTCATTTTTTGCATCTAGTGTGGTGTCCATTTTTCGTCCTTATTTGTGGCATGTTTGGTTACCTTCTTTGTGTAGTGTTACACCTTTTTTTACTTCTAGTTTAAAACCATTTTTTTGTCATTGTTTGCATCTTTAACATCCAATTTTACTTGCAATTTTGCATTCATGGTTACACCACATTTACATCTAAAAAATAGATGGCTTCTTTTTTAGAGTGTATTTTTCTTTCCATTTATGAATCTCCTTATGGGTTCATTTTACTAATTTCAATTACATAGTGAAATATATTACAGTTTCTAAATATTATTAAAGAAAATATAACAATTGAAATTGATAACCTAGTGTTTGTAAAGAAATTTAAGGGAAATTGACAACATCCATCCAAAAAATAGCAGTATCATCATATATAATAATTCTCCATCAAAAAATCATTAACAATTTTCAATATACATATATGACTATCAAATCAATACCTATCATGGATATCATTATTCCAAGGTAAATTCACAACATCCATCCAAAAATATTAATATCATCGTACATAATGATTCTCCATAAAAAAATGTTGACAATTTTCAACACATATATAAAGTAAAAAGATAATACTAATAATATCATCATCATCTTTAATTGAATCATCTAAAATTCAAATGTGTGATTACCAAATCAAAATCTTTCATGAATATCATTATTCTAAGGTAAATTCACAACATCCATCCAAAGATAGTAATATCATCACACCTACTAATTCTCCATCAAAATAATGTTGATAATTTTCAATATATACATAAAGTAACAAGATAATAATGATAATATCATCACCATATTTAATCAAATCAACTAAAATTCAATGTATGATAACCAAATCAAAATGTTTCCTGGATATTATTATTCTAAGGTAAATGCACACATCCATTTAAAAATATGAATTTCCAAGATCATCAAGATATCACTAACCATCATCATCCTGACCATCCTCATCAGTTTCATCCACATCATCATCACCAAAGCTATCACTGTCATCATCATCACTAAATCTATCACCATCCTCATCATGGTGGTCTCTTATATATGATATATGTTCAACATAGTCTAGATCATCATCATCTCCGAGGTCATTACCTATAGCATTCTTGAAAAAATAGAAAAAATTATTACATGTTAGTATTAATTCCATAACACAATGCATATTTTGGTTACAATGCTAACCATAAAATGAGGTAGGATATAATAACATATAATATTTCTAAAAAATAAAATGAAAATTTGGTTTAAGATATATTGGAAATCCAATTAATATTAGGCTTCTAATTCACATTAAGTAGTAGAAGCATTTTTTAATACATATGAAGTAGGTACCCAAATTTTCTTCATATTCTATTATGAATATTTATTATAATGTCCATGCACCATTAGTAAATTAAAAGTTACTGGAAGATTTACTTCAAATTACAATTGTTATTCGAAAGTGCATAATCTTCTTAATCACAAATTATGAACATTCTGCACAATGGAACCACGACAAGAATTCATCACCATGCTTCAGGTTATCATTACTAGGTTAAGAATAAATATAAGAAAAATCATGCCATTAGTAATTTGAAAGTCAAGCAATCAGCCTAAACTTATACAATAAATTGGTAACTAATTCAAGTTATCATTAGTATTAGCTAGCTTACACGATACAACAGATTACATGATACAATAGTATCAACCTAGAAAATGTTGGAAGATGTGGTGGTGAAAGAGCGGTGTTTGCGACATTCCAGAGTGGATGTGGGTGTTGATGATGACCATATCAAACAAATATGACAAATATTTATTTATTGTTGTAATGTATGTTTTTTTTATATTTTCTACATGTAAGTATTAAGGGAGGGTGTTGGAAGTAATGCTTCCATGTCATATGTGGTTGGCATCATGAGTCCCAAGCTGTCAATCTAGAAGTATCTAGTTTCCTATGTGTGAGTTTTAATAGCTATCTATATATGTCATTGTCAGTGATCTACATACTATAAGCATGTAACCCTTGAGATCAATAAAATATAAGGTGGTGTGATTTGTGTTGTGAAAATAATGTCTGGCTCTCTTTCATATTTCTAACAGAAAAGTTGTAATATATTCAAAAAAAGATGTCCATGGAAATGCAGGTCACCAACAATGCAATAGGAAAACACTATATTAAATATATCACCATTTTAAATGTTATACCATGCCAGTAGATCATAATTGCAGAGTACACAACTGTTTAAAAATGGTTTGTCAATATTATCATAGCTCCATCACAGAGATATCAAAAGACAACATAAAAAATTATTAAATATCTTGTATTGTACCTGTAACATAATTGTACTGATGACTAACTTACAGTCTCTTTCACTAAACTCAATGTGAACGTCCCATTGTGAAGGCATTTTGCTTCACTGGATTCTCCCTTAGTCCTATTTTTTTCAACATTACCTTAAACTAAGTCCTTACATGGCCTCATTGGAACTTAAAAACTGTGTGCCCGTGGAATGATGAAACTATGTTTTAAATTGAAAAGTTTAATATATACTCAGAAATATTTGTGGAATTCTAATTCTATCCACACATTATGGCACCTACTTTTCTTAGCACATATTCGGTAGGAATATATAATTCCATTAAATAAATTGTGATGAAAAGGGATATTAGAATCTAACTTTAGGCTTTGGATTAGTTTGAATCATGAGGTGTTCTGTTCTGCAAAGCCCTGGACAACATTTCGTGAGGTGTTCTGTGAAGCCTGAATACTTTGGAAGTGCACCTCTAACTACTCGTGTTCATTGATGGAGTCTAGTTTGAACCATGAGGTGTTCTGCGAAGTGTGGATCCATTCATACAATTACCTATTCATACATAAATGCAGCTATACAGATACATATGCACAATGGACTGATTGTCTTTGTGTATGATGGCCCTTCAGTACTCCCTGCTCTTCGACCCATCCATCCGGGTGGGAAAGAAATAATAGCTACCCATATTCAAGTTGGAAAGGAAAGAAGCAATGAGAGGAGCCGATGGCACCATGCAAACCCAATCTCTTACATTACAATTCCCAAATTTATAATAAATACCATTCTAAAATGAAAAGAGGTAAAAAGTAAGTTTCTCTAAATACTATTTTTTATTTAGTAAAAAATAAAAAGAAAAACGACATTCACTATGAAAAGAGAAAAATAAGTTTTTCTAAATGCCATTTTTTATTTAGAAAAAAAAAAACATTTTTTATTTAGTAAAAAATAAAAAGAAAAATGACCTTCACTATGAAAAGAGATAAAAAGTAAGTTTCTCTAAATAACATTTTTTATTTAGAAAAAAAGAAAAAGGAAAGTGACCTTCACTTAAATGGATGGTTGATCAAATTTAGAAAAAGGGACTATGAAAAGAGATAAAAAGTAAGTTTCTCTAAATAGCATTTTTTATTTAGAAAAAAAGAAAAAGGAAAGTGACCTTCACTTAAATGGATGGTTGATCAAATTTAGAAAAAGGGACTATGAAAAGAGATAAAAAGTAAGTTTCTCTAAATACCATTTTTTATTTAGCAAAAAAAGAAGGAAAACGACCTTCACTTAAATGGATGGTTGATCAAATTTAGAAAAAAGGGAAAATGGATAGAATGTTTCAACAAATTAAAAGCAATAAGTAATTTCTTAACAAGGTTTTATGTTTAATCGAATTTGTAAGATTTATGATTACTTTTTAAAGATATATATTATAATGAATTTTTTGTTTTTATTATAAATTTGGTATAAATTAACATATTTTTAATTTTTATTATGAATATATTATCATAATAATATTTTACAACTATAGTCCTGGGGCATCTCAATAGGTTAATTCGAGAAATGTGAAATAGTTGAAACTTGAAAGACCCAATTTGTTTCCCTGATAAACTATAACTTCGATGTTTATGAGAAAATCAAATTGTAACTTAGCCTACTAGGTTCATCTGGGATACAAAAATAAAAAAATATATATTTTACAACTATAACTTCGATGTTTATGAATCAATCAAATCGTAACTTAACAAACTAGGTTCATCTGGGATACAAAAATAAAAATAATATATTTTACAACTATTTTACAACTATAACTCCGATGTTTATGAGAATAGCAAATTGTAACTTAGTATAAAGTGAATTTTATGAAACATGAAATATTTTCTATACAATAAATATAATATTACCTTTTTTTATATGGTCAAAATGGACAAAATCTTCCCATGGTATTTATCGTGGTATTTGAGATATTAAGGATAATGTAAAATATGAAAATCACTAACTTTGTCTAAAACCTATATGGTTTATTGATTATAAACTAGCAATTGCACCATATGTTGCAAAGGAAATGCTGTAAGGCATAAATTGGAGAAGAATCGTGACATATAAAAATCCATATAAATTGGAGAAGAATCGTGACATATAAAAATCCATTATGCAAGTGCATAATTTGTCATTAATTTGGTCTCTTAGATCTGATGACCCAGATCACTACAAATGTTAATCCATTATGAAACTGCATAATTTTTCATTAATTTGGTCTCTTAGATCTGATGATCCAAATCACTACAGACGTTGGGAGCTCTAGAGGTTGTATCAACCTGTTTCCCATTTTTAAACTGCTAGACCGCTCGATCTGCCTCCCTCCATCAGATGGTTGTTGGATGATTGATAAGCCATAACAGTCAAATGTTGAAGATATAAACTTGAAAAAAACATAAAATGCACAAGAATATTGATTCCCAAAACATATGTATCTTATGTTTATGAGAAAATGCCTTTTATAAGATTTTACTTATCAAATCTAATTAGTTTTGACAAAGTTGGCTTTAAATAAGAAATACTATAAACCGAAATTGGATTGAATGAATGCAATCCAATTTATAAACAAAGGAGGATGCCCTGTGCTGCTTCTTGTGCTGTTGATTGGAGACAGCTGGAGGAAGAGAGTTGGGAAGCTTGTATGGTGAACCACTGATAACCATAACAACCGGATTATAGTTGTGCTGTAGGGCATGAAAATAAGAATTGCACTGTTTATTTTTGGTGTAGTGAACAAAAAGGGCTTGTAATAGGTCGCAATTTATTACTTAGGTCTGAACATTTGGTCTTTGTCCTTGAGTGATTTATAGCAAGTCTAGGGGGGTGTTAAGATGCAAGACAATTTCTAAAAAAAGAAGGATGTTTTGTGTTGCTTCTTGTGTTGTTGATGGGAGAGAGATGGGAAGCATGTAAGGGTCAACCACTCATAACAACATAATTATAAATGTGATGCAAATTTAGATTTGGAAAGATAGTCATCATATTGTTCATGAATTAATATTATTTCATTGAGCTTATTTATCTTTCTCTTCTAGCTTTGAATGACATTTTGTTTACTAATTTTTATCTTCAATCATTTGAATTTATGTTTTACAATGTTTCCTTTGCAACATCTTGTGCAATTTATAATAGGCTATTGTTCATGAATTAATATTATTTTATTTAGCTTATTTATCTTTCTCTTCTAGCTTTAAATGACATTTTTGTTACTATTTTTTATCTTCAGTCATTTTTATATGGCACGATTCTTTTGGAATTTATGCTTTACAGTGTTTCCTTTGCAACATCTTGTGCAATTTATAATATGTTAATGTTCATGAATTAATATTAATTTATTTAGCTTATTTATCTTTCTCTTCTAGATTTGAATGACATTTTGTTCAATAATTTTTATCTTCAGCAATTTATAATATGCTATTGTTCATGAATTAATATTATTTTATTTAGCTTATTTATCTTTCTCTTCTAGCTTTGAATGACATTTTGTTTACTAATTTTTATCTTCAATCATTTTTTATATAGCACAATTCTTCTCGGAAGAATTTATGCTTTACAATGTTTCCTTTGCAACATCTTGTGCAATTTATAATATGCTAGTGGTGTAGATTGTGCTTCAATTTGTGAGGGTAGACCTTGCTATAATCCAAATACCATTCATGCCCATGCTTCATATGCAATGAATAGTTAATAGTAATTAAATTAAAATTCTAAAATTCTAATTTTGAAATTAACATACTTATAGACATAACAAGCTCTTAAAATCAACATACTTATAAACATAACAAACTCTTAAGCATGTCAAATCAATTTCAAGATATATAAATTAATATATTCTATTTTGAAAATAGTTTTTGAAAAAATTAAATTATTTTTTTTAAATAAATATTTTGAAAATAAAATATATTATAAATTTATTTTAAGATTTGGAATATGTCTTAAAACTATTTTTATTTAAATCCATTTTTGTTGGGAAATATGATTAAAGCCTTAAAAGCATCTAACAGATAAAATCTAAAATCCAAACACCTGTCCTAACCAGTAATTTCAAATGATATAATTCTTGCATATTTTATGTGAATCAACCTTACGAATATTGTTAAAAAATTTACATGTGAAATTGATCGATAGTTTTACTATGTTAAATTTTTCACTTCGTATAAATAAAACACATTTTAACTTTTTTTATATTTATAGAAGGATTCATACACTTATAGTTCTTAATCTTGAATTCATGTGGTTCTGAGAGTTCCCATTTATAAACATTCTCCAATAATATTTTGAATGTTTTTATAAAATATAATGTGAATATATATATATATATATATATATATATATATATATATATATATATATATATATTATTGCAAAGAGATATTTGGATCACAATTCTAAGTCCATACCAAGAGATATTTCAGGGAGATATGCGAGAAGCAAGTATTTTTCCTCTAAGAATTTGAGTTCTTTTAATTTTAATCTCCACAAAGTAAAGCTACTCAGCAGGGATATTCACAAAATGTGCTCTTCTGAGTGATTCACCCACCTAATCTTTAATCTCCTCCTTTCAACTCATATGCCCATTAGATAATATTGACACATTGTTCATTATTGATTCGAAACATGGTGTGCCTCTTGGTTCACCAAACAAGTCTCTCGTCATTTCCTGCAACTCAGCAGTGCCTCCAGACAATCGTGACTGATGCCGAGATGACGAAAACAATACATTCTTTAAACTTGTCTTCTCAAACATTTCGAATACTCCATTGAACCCAAATTTAACAGAACCCCAAATCAGAATTACCTGTACTCTCATGGACCCAAAATTAGAAAATTCCAAAAATAGAACCAAATTATATGCATGGCTCATCCAAGGAGAGTCAAGATGGTTGCACAACAAATTAGGAGGGAGCTAGTAGATATGCTTTTGAGGGACAAGGTATTACAACAGGCCATTCTTCCAGAGACTGCACTTGGAGCAGACAAGTACTTATCTTCACTAACAAAAATCAGTGATGTTGAAGTGTCATTTTGTCAAAAAGGTACATTTCTATTCTGTAATGTTCTCAATCTTTTCTTTCCAACGTTCTGCATAATCTGAACTAAATTCTTTTCAGAATTATAGTTTGATGTCAAACAACTCTCCATTGAATAATATGTGACTTGAGATTATTGATTAAGGCTATGCATAGCCTGTACCATATGTTGATGCTTCTTGATGGCATTTCAGGTAAACTAGAGAAAGCATTGTTGAGGGATTCATTGGATATTTTTGAAGCCAATTTTGAGATTTTTGCACTGGTAGCTTCTTGTCCAGGAGAACCCAAATTGTGGCCAGCAAGAGTTTCACTTGCCTTCTCTAGCACAAACTGCAAGGGAAATAAATTGTAAGAGAGACGTGTGTGAGTTTGAGAGAGTGTGACGGGAGGAGGCGAGAGAGCTAGGGTTCAGCGCAGGAAGAAACAGGAGGAGTGAGCTAAGAACAATGGAGGTGCCAGGAGGAGGGAGTTCTACTCCCTCCTACAGCAATGTTGTATTGAATAAAAGCAGAGAAATGAGTTTGAACGGATTTAGGAGACCCTGGGAGGCTGGGAAAAAAATGTAGACTCAAAAGAACCGGAAAGAAGCAAAGCTGATGTTTAGGAAGAAACTCACGGGAAGGTTAGAAGGGAGAAGATACTAGTGGAAAACAGTCAGAAAAAAGGGTACAACTCGATAGAGGGACCCTATAAACCCAAGACTGCCACCAAACCTTGGGTGGTTTTGAATGATCCTGCACTATAGGAGCACAGAGATCACACGACGGCTTATGCTATTATCTGTAATTTCATGGACATATGGCCCACAGAGAAGAATCTATATACTTGGATCATAAACAACTGGAAACTAAAGGGGGATATAACTCTGCATCTAGGGTCTAGGGGTTTCTTCACAGTGGTTTTCAATAGCCTAGAGGACAAAGATAGAGTTTTCGAAGGAGGACCTTATTTCTATGCTGTTGCAGGACTCTATATGCGACCTTGGGTAATGAACTTTGTCTCAGAGCGGGAAACATTCACATCGGTCCCAGTATGGATAAGACTTTACTCCCTACCTCTAGATTATTGGCTGCTTGAATCCTTGAAAGCTATAGGAAATAAATTAGGACATTTTCTAAAAATTTCAGAGGCAACTCTGCGAGGGAAATATACTTCCTTCGCACGAATATGTGTGGAAATGGATCTATCGGGAGCACTCCCGGATGAAGTGGTCTTAGAAGTTTATGATGAGGAATGGGTACAGGCGGTGGACTATGAACATGTCCCTTTTAGATGCCAAAAATGTCATGAACATGGACACCTTTTCAGAGATTTCCCACAAAACAAGTGGGAGGATAATCTGAGGACCAACATACACAAAGATCCCGAAGGATTCACCAAGATAGGAGGCAGAGGGAAAGGAGGAGGAAGAAGGTATCAGAAAAAATAGAGTGATAACAAACTAGCAAGTCGCAATAGTTTTGAAATTTTAGAAGAAGAAGGGGGGAACAATGGAAAAGGTGTTACTCTGGACAATCATCCTAAAGAGACAGAAAAGGAGGACAACATGGAAATAATACAGGAAAACAACAAACAACAAGAAACCATACCAAACAACATGGAACAAAGCAGGGATCAAGAGATGACCCCTAGTGAAGTTGGGACTGAGGACCAAGAACTACATGAGATTCTTGAGAGGGAGAATCTTGATCTGGAGAAATTCTTAAACTAGGGAACCAACAAAGGGATAGATTCCCTACCACAAGAGGAGTTTGACAGAGTACAACAACTTTTCCTCTGGAGATCTCAGACAAAAACCTCAGGAAACAAAAGAAGTCATGAAAGCCAGGACCAGGGAGGGGTCAAATCAATGGAGGAAATATCAGGACACTCAGCCAAAAACCTAGGCAGAAAAAGAGGCAGAAAGATACAAAATGAACTGCTCATAGAGTGTGGAAAGATCATGATCCACTCAGGTAAGATGAAAGGGCTCACGAGTTACTCATTCAAAAACCCATCATCATGAAGCTCACAACATGGAATATTAGGGGTCTAGGAAGTAAAAGGAAATAGAGGAATCTCAACAATAGAATAAAAGAAGAAAACCTAGATGTGGTGTTCATACAGGAAACAAAATGTTCAATAGACAAAGTCTGGAAGATACATAGAAAATGGCTTAGTAAGTATGAATACCTAGAAGTAAAAGCTAATAATACAGCAGGAGGGATTCTTACTCTCTGGAATCCCCAGAAATTGGACATTTTGGATGCGGAAGCATCTAGGAACTATCTATCAATGGTTATCAAACCTTTGGGTGACAAGGATATCTATATGGTTACTAATGTCTATGGTCCTCAAAATCCTGAAGATAAACTCAAGCTTCTCACCTCACTGGAGGAGCTTAGGCAGAGACACCCAGCAATACCCTGGATTCTGGGTGGAGATTTCAACATGATCAAATCTCTTACAGAAAAAAGGAGGAACTAGACTAATGGGCAAGGAATCTATTGCCTTCCAGAACTTCCTCATCAATTTGAAGCTAGTGGACTTAGAAACAACAAATGGGACCTTCACTTGGAACAATAAGAGGGGAGGAGCTTCACAGGTTGCTTCAAAACTAGATAGATTCCTCATCTCGAAGAACCTCTTCCTCTCGGGGCCTAGCTTGAATGCTTTTATCCTACCTTTTGGAGGGTCAGACCACTGGCCAATTCATCTAGAAGATTCTTTTATTGGCACTCCAAGAAACAGACCCTTCAGGTTTGAAAATGTTTGGCTTACTCACCCTAATTTCATATCCAACATTGATAAGTGATGGAAGGAAGATTTACCGGTTCAAGGCACGAAAATGTTATTTCTGCAATAGAGACTCAAGCACATCAAGGTCAAACTCAAAGATTGGAACAAAAGTGAGTTTGGAAATATTTTTAAAGACAAAAGAGAAGTGGAACAAAAGCTTCAGAATATTAAACAAACCCTTATCAAGGAAGGCTTCACCGAGGATAGGAAATTGCAAACAGACTCTCTACAACAGGAATGGGACACCAGATGTTAGCAAGAGGAAATCTTCTGGAAGCAAAAATAAAGAGTTCAATGGCTTAAGGAAGGAGAAAGAAACACAAGGTTTAATCTACCATGGAACATCAGGCTCATAATTGGATCAAAAAGCTCATAGATCCACTAGGGAGAGATCTCAACGCACACAAGGATATGGAGTTTGTTTTGGTACAACATTTTCAAAAAAAAGCAGAGGAGACTGTCTTAAACAGATTGCTAGATATAAAAAATTTATGAAGCATATTCCGAAACTGGTGACCAGGGAAGATAAATTCAATCTCAACAAACCAGTGTCAGAAGAAGAGGTAAAACAAGTAATAAATGAGATGCACAATGGGAAAGCACCTGGACCGGATGGTTTTAACGTCGACTTCTTCAAGGCAAGCTGGGAAATAGTCAAAAAGGACATTCTGGAAGTGGTAGAGGACTCAAGGATTTCAAAAACAATCCTAAAAGCACTAAATAATTGCTTCATTGCCCTCATTCATAAAGAGGATAAAGAAATGACTCCAGATCAGTTCAGACCCATAGCCCTTTGTAATGTGATATACAAAATCATCTCCAAAGTTATTGCAAACAGACTCAAGCCCCTCCTACCAACTCTTGTTTCGGAGGAGCAAACTAGTTATGTGGAAGGAAGGAAAATACTTAACAACATCATTCAAGCACATGAAATAGTCCACTTTCTCAAGAATAATAAGCAAGTAGGGATGATCATTCAATTGGACCTAGCGAATGCTTATGACAAATTGAGTTGGTTATATATCAAAGAAGTTCTGATAGCATATGGCTTTGACCAGAATTAGATAAGATGGGTTATGGCTTTGGTAACTTCAGATAGCTTTTCCATCCTTCTCAACGGCTCTCCCTCCAAATCCTTTCAGCCCTCGAGAGGCCTCAGGTAGGGAGATCCGCTTTCACCATTTCTATTTATTCTTATGATGGAAGGATTAGGCAAAGCAATCACTTCTGCCAAAAGGCAGGGCACAATCCAGGGTCTCAAGCTCACCCAAGAAGGGGGCTTGTTAACTCATCAACAATTTGTAGATGACACTATGTTATAGGGCATACCAATGGTCAAAGAAGCCAAAGCCTACAAACAAATCCTGCAGGATTTTGCTTTGGCGGCTGGTACAAAGGTAAGTCTCTCAAAATCTAAAGTTTATTTTTTCAATACAAATATTGCAATTCAGAGAAACCTCTCTAGAATTCTCAGATTTCAGAGAGACCAACTCCCCTCCAAATATCTGGGAATACCTCTCATTGATAAACCTCAGAGCAAGGAGGTTTGGGAAACTTTTCTCAATAAACTAAAGGACAAAATTTGCAAGTGGACAAGTAGATCTTTAAATTTTGCTGGCAGGCTCGTTCTCACAAAGGTGGTCCTACAGTCTCTTCCAATATATATGTTTTTGGCACTTCCTATCCCTGGTGGAGTTGCCCATCAAATCAGGAACATGAAAAGAGACTTTCTATGTGGAAAAGGGGAGGAAAAAAAGAAATGGGCACTGGTAGCTTGGGACAAACTTTGCATGCCCAAACCTCATGGGGGTCTTGGTCTCCATGACCTGGAAACTCTTAAAAAAGTTTTGGGGGCCAAAATTTGGTGGAGATGGCTGAAGGAATCTAGCAACCCATGGGCCAAGCTCTGGAAGGAGAAATATGCAAAGGACTGGAGGGAATGGGACTTGATCAGAATGACAGGGCATATCAGGGGCTCCCACATTTGGAATAATGCTTGGGAGAACAGAGCTTTAGTTCAGAAACACAGCTTCTGGGAGATTGGGAATGGAAACTTTGCCTGGTTTTGGGAGGATAACTGGCAGCAGGAACCCAACTTAAGTAGAGAAGGACTGGACATTCTCAGAGAGGAAACTATCAACAAAGGACTAAAAAAGGTCAGCGACTTTTGGGATAAAACAAGAAATAGTGACAAGTGGAGAACTTGGAAAGTACCAATCAATAGTGAAGAGTCTCCTTTGAAGACCTAGGCAGAAGCTCTTGCTAAAATCCTGGAAAAAAGGGAAATTTTGATCTTGACATCCACAGATCAACTTAGATGGGGAAGAAGCAGTGAGGGCAATTTCAATCTCAAAGAAGCCAAAGAAGTGGTCACCAGTTACAATTTTTCAAACCCAGATAATACTTGGAAGGACCTATGGAAGCACCCTCACTGGATGAAAATAAAACTTTTTATGTGGATGGTTCATCATAACAAGATTTTGACTTGGGAAAATCTTAGAAAGAAAGGTTTTATGGGACCATCCAAATGCCAACTATGTGGTATCCAAGAAGAAATGAGGGATCACCTTCTCAGCCTCTACACATTCACCTCTACCCTATGGAACTCGGTTGCCTGTATCTTTAGACAAACCGACAAAGATGAAAACGACATCTCCAAAACCTTAATGAATTGGAGGAAAAAATTTTCAGAGAATGAAACTGTCAACATAGCTTGGACTTTGATTCTAGGCTTTCTAATCTGGAATGTCTGGAAAGAACGCAATAATAGAATTTTCAAGGACAAATCCAGCCCGCCCCAAATCATAATAAATCAGCTCCTCAGGCAACTCAAAGAGACTATTAATACCTTTCAGAAGCAACCTCCTGAGAATCCTCCTTCTCATCAGGACACTCGAATTCTTCTTCTTTTGGGCCTACAGAAGATGGTCCCCCAGGGCTCAATCTAGATTGCATCACACGCTACTATGAGACAGGACTTCTGGCACACCCCCCCCCCCCTGGTTACTTAAAATTAAATACAGACGGAGCCTCGAAAGGTAACCCAGGGGAGGCAGGGTATGGAGGTGCCATTCGATAGTCATCTTCCATAGCAATTTAGGGAATGCTACCAACAACATGGTGGAACTAATGGCCATAGAGTAGGGCTTAGAGATTCTGAGAAATCTCAACATGAAGAACTCCATAATAGAAGCTGATTCTGAATTAACAATCAATTCTATAAAAAAAATAGCTAATGGCTTAGATCCTGAGAAAATATCGCACCACTGGAGACTTTTGCAGGTTTATCAGCGTATTCAATCACATCTGAGAATCCTGAGAACCCTGAGTTTTGTTCATGTGTGAAGAAATGCCAACAGATTAGTGGACCGGCTAGAAAATGAAGGGGTGCTCTGTAAGAATGACTACAATTTTTACAAGTGGGAACTTATGCCTGCAGGGAATTTGCGAGAGGAATGCCACAGTCTAGCTCGCGCTGACAATGAGCTTTATCTCAAGTTGATGGAGAAGCAACAATCAGGCAATGAAGAGGATGGCGGACCAGGGTTCATCTAGCTTTTGCTCCCGTTCGCGACGTGATGGAAGCTCTCTTTTGGATGGCAGGCGGCGAAGCACAAGTGGTTTTCATTCACAAAGGTATTAGAGGTCAAGCG
Organism: Pinus tabuliformis; assembly: GCA_031772625.1. Lineage (NCBI taxonomy): Eukaryota > Viridiplantae > Streptophyta > Pinopsida > Pinales > Pinaceae > Pinus > Pinus tabuliformis. The sequence continues at coordinate 617,535,827 of CM062805.1, forward strand.
GTTTTGTGGTTTATCAGACACATCCAAGCCCTCAAGTGGTTTTTCATGGTTTGCCTCCGATGCCATTCTTCTATCACCACGTGGCAGTGGGCAAAAAGAGAAAACCACCCATATCGCACGGGTTATCCTCGTGCTTCTTCTCCGTGCGATATTCTCCTCAGCCGTCGGATTAGGGGAGGGAAGATCAACGACTTTAGTACATCGAGCTAGTTCGAGGAGTTATCCTTCGTGCTTTTCGGGTTCTTCGTGTTGGCTCCTGGATGATGGATCTCTTAGTTGCATGGGTTTTAACCCCTTGGGTGAACCCGAAAAATTCCTTGCTTTGAGTTTATTCTTCTTTAGTTTACGGGGGTTTGATTATTTTGTAGGTTTTTTTATGAGGAAATGAAGCCCGATGTTTATGGTTTGGTGGTCCCCAGTTGTGCCCGTTGACTTTGTCCGGGTCTTGTAACATAGTTTTGTAAATTTTTTAAGCCTTTGAATGAGAAAAGAAAAAACACTCTTGCCTTAGCAAAAAAAAAAGAGTTTGGGAGTGTGACAATGACGATGAAGATAGAGAGATACATACCAAGGTATTGTTAGGCATTTTGTAATACCATCCATTAACAAATGCTAGGAATATAGCCTGGGCTTCCATGAAAAAAATAAGCTTGGCGTTCATTCCCATCCATTCAAGGAGCAAAAATGGTCTCCTTAAACCCCAAATATCAATCTGAAAAATCAAAAAAATCAACAAAAACTGTAAGGGAGAAATGCAGTGTCATTGCAAAATTTATCAATGGATTAGAAAAAAAATTGGATATTCATTTCAATAGATTTATTTTGCAATGGGGATTCATCTACACTTCAGGTTTATCAAATAGGGCTTATATATCTCCTATTTAAAAATATACCTTGCCTGTTAGTTATCCATCCTAACAGTCATATGAAGTTATTCAGAAGAATTCTAGAACACATCCATCTTAACATTGAAATTGTTGCATCAAGGAATTTGATACCGTTAACCACATCATAGATCATGGATTAATATGGATTTGAGTAATTATATTGAATTATTCACTGCTAGATACATGTCATCTTAGTATTGCCACGGGTGCTGAGAAATACTAGAAGATAAAAGGCCGAGAAAACAAGCCCTACTGCTCCTGCTGTGAGGATGCATATCTACCACACATAATTGGCAACATTAGGAGAAGAAAACACTGGATAAATTATTAATACCCTTAAAAGGCCCATGACAATATAGTCTCATAAATTGGGAGTTAACCTGACTGATGAGCAGAGTCACAGACAAGCATTTAATATAAAATAAAAATATACGTTTCAACCCTCCCAATGCATATGTCAAGATTCAATTGATTAATATTTTGAATGTTTTTATAAATATAATGTGAATAAATATATATATATATATATATATATATATATATATATATATATATATATATATATATATATATATATATATATATATATATATATATATATAGATATATATATATTCATATTGCAAAGAGAACTTTCGAACACAATTCTAAGTCCATACCAAAAGGTAAAGAGATATTTCAGGGAGAGATCTGAGAAGTAAGTATTGTTCCTCTAAGAATTTGAATGGGTTTAAGCTCCATTGCCAATAGTAACACATTTTATAAACCTCGAACAAATCGTTGTAGCAAAAAATAACACATTTTATAAACCTCGAACAACTCATTGTAGCAAAAAATTACAAAACTCTAGACCATAAAACCTTTGAATTCTGACCCTCCTTCCTTCTAAACAGGGTAAACTCTCATATCTATCTCAATGGCAGGAAAGTTGAAAGATTTTCTCAATAGTTAGAGGCCTTAATCATGAATATAGAAAAAAAAAATTCAGGTTTCAATCAGAAAGAAACAAATACCACCTTGCTTGTACAACTTGGTGACAACAAATAAGAATTCACTTACGTATAATTCTTTATTAGCTAGAATCTTGAGCAGAAGCATAAGCACCTGCAACAATATTCAAGGAGCTGCTTTACAATATATGTAGATGAGGGTAATTCCCCCTTTTTCTGCTATGGTGGAGAGCTAGGCTCTTATTATCTCTAACAGCTCGACATACTTTTCTAGAGAATGCAAGACCAACTTTTCATTCCAAGCAAAAGGCATGCTGTAGGATACCATAGATGTGATATCCTCTATAAAACTTTTGATGTGGACATACACTGATAAGAGCTTTTCCATTGGAAGTGGTCCAATTTTGAAGCTTCTTAGTGCAAATGTCAACGTCCATAGAGATGAAGGTTCACTCTTTGATCCCCTAAGGTCAAGCTCTTGAGTCAAGATATTATTTAGAACCTTCCTTATTTCAATGACCACATGGGATTTGTACTCCACGTCCTTCTTAATATCATCTAGGTACTTTATAACCTACGTGTGGATACAATTAAGATCCATGTAGACTTGCAGTTGCTCCCTGATTTTTGGTGCATCATTGGTAATATAGCCCGATGTTTAGTACTCTTGTTAACTAATGCATGGTAACCACATTAGCTAGTGATTTCCCTACAAACCACATCTTATATGCATGATAAATGATTCATAACAAGTTCAACAATGTTTGAAGCTTATATGCCTTGAACATGTAATCATGTACAATTCTTAAATAAATTTTCTGTATTATTTTATATTTTCTACATTGAAAAAAATTATCCTTTATTGACCCATTTTCCCCTGTTTTTACAACAAGGTCACTATACCTGATACATTCCTATCATAAAGGTATATCATCACCATACAATGAACGCAAAGAAAAATGCAGACACCCTGAGCCAGTCACAAGAACATATGGGGCAGCGCTGGGACAGAAATGGCGCTTGCATTTTTCTGTCTATGGAAAATAGCAAACTAGTAAATATAGCCCTGCTAGATTCCAACTAAACAAGCAATCATCCAAAATCAGCAGAGATATTTTGGTTGAGTCAAGAACATGGCTCATATAGTCTGGAAGAAAGAAACGTATCGACATATTGTGCTTTAAACACATGCATAAGCCATGTCTCTAAAACATTTTCTATGGGCTTGAATTCAGATTCCTTGATCCATCTCTCAACAACTATGTTTCCATTGGCATCTACTTGCAAAATTGCCAATATATCATCCTCTAGGCTCTCAATAATCTCTGTCATTACACTCACAATCATCAAAATTATCATAGCCTACTTAGAAATTCCTGTCAGAAGATCCTTCTTACTAATATCGATGACCATTGACTCCACCATCCTTGTATGGAAGTTTGTCAGGCTTGGGCTCCAGGACATCCACTACTCTCTGGCTTGAGTCCTTTTTATTGGGTAATATCCCCTTCCTTATCAAGCCAGATATCTTCTTTCTCAACCTCAGAAGAGGATGTTGCTCCACTACTTGATCATTTTGGTATCCCTCTTTGAGCACCACTATTAAGGTAGAACATTTTAGAGAATAATAAAATATTCCCAGATACCACATGAAAATCTTCGTAAACCTCTCAGGGAAACTCATCTCCTCACATAAATAATTTATCTTGTTTATTTGAAGTTTCTTATGAATAGTAAGGCTCAACAACTTGTACCTTCAAAACTATGGTCTGCTGCTCTCTTCACAGGGTTGCTTCTCAGTTCGTTCCGTTGGTCTCTTCGCAACGTTGCGTCTTCATGAATTGATGATCTATTTCACTTATTATTCAATCCAACCTCCCAAGTTAAATTTCTTTAATTATTATTAACTATTAATTGAATATTAAACTATTAACTATTAACTAATTATTAATCTGATGGTTGACTATATTTCAATCGTCTAACATTAAATCTAAAGGTGCAGAATAGTGCAAGGTGGCATTTAAGGAAGTCTTTTTCAAAGGGGAACGCCTTACAGTGTAATTATTTTATTTCATAATTATTAGATGTAGATTTATTATGGCTAAATAATAATATTAAGATGCATTAAATTAAATTTATTATTATTATAATAAAAGATAGATTTTAGATTTTATGTACTATATATATGATTATACAAAAAATTGCACTAGCACTAGTAGAGGCTTGATGCTTGGGTGCCCATTCCTAGTGGCTCAATTTTCAGTAAAGGGTTATGATATTAATGATACTTCCTATGTGTAAATTAGTAAAATTTTCGTTGTAAGATAAGAAACGTCTCCTGCTTGATACTCTGGTCACTATTGCTAAGTTCCAACATGTAGTGTCTATGGAGAATATTCTTGAAGAAGAGAAAATCCAAAACGAATTTATAACCATTAATGGTGATCTAAAAGATGAAGATGATTAACTTCCTCTAAAACTTATATGGTTTTGTGATTATAAATTATTTCCATTTCATAATTATTATATGTAGATTTATTATAACTAAATAATAATATTAAGATACATTAAATTAAATTTATTATTATTACCATTTTATATTAAAAGATAGGTCTAGATTTTATGTTCTATATATCATTATACAAAAAATTAAATTAGTACTAGCTGAGGCTTGATGCTTGGGTGCACATTCCTATTGGCTCAATTTTTAGTTTTGGAACCATCATCTTAATGATATTGCTTATGTGTAAATTAGTAAACTTTTGGTTGTGGGATTATAAAAGTCTCCCACTTGATACTCTCGTCATTAAGAATAGAGAAAATCCAAAATAATTTTATAACATGTACTCTTAATATTAAAATCAATATAGGCTAGCATGTCCTCCCTATTCTATCCTACTCATAGAAATAAGCCTCTCCCTAATTGAGTGCAAGATCATGGTTAAATAATTGATGTACAAGAAAAAAATAAATAATGTGTACGACAATGGGCTCCCCAATAGTGGATTCAACTCCAACTATAACCATTAGCAACTTAAACAAATATTTCATCAAGATTCCAAGTCTTGGATAAATAATTGTGCTACAATAATGTGTTAGAAAACATGATGAGATTCAATAATATATCATCTTTGTGACATAAGAGGATTGAAGACAAAAGGTAAAAAAAATTTCTCCTAGAATGGGCTATGTAGACCCATATTAGAAATCAATTTCAAAGCATCTATTAAAATACTAACCTTACTAACCTCCTAATTCATGGAAACCTTGGAAATCTTGAAACACCTTTTTTACTAGCTTTTGAGTAAAGTAATAAAAATTTAAGGGAATCAAAATAATATTTACATTTTTAAGATCCAATAGACTTATTCTGCTTCTATTTCAATAGATATTAATCATTATCATCACCTATATCTATGTGTGTGTGAGAGAGATATATTGAAATATTTTATTTTTAATAGACAATCAATTTTTTTGTCATTAATATTTTGTATAGTCTATATTTCTACTTCATGTTAAGCACTATATATATATATATATATATATATATATATATATATATATATATATGTGTGGAAAAACCATTGTTGGGGGTTCTCATGGAATTTAATTTCTGACTTATCACCACTACTATATTTGTTTCTCAAAAATTGGGTGGGCTACAAATAATTTTGTTGAACTATTTGCTCTAAAAGAGCTTCATCATATTGTATCACATATATGGAGACTAAAAAATTATAATATATTAGATGAATGGAGATGCTAGAATGTGAAACCACTCTTCTTCCCGTTTATCAAAAAATCATTCAAAAGCTACACAATTTCACTCATATTACCTTCACTCATATTTATATGACCTGAAATAAAAATCCATATGACTTTTCCAAAGATGGATTAGAGGTGTACTTAGGAGTGATGGGCCTCTAAATTAGACATAAATTAAGGTCCATGCCTCTAAATTAAACATAAATTAAGGCCTATGACCATCCTTCAACACATTAATCCTCTCTTTTTGCATTAAATAATATATTTTTAACTTTAATATATTCATTAGGAAGGTTTATGAATAGTTGCATATTTGTGCCTAATATTGTTTATTTTGTGGAATATTATGAAAATATTGGGAAGATTATGAAGATTTGGAGGAGGAGATAATTTAGGGACTTTCTCCATACTACAGGAGGATCACTATTAAATAATAAATCAACAAGATATTATGGAATTATGGCACAGATTGTGGAACTCCAATGATTGAGAAAATCTAGGAATGTGTTCCCTGTCATTTAATGCAGATTCCTAGTATTGGGAACCAGATCCACTAATCAAGGGATTTTGGTGGGAAAGATTCCTCCATTCATGGAGAATGATTCCTAATCATTTTGTATAAGTACCAAGTCGAATTTTCCTCTAGGGAGAGATTTTTCATTAGTTTTCTTGTGGAGAGAACTCATATTTCTGCAGCTCCATTGTATTTTCTTGCAGGGATGTAATTGTATTGATGAAAATAATGAAGATTGGTGTCATGTTTAGCTTCTAAATCTTGTTCTCCTCCATAGATCTCTGAGTTTCCTTGGGCTTGGCCATCTCAGGAGCCTTAGAGTCCTTTTTTATCATTTTCTTTCCTTCTTTTCACTTCTTATTGTTGAAAAATGGAAACAAGAAATTGCTAAAAATAGAAGTGCTAAAAATAGCAGTTTGGGCATCAGTGCTGGATTGGGCAATAGGGAATGAAAAATGGAAGTGCTAAAAATAGAAGTTCTATTTTTAGTAGTTCAAGTTGGATTCCTATTTTTAGACAGTCCCTGGTCTAAAATAGGAAGTAAAATTCGAATTTGGTCTTACCAGCAGTTCAAATATTAATTTATTAATTCTCCATGAGTTAATTAGTTAAGAAAAATCAAACTTGAAGTCTTTGTGAGAACATGCAATAATTTCTCCACGGATTGGGGAATGTGTCCTTGATTTGCTCAACTGATTGAGGAATTAAGGATGAGTTCTATACTGAGAGGATCAGTTGACTTAGTTTAACTTAGTCAAGTTAAGTTAGATTAATTTAACAAGTTGTTAAATTAATGAGATTCAGTTTGTTGATGCTTGCATGCATGTGAAAACTGGTATTTTCAGATAACTGAGTATTCACTCATGGATAACTGATGCATGACAGTTCAAACGGAGACCCAGTTGAGATCAGATGAGGGACAATGTACTATTAGATGCTAGGATCTTCCTTGTGAATATTCCTTGCATGTAGGAGGAACTTGAGTCCTCAAGGATTGCGTAGTTGGACCTGAGGTTGACAGCAAGTATGATTGGGGCCAATTCCCACATGTTATGTAATTGGACCCCAATCAAAATTGCGCAAGGAAATAGGGGATTGGAGGACTTGTGGCCTATATATTGAGGCCTAGGTAGTCTATGATCCACATCATCAAAGTACAGAGAGAGCAAGATAGCTTTTGAGCTGATTCTTTTTGTCTATTGTTGAGGATTTTCACTTGATTGATAATACAGAGATGGGGTTTTAGGCTGGTGCTTTCCCTAGGTTATATCTTGTGTTATGGTTGATTATTTCTGTTATTTATATCTGTTTATGCTTGATGTTGCTCATGAATTGGATTATGCTTCCGCTTAATGTTTTGTAGAAGTAAATCAAGTATTATGCTTTAGTACATTGCATATATCAGTTTGATCTACAGGTGAAAATTCTACATGGTATCAGAGCATAGGTGATCAAGGAAGAACAATATACAATCAAGAGAAATTTGAAGTTTATTATTCGAGATATAGATCTCAAGTTCTTATCACATCTATTTGATCGATGGCGTTCTATGGTTTGAGGCTTGAGTATGCTCTTGATGGCAGCTCAAACTACATAGCTTAGAAGGATCACATGGAGGCAGTGTTGGAAGATAATGGCCTTAAGGACTTCATTGATCAAGAAGTCTAGAAGCCGACTAATGCTACTCAACTGGCGGAATGGAAGAAATGTGTGGCTAGAGCTACGATAATCCTCTTGGAGGGAGTTCAAGATCACATTGTCTCGAGCCTCCATGGGATGGAGACTCCATTTTCGATGTGGAAAACATTGAAAGATCTTTATCAAAATATCAGTGATTAGAGGAAGCTGGCACTGAAGGATAAACTTCAAAAGATCAAGTGTGAAAGTGGAGACATGATCTCTGTGTATCTAAACAAGCTCACCTCATGCAAGGATGAGCTTACAAGTGTAGCGGTCATGACATCTGATGATGACATGGTGAGTCTAGCACTCCTTGGCCTTCCTAAGAGCTAGCACAGCAACCAGGACTCGGTTAATGGAAGGGAGAAACTACCAGATTGGGAACGACTATGGTTGGATTTGATGCAGGAGGAGATCAGACGGAGCACCAGAGACGGTTCTTCATCCATGGAGGATGAAGAGAACTGTGCCTTAGCGAGTAAGGCGAAGAAGGGGAAGGAAAAGGTTTCTCTTTCTGAATCTAGTTCTTCCCATGGTGGGAAGAAGGTTGAAAAATTGAAAGTGCGATGCTTTTGTTGTCATGAGTTGGGCCATTTTGTTACAAATTGTCCACTGAGGAAATCTAAGAAGGGGGAAGGATCTCAAGGTGAGGCACTTGCTTCACATTTCGAGTTGTATTTCACACTCTTCACATGCATGGTTTCATCCATGGTGGGAAGTGGTTGGTTTCTTGACAGTGGAGCTTCTTTTTACATGATCGGTGACAAGAGTTTGTTTAGTACTTTGGAGGAGAAAGATCTCCAGATACTCATAGCGATGGGTAATGATGAAAAGTATAGTGTCTCAAGTGTAGGCATGGTTTTTTTCCAGAGGGAGCATGGAGCTCGCCTTACCTTGACTGATGTCAAGTATGTACCAGGACTGAAGAGAAACTTGGTGTCGATCACGATGCTGGAAGATAGAGGTTATGATGTAGTCTTCAGTAAGGGAAAGGTTTTCCTTAGACACATCATCACTTGACAGGTGAAGAATATTGGTTCACAGGTCAAGAACCTGTATGCTCTTGAGGTTCAAGATGCATGCAAAGCCTTAAGCAGCAAGGCAACTGATGGAGACTTGGTGGTTGAGAGGGAAAGTATATTACCTCTCAACATGCAGCGCCAGAAGAAGTCTCAGACAATTGTGGAGGAGCCCTGATTGGTGCAGCAGCTTTAGGAGGTTGTGGAGCAGCCAAAATAGGGGAAGCTGAGTGGAGATCAAGTAGAGACATCTACTTATGTAGAGACCTCCAGTAGGGGAGAAATTCGAGCTAGGTGGGCAGAGGGATCACATGCAACGGTACCTCCGGGTAGGAGGTGGGGCGATGTAGAGTGATCGTCCCAAGGAGGAGGGGTAGGATCCTTGAGGTACCCAACCTCTTGGATGAGACCTTGCTACGGGAGCCTAGATGTGGAGTAACAAGAACTGATTGATTGGGTAGAGAAAAATGTGGATGGAGCAGCAGAGAGAGCTACAGTGCAGGGAATCCCAGGACATCACAGAGCATGCAAGTTGCAGTAATGCGAGAGGCACAAGTGTGTTGCACAGTGCGGGGTAGCACAGAGAATGGTGCAACGGTGCGAGATGCATGGAGATGTTGCAGTAATGCAAAGGTCAGAGAGGGAGCACTTGTTAGCAGCTGGTAGAGCTTTAGCATCAGAGTATGTTTCTAGCCCAACAAAGAGGTCAGTTGGGAGTTTTTTTTGTTTCGAGAGTTGCTGGAGCAACCACACTTGGTAGATGTGTTGCATGCAGAACATTCTAGAGGTACAGGATTGGGTTTGAGAGGAACTTGGAAGCCTTTCTTGTTGAGAGGGAGTGTTGAAAAATGGCAACAAGAAATTGCTAAAAATATAAGTGCTAAAAATAACATTGCTAAAAATAGCAAAGTGCTAAAAATAGAAGTTCTATTTTTAGCAGTTCAAGTTGGATTCCTATTTTTAGACAGTCCCTGGCCTAAAATAGGAAGTAAAATTCGAATTTGGTCTTACCAGCAGTTTGAATATTAATTAATTAATTCTCCATGAGTTAATTAGTTAGACCAGCAGTTTGAATATTAATTAATTAATTCTCCATGAGTTAATTAGTTAAGGAAAATCAAACTTGAAATCTTTGTGAGAACATGCAATAATTTCTCCATTGATTGGGGAATGTGTCCTTGATTTGCTCCCCTTATTGAGGGATTAAGGATGAGTTCTATATTGAGAGGATCAGTTGACTTAGTTTAACTTAGTCAAGTTCAGTTAGATTAATTTAACAAGTTGTTAAATTAATGAGATTCAGTTTGTTGATGCTTGGATGCATGTGAAAACTGGTATTTTTAGATAACTGAGTATTCACTCATGGATAACTGATGCATGGCAGTTTAGACAGAGACCAATTGAGATCAGATGAGGGATAGTGTACTATCAGATGCTAGGATATTCCTTGTGAATATTCCTTGCATGCAGGAGGAACTTGAGTCCTCAAGGATTGCGTAGTTGGACCTGAGGTTGACAGCAAGTATGATTGGGGCCAATTCCCACATGTTATGTAATTGGACCCCAATCAAAATTGCACAAGGAAATAGGGTATTGGAGGACTTGTGGCCTATATATTGAGGCCTAGGTAGTATATGATCTACATCATCAGAGTACAGAGACAGCAGGATAGCTTTTGAGCTGATTCTTTTTGTATGTTGTTGAGGATTTCCACTTGATTGATAATACAAAGATGGGGTTTTAGGCTGGTGCTTTCCCCAGGTTATATCTTGTGTTATGGTTGATTATTTCTCTTACTCAGTTATATCTGTTTATGCTTGATGTTTCTCATGAATTCGATTATGCTTCCACTTAATGTTTTGTAGAAGTAGATCAAGTATTATGCTTTAGTACATTGCATATATCAATTTGATCTACAGGTGAAAATTCTACACTTATTCACATGCATCTCTTGTTTTTATTTATTTCCATTTTTGCATTTAGTATTAATGATTTCTTGTTGTAGGATTAGGTTAAATGGTTGATGTAAGTTCTTCTGCAGGATCACAAGGACCATTTCATCCTTGGAAAAGCTTTGGAAGGTCATAGTAATCATTGAGCTACTTGGATTATGTTTCTTATTCCCAAATCTAGATTTCTGGAACTCCTTTGTGGCAAAGAACAATAAATTTTTTCTACTTTTTAGAGCATGCTAACGAGTTTCAATCGAGATACTTGGATTATCTTTCTTATTCCCAAATCTAGATTTCTGGAACTCCTTTGTGGCAAAGAACAATAATTTTTTTCTACTTTTTAGAGCATGCTAACTAGTTTCAATTGAGTTGGTTCCACTTTCATTAGATCACAAAAACATTCTAGTTCATAACAAAAATTACCCCATTGCATTTGCACTTGATTAGGTTAGGAATTTTATAGATTTACTAGCTCACTAGTTGTCAAATTTCTAGATTTTCGACTAGTAATTTTATGCTATTTTTTAGCATGGTTTAACAACGGTATTTTTGAGTGATTCCACTTGGAATGGGGACATAAGACATCCTAGTCAATAAAAAAATTTGTCCCATCCAATTTGGATTTGATTTGCTTAGTCAATTTATGAATTATAATTTCGTATAGTAAATCTGTAACATCTTGTAGTAAAGTAGGGGATCCTGTAGGAGAACTAGGGGATCTTGTAGGAGAACTAGTACATCCTGTAGGAAATCTTGTAACGGCCTGTTTTGAGCCTGAATTGAGAAAAATCATCATTGAATTTGGGATTAGGCCCCTAATTGACCTCTAAGCCATCAAAATCATTGTACCCCTCTTCCTCCACACTTGTCTCCCCTGCCAAAGATCAAGGAAAGATTAACATTTTCATTTATAAAGAAAAAAGATTAAAAAATGAGTTCTTTTATATTTACACATGCACACAATAGTTAATACTCTTTAGATCAGATTTCATGCTTAGATTAGTTAAAACATCACATGTGACAAATAGGGTTAAAATAGGGTTCTTTTGCAAGCAAAGTGTGTTAATAAGTAGATAGAGGATTTCATGTTACTTTACAAGCATTTTTAAATTCAGTCTTTCATTCCTGCAAATAGGCAACATTTCTTTTCTCTCATGACAGCAAAGGAAGGACACATTGTATGTTGTACATATAGTGCCGATACCTCTTAAGTTTGTATGAACCCCGGGTTGATAATTAAAGTTGGTAGCCTTGGGAGTTGCAACATTCTTGTTGCAATACTGAGGCTTATCAAAGAGTATGGGAAATCTCAGTAACTAAAGAAGACCAAGTCACACAACATATTCTGGACATATGGGACTAGCCGAAGGGGAGATTCTTCTTCTTCTATTATGTGTCCATATAATATTATCTTTTACTCATCTATTTTATGACTTTTACTATGCTTATAATGCATATATCTAATGCATATTTATTTGTATGATGAAAATATGAAACACATGATGATTTACAGTGGTGGAACACATAGGGAGGACATAGTAGTCCTCATATTTCTTTAACTAGGAAGCAATAAGTAATTTCTTAATGAGGCTTTATGTTTAATCAAATTTGTAAGATTTTATAATTAGTTTATATATATATATATATATATATATATATATATATATATATATATATATATATATATATATATATATATATAGATATATATATAGATATATATATATATATATATATATATATATATATATATATATATATATATATATATATATATATATATATATATTATAATAATTTTGTGTTGCTTTTATTATATATTTGGTATACGTTAATGTATTTTTAATTTTTATTATGAATAATTTTTCTTTGGAAGGGTGTTTATCATTATAATTAACATTTTAATTGTGAGAATTGAACACATGGAGGAGAAAAATAAACCTTCTACCTAATCAATTATTTTGATTATAAATCTTTATTCAAAATTATATAAAGTTAATGTTTAATCTTCTATAACAATTCATAATCAAGGATATTATATATTTTACTAAGTAAAGAGAGATCCATGAAAAAATGTTTTTCATGAAACATAAAAATATAATATTATTAATTTTTAAAATAATAATAATAATTTATTTTAAGAGTATATTGCTTGTAGGATAAAGAACATATTTTCAAAGAGTTAAGGTGTATATACTGGGCTTCTTACAGAGACGAGATTTTCTTCCTCAGATAGACTGTAGCAGCATTTAACAGATATGCCTTAGCCAAAGGCTTAAGGGATCTGTAGGCTACCTGGCATGCATGCAGGCTGAGTCTCGAAAATCCACAGACTTACAGACTTATTGAATACCTATATGATTTGGCCACTTTAGGTTCACACTAGCGTTAGGCACTAATGCGCAAGCTTCTCAAATCACCTAAAGACTTGAGCTCTTCTCGTGATGCAAGCAGTTCCGACAGAATGTCAGCAGATGCAGAGCAAGAGAGAAACTCGAATTAGAACTCTCAGACCTCTAGACTCTCAAACTCTCAATTCTTGAATGCGAATGGGTATCACCTTGATGCCTATCTTGCATTTATAGAAAAACAAGGGGGACAAACATCTGTGACAAGTTAGAGTCGTGACTCAAAAGTAAGACACTGATCAAATCTAAACAGATCACTGAAAGCTGGATTCGGGCGTGGGAGGACTGTCCCATGTTATCTCGTCCCTTCTCCTTTTATGGATAGCCAGAGGCATGTGGGGACCGAATCCAGGATGAAGAAAAAGACTTAAAGTAAAATTAAGAATCACAACATGTGATCTTAATCATTGTACTAAAGATTGCACAGTGGAAGTTCATGCTTGAGTGAACCCACGGAAGCTCGAAAAGACAAAAGAAAGCAGAGATATGCAAATATTATTTTGTACAAAAGATTACAAAGTGGAGATTCCTGAACAAGGGAACCCACGAAAGCTTGTCCAACACCAAAGTCGGTTGGAAAGACGACACCATTACATTGTGTAATAATCAATCTGAGGGTATGTGTAATGCTGGTACTAGAATCTTTCAATCAGATAGTTGTTGAAGTACTGGACCCTTACTTCTTTTTCTGATTCCCATGTCTGTGAGCTGTGGCTGTCAGGTGGCTCCATGAAATTGATATTTAAAAAAGGATTGGACATGATGTCAACTTGATTATGGAAATCTTCATAATTGGTACTAGAAGATATTGGCCTTGCTTTGTAATGATTCGTTACGAACCATCGTATGTGACCACATCGCCTTGCTCCTTGCAAAAATGAGAGATCCTCTATATCAACAATATTTTCAACATATTTGTATAATATACCATTCATATGGGCCCTTGGTTCACTAAAACCAGGAATCTTTAGCATGTGCAGTGAATAAGGTTTTATAACCAAAGCTGAGAGTTCATATATTCGCCACCATTCAATGAACCAATATGGCATAGGGTCTTCTTGTTCCAATGCTCCAACTATCATACCTTCAAATAGAAATGAAAACTGCATAGAGTAGAACAAATTAGCTAAACAACTTTGAAGATTCATTGCGAGAAAAAGGCTTATTTTTTACGATCAGGATCCAAATTAGCACGATTTAAGTGATTATTAAATCGCCTGAAAGTAATGTGACAACTTGTAATCCTGTCATCATCTTCATCATCTCTCTCAAGAACATATAAAATGCTACCAATATGTTCTAGGTACTCTAGAGCCTCAACTCCTCATTCATTTCATTTTGCATAGTTTTTGTCCAGAGGTATGGAATATCTTCTCTATAACTGATCTCTTTGCGAGGGTACAATTCCTCATCCAAATCTACTAGTGCTTGCTCAAGGCTATATGCAATCCATCCATTAGGGGTTTCAATTTCTACTGTGCTTTCATATCTTCTTATAAAATTACATCTTAAGGCGAGGATGGAATGTTCTGATAAGAATTCTCTGCTTAACATATCTGCGAAACTATTCTTATCTCCTGGAACAAATTCTATATCAAAGGAATATTGGCTTAATTCCATGATCCATCTGACCATTGCTGCGTCTTCAAATTGGCATTTTTAGATTGCATATTTCAAAGCTTGACAGTCTATTCTTACTATGAATTTTGTGTATATAACAAAATCTTTGAATTTTGCTATTCCAAGGCAAACTGCTCTTAGTTCCTTTTTCAAGTTGGACCAATTTAACTAGTTCTTGGCCCATAGTCTAGAGGCATACTGACATACCTCTATCTCTTTCTTTCCGCCAGATTTTCTTGGCACAAAACGGCTCCCCAACCAGCTTGGCTAGCATCTGTCATGATTATCTTTTTCCATTCTTCTCTTATTGGAGACAAAGGCTGGATGCTTTTTACTCTCTCCTTTATTCTTCTTACTGCTTGGGTGCAGTTTTCATCCCATGGGATTGGGGTCTTCTGGAGCCTTTTATTTAATAATTTCCTGTCTTGGGCACAATGACTCAAAAATTTTGAAATGTAATTAAGACTCCCAAGAAATCTCTGTAACTGATTTTTATCAGTTATTTCATCTGGGAAATGGTCCACAAAATTGAGGCTTCTTTGAATTACAGTATATGAACCATATTGGATATTATATCCCAGAAAATCTATCATTGTCTTGAAGAGTTTCATCTTTGATGCAGATAATACAATTCCCATTTCTTTGACTCTCTTCAAGAAAATCTTCAAATGTTTGATATGATCTGGTATATTATCAGAGTGTATTAACAGATCATCAATGTATTTCTTCAAAAATTCATCCATACCTTCAAATGTCTCATCCATGATTCTTTGAAATGCTGAAGGTGCGTTGATAAGACCAAATGGCATGATGTTCCACTCATAGTGCCCTTGTGGAACTGAGAAAGCTGTTTTCCACTTATCAGCTTCTTTTATACCAACCTGCCAAAAACCTGACTTTAAATCAAATTTAGAGAAAATCTTGGATTTTGATATTTGGGCCAGAATTGTGGATGGTTTTGGCAGAGGATAAGCATCATAGTCGAGAATGTTGTTTAGAGGTTTATAATTGACCACCAGTCTGGGCTTACCTCTAGCAATCTCTGCATGCTTATTTACATAAAATGCAAAGCAAGCAATAGGGCTCTTGCTTTTTCTTATTAATCCTTTCTTCAGAAGATCTTTGATTTCTTCTTTGCACATTTTCATTTGTTCTTCATTCATTGGAACTGCTTTGGATCTTCTGAGTTTACCACTGAAATCTGCTTTTAATGGGAGTTCAACTTCATGTTTGTGAATGTGCCAGAATGCATTAGGATCATCTGAACAACATTCTTTAAACTTAGCAGTGAGATCTGCTATTTCCCTAGCATACTTCCCATTATCTAGAAGTTCATTTGTCTTTAGAGATTCTTTCTTTATCTCCATTTTAGCCAATAGACCTTCTAATCTTTCTATCCTTCTTAGTCTATTTGGTGCATTTGAATTGATGAAAGGAAAGAATATCTCTCTGTTATTCAAGCTGACAAAATATCCATACCTTTGAGTAGCAGTGTCAAGCTTGGCTCCATGCTTGTTGAAGTTTTGGAAGAATGGGGTTCCCAAATACATGGCACAATCCATACCAGGAACTATTGGGCATACTACTCTTACTCCAACGTCTTTAGTCAGAAATACTTCAATTTCTGCTTCTGTCTTTGTTTCTATATCACCACTGGCTGTGGTGACTCTGGGACATGCAGTGGGCCATCGCAAATGTGTACTTACCACTATGTCGCATACAATGTTTAATCTTGAACAAATATCCATTAAAACTTTCCAATCTTCATACTGGTTCCCAATCTTTACTCTCATCTTGATGCAATACATGACATCCCGATTCACAATATTGCATCCAAGTGATATCCTGTCATCCTCATTTTCTTCTTCTGGTGGTTCTTGCTTATGCATCTGTTCAGAAATAGGATTGACAACATAAGTCCAGTTTTCTGTTTTTCCTGAAAGAGGAGGATTTTTTGATGTAGAAGCTTCTTGAGATCCCATCATTTTGACTGATAGATCTCTGTGATTTTCAATGCATAATCTCTTATTTTCTTTCACAGTCTTCCTTAGCTCTTTTATAGCTTGATGGATAGTGGGAAGGGTCTATGGAAGATATTCTCCAAAATATTCATTTTTGAATTATCTTGTTAATGCTTCTATTGAAACTAATGTTGTAGGGGGAACATTCCCTTTATGTGGTTGATTCTTTGGACTTGCGGGTACTTGCTTGAGATGGTCCATTAATAAAGTCTTATACATATCTTTTAGCTGCGGATCTGTTGTAGCCATCATCTGTGTGAAGAGATTCCTACTGGTCTCTTCATAGTCTGTCTTCATCATCCTTACTGCATTACAGTTACAGACATCAGGGTCACTGCATTCACAATATTTGCATTCAGTGCAGTGAGGATATCTACATATTTCTTCTTCAGATGATGAAGAGTAATTTGCATAATTCAAATCATTTTCTGAATCAGATTCAGAACTGATTAGCTCATCACAATTGCTTGGAAGATCAAAGAAGTTGACCTTTCCTTTCTTGTTTCTATATGTAATCTTCTTCTTAGAAGATTCCTTTTTCTTCTCAGGACACTTATTTGTTGTGTGCCCTTTCTTATTACAGTTGTAGCAGATTATTTTTTTTTTTTTTCGCGAATATTTCAGTATGTTTGTATGGCTTCTTTTTGAAATGTCTCTTGGGTTTGCTCTTGGAAGGTTGGGAATTCTTCTTGGAATGGTACTTGTGCCTTCTCTTTTGCCCCTCAGAATTGCCAGCTTTCCCAAGGTGCCATTGCTTGCAGAGCTACTGATAACCATGAGGTTTCCTTGGATTTGTGGCAGCACGAGCAATTTTCATTTGTGAACAAAGCTCAACAATTACAACTTTGACTGCTTGTCTGATTACTCCAAATTTGTAATCTCCTACTTTGCCTGGAAGCTTATTTACAATTGCTGAAGATACCCATTGTGGAAGAGAGGCAACAAAAATCTCTTTCCATTTTGGCTCAAGAATCAAGTCAGAAGACAAAGTATGGAGTCTGTGAAGAAACTCATTAAAATATTCATCAAAATGTTGCATATTATGCAACTTCATAGCAAGCAGTGTTATGGTTGTGATCTCATTTGTGATCTGAGGAAAACCTACGAAATTTACTGTGATTCCATAAAGTAGTTGTCCTATCATATTATTTATAGGAAGATGGGTAACATGATCCATGTATGTGGTTCCATCTTCATTCAGCATAACTGACTGTTCCCAAGAAGGAAGAAGGTTTGGTTCTTTCAGTGTTTCAGCTCTTAACCATGCATCTAGAGTACCTTCAAATCCTCCAATTATTCTTCTACAGGCATTAATAGGGCCAATGTCATCTGCAAGATATGTTCTGTAACATACTAACATTGAATGTAGGACTGACATTACCTCTGCCTCAGTACAATTATCAATATTCCACGAATATGTGGAATTTGTAGACCAATCTTTATGATACTCAGATTTCATTAATTCATGTTCGTCTAGGGCTGGCTCCCAAGTAGTGTTTCGCTTGGATCTAGAAGTAGTGGCATTGATCTGATTTTCTGAATCTTCTTCAGGTTCTGTTATGCCAAATTGTTCTTTATCTTTTGCAGAAAATTTGCTGATACAAGCTTCAAGATCCTCAAGTTCTGGAGTTATTTCAATCTTGTGAAGGCTTGTATCTACATCATCCTTATCATGAGAGGATTCACCAAATATGAATTCAGAAGTACTTCCTTTAAAATCATCAGATTTTTCTTCAGGAGGTTTTTCTGGAAAATAAGGAATTTTGCTAAAAACACTAGGATTAGCAAACAAAGAATAAGGATGTGTAGAAGTAGGCGGTGGAAATTTTATGGAGCTAGGAGCTTTGATCAGACTTTCCACTGAAGGAGTTATAGAGTATGGGACTGATGTTTTAGGTTCAGAAAACAGAGTAGTTGATTTGTAAGCCTCAACACTAGGCTTCTTTTTCAACGCTTCTACTTCGGTAGACACAACTCATACTTGATGTTTGACTATATCAAGGATTTTTCTTACCTTCATGATTTCCTTTCCATGAGCTACTCCTGCTTCATGGATCTTCTTATCTGTTTGGATTGAGAGTCTGTCCAAACTCTGAGCAATGGTTTGATCATTTTCGGCCAGAGTTTTTACACTATCATTTAGACAGACCGTATTATAGTCCTATTTCTGTAGAACTCTGTTTAACATTGCTTTCATCTCAGAGCAAGCAACTTCTACATAATCAAATCTGTTTCTTATAAACTTTTCCAAACTGGATATGGCTAGGTTTGTCCAGTTGGTTGCTGCAATTGCTTCTTTTGCAGACAAAGAAGGATCATCAGGATGTGAAGGAAGAAGTTTATATAATTTTCCATCCTGTTGTCGGATCAAAATTTTTTTCCACGGTGGGAATTCTGTATCAGTTTCTTGAATAGATCCATCAAGAAGTTCCCACTTATGCTTCCCTGGAGTTCCTGATCTAATCATATTAACATGAAACTGGGAGCATACAGACTTTATTAATTCTTCTCCTTTTGCTCTAACTGCAATCAAATGTTTTGGCAGATTAGGCTTTGAAAGCATATTTTGAATTTTAGGAGAGAATTCAGGAGTACGGAGAGGAGAAGGAATGATGACACGATTCTCCTCTAATTTCTTTTCTACATATTGTTCAGGTTCTTTGATTCTTTTCTGCTTAGCTTCATTCCTGAACTGTTTTATTAGAGATTCCTCTACTTGACTTGCAGAGGGATAATACCATTCATAGAATGATATCAAGAGGTCTTGGGTTTTCATGTATTCTTTCCATCTCTCATTGTTTTGCTGATTGAAAGCCTTTCTATCCTTTTTCTCTAGAAGGAGCATTTCTTGCATATAAAGATGTTCCTTCTCATGAGTGAAAATATCCCAATTAAACATTTTCTTTTTCCAGACATCATCTGGATTATAAGGTCCTATTCCCTTGAAGATCTTCAAAAAGGCAATTATTTCTTCATCTGAGGGAATTTCTCTTGAACTGGGAATTTTATCAATAGGATTT
This sequence comes from Pinus tabuliformis, assembly GCA_031772625.1. Taxonomy (NCBI): domain Eukaryota; kingdom Viridiplantae; phylum Streptophyta; class Pinopsida; order Pinales; family Pinaceae; genus Pinus; species Pinus tabuliformis. Next base: position 617,555,663 of record CM062805.1, read on the forward strand.
CTTCGGTAAGCTAGGATAGCAAATTCATGTACAAAACCCAAAGCTCTAGAAGATGTAGGATTGACAGAATTTACAAGGAGGTCTTCTTGAACATTAAAGAAGGACACTTTTTTATAACTCTGTTCAGAAGAGTCTTCAGAAGGGGGAACAAATTTGATCATATTTACACGGTGGTTACTAGATGATTCTCCATGGGGAGTAGGAGGATCAGATGAGAATTGACAGAATGTTTTTGAGCAGTGTGGATGATCACAGACTGAGCTGAAAGGCTGAGATGGGCCTGGCTGTGAGAAAAGTCTTTTGATTGATTCATACACTGCTTGGTCAATTACAAACTGTTGTGGAGTTGGGGCTTGAGCAGGATGTAATTGATTGACAGAGACTGTTGTAGGAACTGTGGTGACAGAGGGTCCACCACGCTGAGTTGTGTTTACTCTGGGAAATCGTGTGATAACTTTCCCATCTTTCTCTGTGATAATAGATTGGGCGGCAGCAACATATTTTCGTGTCGGTTTTCCCCAATTGGTAACCCAATCATCTGGAGGACAAAGATCTCTACGGGAAACATATACAGGAGCTACTAGATTACATGCAGATTCATACTATACAATAGTTACCCTGCCAGAGTCTTTGTCAAGAGAATGTAAAACTGCAAGAATAGTAGTATTATAGAAACAGACACAAGTAATATAAAATATTGTCAAATTTTTTGCTTTTGCATGAAAGTTTTCATAACCTTGTGTCTGAACACCTAAGGTTAGACATTTTAGAATATGTGGGTCGTCAAGAGCAACAGAAAAATCAGGAAAGACATTATATTGAATCGGACCATCAGAGAGACTGGTCTCGATTCCTCCTATCAAGGCTTGTGTGAAAGTTGTCCATCGATTTTCAAATAGGGCTGAGAAGACAAAGTCATTTTGACCTTTTTTGTTCAAAGCATTCAAACCTACTCTTACCATCCCGAGATGGGCGTACTGGTATCCCGACTTTAGGGCTGCTTGGATATGGCACTGTTCAAGTAGCGGGATTGTCATCATGACATTCAGACTTAATTCAGTCTTGACAGATTTTTCTTTTATTTTTATCTGACTAAGTGCTCTAAAATTAAAAGGAGTAAGACCCCTATATACATCAGAAGGTGAAACTGGGGGAAGTTTCCAATTAACAGAAGGATTGTCTTCTTCTTTATTTAAACATGCTTCATTTCCAGAGGATTCTTCAGAACGACATAAATCATCTAATCCTGACCTTAATTCTTGTTCATTTTGCAAAGCATCAAAATACTTAGAACCAAATCTTCCCATTGAACCAGAGGAACTTTCAGAGTCCATTTCTTAGAAAGATAAATACCCGATGAGATTTTGCAGAATAATACCAGGAAGAGATTGTGGCTTCCTTTTGCAGGCTAAATTGCGGTTTCCTCAACTTGAATTCTCAGTCGAACGTCTTCAACACCCTCCAAACGCCACCACGGCAACACGGGCTACAAACGCTATTCACGACTTCAACAAATTCATGATCCACTCAGACAATAACTTGGCTCTGATACATACATACATGGATCCTGTAAAATGGTCCCAAGTTATTGTCTCAGTGGATTTTGCTAGTGCTATATTGTCTAAATGGATCGTGAATTTGTTGAAGTTATGAATAGTGTTTTTAGCCCGTGTTTCCATGGTGGCGTTTGGAGGGTGTTGAAGATGTTCGAATGAGAATTCAAGTTGAGGAGACCACAATTTAGCCTGCAAAAGTAAGCTGCAATCTCTTCCTAGTATTATTCTGCAAAATCTCATCGGGTATTTATCTTTCTTTATAAGAAATGGACTCTGAAAGTTCCTCTGGTTCAATGGGAAGATTTGGTTCTAACTCCTTTTAATTTTAGAGCACTTAGTCAGATAAAAATAAAAGAAAAATTTGTCAAGACTGAATTAAGTCTGAATGTCATGATGACAATCCCGCTACCTGAACAACGCCACATCCAAGCAGCCCTAAAGTCGGGATAACAGTATGCCCATCTTAGGATGGTAAGAGTAGGTCTGAATGCTTTGCACAGAAAAGGTTAGAAAACCTTTGTCTTCTCAGCCTTGTTTGATTATCGATGGACAACTTTCACACTAGCCTTGATAGGAGGAATTGAGACCAGTCTCTCTAATGGTTCGACTCAATATAATGTCTTTCCTGATTTTTTTGTTGCTCTTGACGACTCGCATATTCTAAAATGTCTAACCTTAGGTGTTCAGGCACAAGGTTATGAAAACTTCCATGCAAAAGAAAAAAATCTGACAATATTCTATATTACTTGTGTCTCTTTCTATAATACTACTATTCCTGCAGTTTTACATTCTCCTGAAAAAGACTTTAGTAGAGTAACCCTTGTACAGTATGACTTTGCATGTAATCCAGTAACTCTCGTATATGTTTCCCGTAGAGATATTTTTCCTCCAGATGACCGGGTTACCAATTGGGGAAACCCGACACATAAATCTGTTGTTGCCACCCAGTCTATTATCACAGAGAAAGATGGGAAGGTTATCACATGATTTCCTAGAATAAACACAGCTCAGCATGGTGGACCCTCTGTCACCACAGTTCCTACGACAGTCTCTGTCAATCAATTACATCCTACTCAAGCCCCAGCTCCACAACAGTTTGTAATTGACCAAGCAGTGTATGAATCGATCAAAATACTTTTCTCACAGCCAGGCCCATCTCAGCCTTTCAGCTCAGTCTATGATCATCCACACTACTCAAAGACTTTCTGTCAATTCTCATCTGATCCTCCTACTCCCCATGGAGAATCATCTAGTAACCACCGTGTAAATATGATCAAATTTGTTCCCCCTTCTGAAGACTCTTCTGAACAGAGTTATAAAAAAGTGTCCTTCTTTAATGTTCAAGAATACCTCCTTGTAAATTCTATCAATCCTACATCTTCTAGAGCTTTGGGTTTTGTACATGAGTCTGCTATCCCAGCCTACCGAAGAAATCCTATTGATAAAATTCCCAGTTCAATAGAAATTCCCTCAGATGAAGAAATAATTGCCTTTTTGAAGATCTTCAAGGGAATTGGACCTTATAATCCAGATGATGTCTGGAAAAAGAAAATGTTTAATTGGGATATTTTCACTCATGAGAAGGAACATCTTTATATGCAAGAAATGCTCCTTCTAGAGAAAAAGGATAGAAAGGCTTTCAATCAGCAAAACAATGAGAGATGGAAAGAATACATGAAAGCCCAAGACCTCTGGATATCATTCTATGAATGGTATTATCCCTCTGCAAGTCAAGTAGAGGAATCTCTAATAAAACAGTTCAGGAATGAAGCTAAGCAGAAAAAAATCAAAGAACCTGAACAATATGTAGAAAAGAAAATAGAGGAGAATCATGTCATCATTCCTTCTCATCTCCGCATTCCTGAATTCTCTCCTAAAATTCATAATACACTTTTAATGCCTAATCTGCCAAAACATTTGATTGCAGTTAGAGAAAAAAGGAGAAGAATTAATAAAGTCTGTATGCTCCCAGTTTCATGTTAATATGATCAGATAAGGAATTCCAGGGAAGCATAAGTGGGAACTTCTTGATGGATCTATTCAAGAAACTGATACAGAATTCCCACCATGGAAAAATTTTGTGATTCGGCAACAGGATGGAAAATTATATAAACTTCTTCCTTCACATCCTGATGATCCTGATTTGTCAGCAAAAGAAGAAATTGCAACAACTAACTAGACAAACCTAGCCATATCTAGTTTGGAAAAGTTTGTAAGAAACAGATTCGATTATGTAGAAGTTGCTTGCTCTGAGATGAAAGCCATGTTAAACAGAGTTCTACAGAAACAAGACTATAATACAGTCTGTCTAAATGATAGTGTAAAAACTCTGGCTGAAAATGATCAAACTATTGCCCAGAGTTTGGACAGACTCTCAATCCAAATAGATAAGAAGATCCATGAAGCAGTAGTAGCTCATGGAAAGGAAATCATCAAGGTAAGAAAAAGCCTTGATATAGTCAAACATCAAGTATGGGTTGTGTCTACCAAAGTAGAAGCATTGCAAAAGAAGCCTAGTGATGAGGTTTACAAATCAACTACTCTGTTTTTTGAACCTAAAACATCAGTCCCATACTCTATAACTCCTTCAGTGGAAAGTTTGATCAAAGCTCCTAGCTCCATAAACTTTCCACCGCCTACTTCTACACATCCTTATTCTTTGTTTGCTAATCCTAGTGTTTTTAGCAAAGTTCCTTATTTGCCAGAAAAACCTCCTGAAGAAAAATCTGATGATTTTAAAGGAAGTGTTTCTGAATTCATATTTGGTGAATCCTCTCATGACAAGGATGATGTAGATACAAGTCTTCATAAGATTGAAATAACTCCAGAACTTGAGGATCTTGAAGCTTGTATTAGTAATTTTTCTGCACAAGATAAAGAACAATTTGGCATAACAGAACCTGAAGAAGATCCAGAAAATCAGATCAATGCCACTTCTTCCAGATCCAAGTGGAACACTACTTGGGATCCAGCCCCAGACCGCCGTGATTTAATGAAATCTGAGTATCATAAAGATTGGTCTGCAAATTCCACATATTCGTGGAATATTGATAACTGTACTGAAGCAGAGGTAATGTCAGTCCTACATTCAATGTTAGTATGCTACAGAACATATCTTGCAGATGACATTGGCCCTATTAATGCATGTAGAAGAATAATTGGAGGATTTGAAGGTACTCTGGATGCATGGTTAAGAGCTGAAACACTGAAAGAACCAAACCTTCTTCCTTCTTGGGAACAGTCAGTTATGCTGAATGAAGATGGAACCACATACATGGATCCTGTTACCCATCTTCCTGTAAATAATATGATAGGAAAACTACTTTATGGAATCACAGTAAATTTTGTTGGTTTTCCTCAGATCACAAATGAGATCACAACCATAACACTGCTTGCTATGAAGTTGCATAATATGCAACATTTTGATGAATATTTTAATGAGTTTCTTCACAGACTCCATACTTTTTCTTCTGACTTGATTCTTGAGCCAAAATGGAAAGAGATATTTGTTGCCTCTCTTCCACAATGGGTATCTTTGGAAATTGTAAACAAGATTCTAGGCAAAGTAGGAGATTATAAATTTGGAGTAATCAGACAAGCAGTCAAAGCTGTAATTGTTGAGCTTTGTTCACAAATGAAAATTGCTCGTGCTGCTACAAATCCAAGGAAACCTCATGGTTATCAGCAGCTCTGCAAGCAATGGCACCTTGGGAAAGCTGGAAATTCTGAGGGGCAAAAGAGAAGGCACAAGTACCATTCCAAGAAGAATTCCCAGCCTTCCAAGAGCAAACCCAAGAGACATTTCAAAAAGAAACCATACAAACATACTGAAATGTTCTCGAAAGAAAAAGAAATAATCTGCTACAACTGCAATAAGAAAGGGCACACAACAAATAAGTGTCCTGAGAAGAAAAAGGAATCTTCTAAGAAGAAGATTACATATAGAAACAAGAAAGGAAAGGTCAACTTCTTTGATCTTCCAAGCAGTTGTGATGAGCTAATCAGTTCTGAATCTGAGTCAGAAAATGATTTGAATTATGCAGATTATTCTTCATCATCTGAAGAAGAATTATGTAGAGATCCTCACTGCACTGAATGCAGAGATTGTGAATGCAGTGACCCTGATGTCTGCAACTGTAATGCAGTAAGGATGATGAAGACAGACTATGAAGAGACTAGCAGGAATCTCTTCACACAGATGATGGCTGCAATAGATCCGCAGCTAAAAGATATGTATAATACTTTATTAATGGACCATCTCAAGCAAGTACCCGCAAGTTCAAAGAATTAGCCGCATAAAGGGTATGTTCCCCCTGAAACATTATTTTCAGTAGAAGCATTAACAAGATAATTCAAAAATGAATATTTTGGAGAAGATCTTCCATTGACCCTTCCCGTTATCCATTAAGCTATAAAAGAGCTAAGGAAGACTGTGAAAGAAAATAAGAGATTATGCATTGAAAATCACAAATATCTATCAGTCAAAATGATGGGATCTCAAGAAGCTTCTACATCAAAAAATCCTCCTCTTTCAGGAAAAACAGAAAACTGGACTTATGTTGTTAATCCTATTTCTGAACAGATGCATAAGCAAGAGCCACCAGAAGAAGAAAAAGAGGATGACAGGATATCACTTGGATGCAATATTGTGAATCGGGATGTCATGTATTGCATCAAGATGAGAGTAAAGATTGGGAACCAGTACGAAGATTGGAAAGTTTTAATGGATACTGGTTCAAGATTAAACATTGTAAGTGATACAGTGGTAAGTGCACATTTGCGACGACCCACTGCATGTCCCAGAGTCACCACAGCCAGTGGTGATATAGAAACCAAGACAGAAGCAGAAATTGAAGTATTTCTGACTAAAGACGTTGGAGTAAGAGTGGTATGCCCAATAGTTCCTGGTATGGATTGTGCCATGTATTTGGGAACCTCATTCTTCCAAAACTTCAACAAGCATGGAGCCAAGCTTGACACTGCTACTCAAAGGTATGGATATTTTGTCAGCTTGAATAACAGAGAGATATTCTTTCCTTTCATCAATTCAAATGCACCAAATAGACTAAGAAGGATAGAGAGATTAGAAGGTCTATTGGCTAAAATGGAGATGAAGAAAGAATCTCTAAAGACAAATGAACTTCTAGATAATGGGAAGTATGCCAGGGAATTAGCAGATCTCACTACTAAGTTTAAATAATGTTGTTCAGATGATCCTAATGCATTCTGGCACATTCACAAACATGAAGTTGAACTCCCATTAAAAGAAGATTTCAGTGGTAAACTCAGGAGATCCAAAGCAGTTCCGATGAATGAAGAACAAATGGCGATGTGCAAGGAAGAAATCAAAGATCTTTTGAAGAAAGGATTAATTAGAAAAAGCAAGAGCCCTATAGCTTGCTTTGCATTTTATGTAAATAAGCATGCAGAGATAGCTAGAGGTAAGCCCAGACTGGTGGTCAATTATAAACCTATAAATAGCATTCTCGACTATGATGCTTATCCTCTGCCAAAACCATCCACAATTCTAGCCCAGATATCAAAATCCAAGATTTTCTCTAAATTTGATTTAAAGTCAGTTTTTGGCAGGTTGGTATAAAAGAAGCTGATAAGTGGAAAATAGCTTTCTCAGTTCCACAAGGGCACTATGAGTGGAACATCATGCCATTTGGTCTTATCAATGCACCTTCAGCATTTCAAAGAATAATGGATGAGACATTTGAAGGTATGGATGGATTCTTGAAAAAATACATCGATGATCTGTTAATACACTCTAATAATATACCAGATCATATCAAACATTTGAAGATTTTCCTAAAGAGAGTCAAAGAAATGGGAATTGTATTATCTGCATCAAAGATGAAACTCTTCAAGACTATGATAGATTTTCTGGGATATAATATCCAATATGGTTCATATACTGTAATTCAAAGAAGCCTCAATTTTGTGGACCATTTTCCAGACGAAATCACTGATAAGAATCAGTTGCAGAGATTTCTTGGGAGTCTTAATTACATCTCAAAATTTTTGAGTCATTGCGCCCAAGACTAGAAATTATTAAATAAAAGGCTCCAGAAGACCCCAATCCCATGGGATGAAAACTGTACCCAAGCAACAAGAAGAATAAAGGAGAGAGTAAAAAGCATCCGACCTTTGTCTCCAATAAGAGAGGAATGGAAAAAGATAATCATGACAGATGCCAGCCAAGCTGGATGGGGAGCAGTTTTGTGCCAGGAAAATCCAGGAAAATCTGGTGGAAAGAAAGAGATAGAGGTATGTCAGTATGCCTCTGGACTATGGGCCAAGAACCAGTTAAATTGGTCCAGCTTGAAAAAGGAATTAAGAGCAGTTTGCCTTGGAATAGAAAAATTCAAAGATTTTGTTATATACACAAAATTCACGGTAAGAACAGATTGTCAGGCTTTGAAATATGCTATCCACAAATGTCAATTTGAAGATGCAGCAATGGTCAGATGGATCATGGAATTAAGCCAATATTCCTTTGATATAGAATTTGTTCCAGGAGATAAGAATAGTTTCACAGATATGTTAAGTAGAGAATTCTTATCAGAACATTCCATCCTCGCCTTAAGATGTAATTTTATAAGAAGATATGAAAGCACAGTAGAAATTGAAACCCCTAGTGGATGGATTGCATATAGCCTTGAGCAAGCACTAGTAGATTTGGATGAGGAATGGTACCCTCTCAAAGAGATAAGATATAGAGAAGATATTCTATGCCTCTGGACAGAAACTATGCAAAATGAAATGAATGAGGAAGCAGTTGAGGCTCTAGAGTACCTAGAACATATTAGTAGAATTTTATACGTTCTTGAGAGAGATGATGAAGATGATGACAGGATTACAAGTTGTCACATTACTTTCAGGCGACTTAATAATCACCTAAATCGTGCTAATTTTGATCTTGATCGTAAAAAATAAACCTTTTTCTCAGCAATGAATCTTCAAAACTGTTCAGCTAATCTGTTCTACTCTGTGCAGTTTTCATTTCTATTTGAAGGTATGACAGTTGGAGCATTGGAACAAGAAGACCCTACGCCAGATTGGTTCATTGAATGGTGGCGAATATATGGACTCTCAGCTTTGGTTATAAAACCATATTCACTGCACATGCTAAAGATTCCTGGTTTTAGTGAACCAAGGGCCCATATGAATGGTATATTATACAAATCTATTGAAAATATTGTTGATATAGAGGATCTCTCATTTTTGCAAGGATCAAGGCTATGTGGTCACATACGATGGTTCGTAACAAATCATTACAAAGCAAGGCCAATATCTTCCAGTACTAACTATGAAGATTTCCATAATCAAGTTGACATCACATCCAATCCTTTTTTAAATATCAATTTCATGGAGCCACCTAATAGCCACAGCTCACGGACATGGGAATCAGAAAAAGAAGTAAGGGTCCAGTACTTCAATAACTATCTGATTGAATGATTCCAGTACTAGCATTACACATACCCTTAGATTGATTATTACACAATGTAATGGTGTCGTCTTTCCAACCGAATTTGGTGTTAGACAAGCTTTCATGGGTTCCCTTGTTCAGGAATCTCCACTTTGTAATATGTTGTACAAAATAAGATTTGCATATCTTTGCTTTTTTTGTCTTTTCGAGCTTTCGTGTGTTCAATCAATCATGAACTTCCATTGTGTAATCTTTAGTACAATGATTAAGATCACATGTTGTGATTCTTAATTTTACTTTAAGTCTTTTTCTTCGTCCTGGATTCGGTCCCCACATGCCTCTGGCTATCCGTAAAAGGAGAAGGGACGAGATAACATGGGACAGTCTTCCCATGCCCGAATCCAGCTTTCAGTGATCTGTTTAGATTTGATCAACGTCTTACTTCTGAGTCATGACTCTAACTTGTCACGGATGTTTGTTCCCCTTGTTGTTCTATAAATACAAGATAGGCATCAAGGTAAGTCCCATTCGCATTCAGGAATTAAGAGTTTGAGAGTCTAGAGGTATGAGAGTTCTAATTCGAGTTTCTCTCCTGCTCTACATCTGCGGACATTCTGTCTGAACTGCTTGCATCACGAGAAGAGCTCAAGTCTTTAGGTGATTTGAGAAGCCTGCGCATTAGTGCCTGACGCTAGTGTGAACCTAAAGTGGCCAAATCATATAGGTATTCAATAAGTCTGTAAGTCTATGGATTTTCAAGACTCAGCCTGCATGCATGCCAGGTAGCCTACAGATCCCTTAAGCCTTTGGCTAAGGCATATCTTTTAAATGTTGCTGTAGTCTATCTGAGGAAGAAAATCTCGTCTCTGTAAGAAGCCCATGTCTAAAATTCTGATTCAAATTAATAAGAAAGAGATTTCTGCATTACCCATGTGTTGATCATGTAAATGGAATTCTGTATCAGTTTATTGAATAGATCCATCAAGAAGTTCCCACTTATGCTTCCTGGAATTCCTGATCTGATCATATTAACATGAAACTGGGAGCATACAGACTTTATTAATTCTTCTCCTTTTTCTCTAACTGCAATCAAATGTTTTGGCAGATTAGGCTTTGAAAGCATATTATGAATTTTAGGAGAGAATTCAGGAGTGTGGAGAGGAGAAGGAATGATGACACGATTCTTCTCTATTTTCTTTTCTACATATTGTTCAGGTTCTTTGATTCTTTTTTGCTTAGCTTCATTCCTGAACTGTTTTATTAGAGATTCCTCTACTTGACTTGCAGAGGGATAATACCATTCATAGAATGATATCCAGAGGTCTTGGGCTTTCATGTATTCTTTCCATCTCTCATTGTTTTGCTGATTGAAAGCCTTTATATCCTTTTTCTATAGAAGGAGCATTTCTTGCATATAAAGATGTTCCTTCTCATGAGTGAAAATATCCTAATTAAACATTTTCTTTTTCCAGACATCATCTGGATTATAAGGTCCAATTCCCTTGAAGATCTTCAAAAAGACAATTATTTCTTCATTTGAGGGAATTTCTATTGAACTGGGAATTTTATCAATAGGATTTCTTCGGTAGGCTGGGATAGCAAACTCATGTAAAAAACCCAAAGCTCTAGCAGATGTAGGATTGACAGAATTTACAAGGAGGTCTTCTTGAACATTAAAGAAGGACATTTTTTTATAACTCAGTTCAGAAGAGTATTAAGAAGGGGGGAACAAATTTGATATTATTTACACGGTGGTTACTAGATGATTCTCCATGGGGAGTAGGAGGATCATATAAGAATTGGCAGAAAGGCTTTGAGCAGTGTGGATGATCACAGACTAAGATGAAAGGTTGAGATGGGTCTGGCTGTGAGAAAAGTATTTTGATTGATTCATATATTGCTTGGTCAATTACAAACTGTTGTGGAGCTAGGGCTTGAGCAAGATGTAATTGATTGACAAAGAATGTCATAGGAATTGTGATGACAGAGGGTCCACCACGCTGAGTTGTGTTTACTCTGGGAAATCGTGTGATAACCTTCCCATCTTTCTCTGTGATAATAGACTGGGCGACAACAACAGATTTACGTGTCGGTTTTCCCCAATTGGTAACCCAGTCATCTGGAAGACAAAGATCTCTACGGGAAACATATATGGGAGCTACTGGATTACATGCAGAGTCATACTGTACAAGGGTTACTCTGCCAGAGTCTTTGTCAGGAGAATGTAAAACTGCAGGAATAGTAGTATTATAGAAGCAGACACAAGTAATATAAAATATTGTCAAATTTTTTTCTTTTGCATGGAAGTTTTCATAACCTTGTGTCTGAACACCTAAGGTTAGACATTTTAGAATATGCAGGTCATCAAGAGCAATAGAAAAATCAGGAAAGACATCATATTGAATCAGATCATCAGAGAGACTAGTCTCGATTCCTCCTATCAAGGCTTGTGTGAAAGTTGTCCATCGATTATCAAACAGGGCTGAAAAGAAAAAGGCTTTCTGACCTTTTCTGTGCAAAGCATTTAGTCCTACTCTCACCATCCCGAGATGGGCATACTGGTATCTCGACTTTAGGGCTGTTTGGATATGTTCAAGTAGCGGGATTGTCATCATGACATTCAGACTTAATTCAGTCTTGACAGATTTTTCTTTTATTTTTATCTGACTAAGTGCTCTAAAATTAAAAGGAGTAAGACCCTTATATACATCAAAAGGTGAAACTGTGGGAGCTTTCCAATTAACAGAAGGATTGTCCTATTCTTTATTTAAACATGCTTCATTTCCAGAGGATTCTTCAGAATGACATAAATCATCTAATCCTGACCTTAATTCTTGTTCATTTTTCAAAGCATCAAAATACTTAGAACCAAATCTTCCCATTGAACCAGAGGAACTTGCAAAGTCCATTCTTATAAAGAAAGATAAATACCCAATAAGATTTTGCAGAATAATAACAGGAAGAGATTGCGGCTTCCTTTTGCAGGCTAAATTGCAGCTTCCTCAACTTGAATTCTCAGTCGAACGTCTTCAACACCCTCCAAATGCCACCATGGCAACACGGGCTACAAACGCTATTCACGACTTCAACAAATTCACGATCCACTCAGACAATATAGCACTAGAAAAATCCACTCAGACAATAACTTGGCTCTGATACCATTTTACAGGATCAACACATGGGTATGCGGAAATCTCTTTCTTTATTAATTTGAATCAGAATTTTACACATGGGCTTCTTATAGAGACGAGATTTTCTTCCTTAGATAGACTACAACGGCATTTAATAGATATGCCTTAGTGTTGTGCTCCACAACAAGCCCCCATTTCATACCAAGTTTTATTCACAAAACTATAATATGAAATGGGTCCCTTTTTATTTTTAATTGGTATCAACTTTGTATCATTCAAAAAAGGTCCAAAAACAAAATGAAGACATTACAAAAAACCTTTTTGACAAACCAAAAATGATTAATCTTTTATCATTGCGATAAAGCAATCGCAAGATCGCATATCGCAATGACAAAGGAGGCATAAGTTAAAGGCCCATTTGGTTTTCTCCGACGCGATAACATGCAGTAGGCTATCGGATATCGGAAATCATAAGTTCTCATAACTAAAGTGCTTTCGCTCCAACGCGATGTGATAAAGTCACGTTCGCCCCGATGTGATGCGATATCGCTATCGGCGATCGGGGATATGCCATGCATGCTTTTTAAAATTCCCCAGTCAATAATCCCGATGCGATGCGATATCGCTATCGGCGATCGGGGATATGCCATGCATGCTTTTAAAGTGCCCCAGTCAATAATCCCGATGTGATGCGATATCGCTATCGGCGATCAGGGATTCCAAAAGGTGTCAATATAAAGATTTAAGTTTTCCTCGATGCCCGATTGTGATAAAACCAAAAGCACAAACTTCAAAAAAATGTTAAAGCAGGGATATTACGATTAATTCGTATTAAAGGCCTTATCTTTCAAACAGTGATTCACCTGTGCTCAACTGCCAAAACATCCAAGGCACGCTTAAACAAATCATTCGGCCGATAAGCGATATGATGGGCATTTAAAGGATTGGCAGGTTTTAACGGCCATTTAATGAAATAGTAAATTTCAAAAATCTTCTCATAGATTGTATCCGTGGCCACTTTAAGTTAATCCTTCATCGTGCATTGATCAATATATATCACTCGTATTTGGTTTTCACTACCAATTCTCTGTGTTACGCTTATTTCCACTACTGTGCAGAATTCTTTCGAAGTAATAGACTCAAGCAGAATGGGGAAGAAGTCTAAGAAAACCGCAATCGCTTCCGCTGCACCAGCCACAGGACAAGCCGTCGCTGATCCAACAACTAAAAAGAAAGGATTGATATCTGATACTACATGTTCAGGACTCGGCAAGACCACTTGGATGTTGGAAATAATGCTGAGAGGGGGGGTGAATCAGTATTATCAAATTCTTTTCAATATATCTTCCTTATTTATACTTTGAATAATTCTTCAAATTTGATCATTACTTTGTATGTCAGTATCATAAAATAATGAGCAGGAACAAGAAAAGCAAATAGTCACACAAAAGAACACCAGATATAAGGTGGAAACCCAATGTGGGTGAAAACCACTGCTGCAATATGTCTCTATCTTCTTTTAATAAGAAACTCCTTTTACAATGATTTTGTACTGGTGCAGTCCTTTACCAGTATGCAGGCTACAACTTGCAGAGAGCTACAACTCTCTCTCTCGTTTTCCAGTCTCTCCTGGAAGGGAGCTACAACCCCCTCCTTCTTTTCTTTCAAGGACCACTTTTCATTAATTTTCAGACTGGATCCAAGAACATCAAAAACCCATCAACTACACTTGCATCATCAATCTCTGATTTCACCAAAGCCAACCCGCATACAGATCTACAAATATTTCCTCATAACTTTGCATTTGTTCCATACATCAGACATACCCAGATCATAACATGTGTACAATAAAACATGCATCAATAATTCAGACCCAGATTATTAGATTTATAGATCAAGCGTGTGCCACATATCACAGATCAAAATCATATAGAGATACCACTATTCCAGCCTTAAGATTTTGACCCATCAATAGAACTTATCCTTCTCCTTACGCTCAGGTTCCTTCTTCATTCAGATCCAGATCTGCACCATAACCCAATCACCATATTCCAGATCTAGCACTTTATCAGATATTCAATAATTCAGAAGATTCTTTGCCAAATGATCTCCTTCCTCTTTTATAGTGTTAGTCCTTTCTCAATACCACGGTCCAAAACCATAGGATCAAAAAAACTGTTGGACTAATACCATGAACCAACCATGAAAGTGCGTGAGATCAACACTTTTGGATGCAATACCACGGACCAAAACCATAGGATCCAAAGCTGTCCGACTAATACCATGAACCAACCATGAAAGTGCGTGAGATCAACACTTTTGGATGCAATACCACGGACCAAAACCATAGGATCAAAAACTGTTGGACTAATACCATGAACCAACCATGAAAGTGTGTGAACTTTTCTCTTGCATGAAAGTGCGTAAAATTTTCTCTACATGAAATAAACTTTTCTCTGCATAAAAGTGCGTGAACATTTCTCTACATGAAATAAACTCTTCTCTGCATAAAAGTGCGTGAACTTTTCTCTACATGAAATAAAATTTTCTCTGCATAAAATGCGTGAACTTTTCTCTACATGGAATAAAATTTTCTCTGCATAAAAGTGCGTGAACTTTTCTCTACATGGAATAAACTTTTCTCTGCATAAAAGTGCGTGAACTTTTCTCTACATGAAGGAAAATTTGTTGCACTATAATTTATCAAATAAATTTGCTGCACTATAATTTATCATTTGTGTGATTTGCCATCAAGGACAACACTTGTCTCATAATGCCAACAATCTCCCCCTTTGGACTTGTCATACTGAGAATTTTCATCTGATATCTCTTCCGTAGATTCATCTAGATATACATAAGTGAGTTGATCTTCTATGAGTTGTTTGCCATCAAGTACAACACATGCATCATAATGCCAACAATCTCCCCCTTTGGACTTGATGGCAACAATACCAAATCACTCTCCCCCTTTGACATCAAGGGCAAAGGGCGAGCCAAGATATTCTCTTTCCTAGAAAGGCATTCCGCTGTTCATACTCCCCCTGAGTACCTATTGAAATCTCTGAATGAGCTCCCCCTTTGTATATGCCAAGGTGTACCAATCTGTTCATGCTACATGCTGAAAGCTCTGCTCTTTCTGAAATGTGCTATTCATGCTCCCCCTGACTGTAGGAAAGATCTGCAAAAGATGTTCTTCAAGAAGAACCAAGACTTATACATCATGAAAGAGATAGAGACGTGTTGCAGCAATATTCAGACCAACATCCATGATCTCCTTCTGTACTTCCTCCATAATGCCAACAATGCATGATATGTTCCCCCTGAACCTGTGCCATTCGATCTTCGACCAATGTACGCATATACTTCAGATGAACCTTGCGTTCAACCAACAATCAGAAGAGATTCAACAACAAGATGATACATCAACAACCCCCAGCTTTTTCCTGAGGTATTCAAAGGTCTCCCTAGGCAATGGTTCAGTGAGTATATCAGCAACCTGTTCCTTAGAAGGAACATACTCCAACTTGACCTTTTGTTCAAGCACTTGTTCCCGGAGAAAGTGATACTTGATTGGTATGTGCTTGGTTTTTGAGTGCATGAATGGGTTCTTTGAAATTCTGATTGCACTTGTATTATCACATAAGATGGAGATAGGTGGTGTACAAGTGATTTGAAAATCCTGCAGGGTCTGCATCATCCAAAGGAGTTGAGTGCAGCAAGATGCAGCAGCAACATATTATGCTTCAGCTATAGACAAGGCAATCGAACTCTGTTTCTTGTTGAACCAAGATACTAATCTGGAACCCATAAGGAATGCACCACCACTTGTGCTCTTCCTGTCATCCATGCTTCCAACCCAATCTGCATCAGTATAAGCATGAAGTGTGAGATCTGTATCTCTAGGATACCATAAGCCATAATTTTGAGTCCCTTGAAGATATTTGAAGATTCTCTTTACTGCCTGAAGATGAGTTTCCTTTGGATTTTCCTGAAATCTTCCAACTATTCCCACTACATGCATGATGTCTGGTCGGGTACCTGTCAAATAAAGTAGACTTCTAATCATAGATCTGTAGGTTGGTTGATGTACTGCTGCTGATTCATCATTTTCACTGAGGCTACATCCTGTGACCATGGGTGTACATACTGGTTTTGCATCTTCCATGCCATATTTCTTCAAAATCTGCTTGAGATACTTGGTTTGAGACAAGAAGATCCCTCCTTCCTTTTGTTGGATTTGCAGGCCAAGAAAATATGTCAATTCTCCAAGCAAGGACATTTCGAATTCTTTCTGCATCACCAAGGCAAAGCTTTGACTCATAGATTCTTCATTGCTGCCAAAGATAATGTCATCTACATACACAACAAGTATTAGCAATTTGTCATTTTCACTTTTTATATAAAGATTGCTATCTGGTGATCCTTTTGAAAAACCTTGTTGATGAAGATATTTGTCCAAACGATAGTACCAAGCCCTTGGAGCTTGTTTAAGACCATAGAGAGCCTTTTTCAGTCTGCATACAAGATTTGGATCATTTCCAAGAATGAACCCATCTGGCTGCTCAATGTATACTTCTTCTTCTAAGTCTCCATTCAGAAAGGCTGATTTCACGTCCATTTGAAATACTTTGAACTTTTGAAAGCTTGAGAGAGCAAGGAACATTCAGATGGCCTCAAGTCTTGCAACAGGAGCAAAAGTTTCCTCAAAATCTATTCCTTCTTACTGTGCATACCCTTTACAAACAAGTCTTGCCTTGTTTCTAATTGCTTCCCCATTTTCATTCAACTTATTTTTGAAGACCCATTTTGTCCCTATAACATTCTTATCCTTTGGTCTAGGAACCAACTCCCAAGTGTTGTTCTTTTCGATCTGCTCAAGTTCTTCATCCATTGCTTTGAACCAACATTCATATTTCCATGCCTCTTTTACATTTTGTGGTTCAGTGGAGGAGAGTAATGACAAATAGCTTGAAGCTTCTGCAATTGTTCTTCTTGTTTGTACACCTGCTTCTTTTTGCCCCAAAATCTGAGATTCTGGATGATTCTTCTGAACGTACCGGGATGGAGTCTTCTCTTCTATTCTTATCTGTTCCTCTGGTGCTCCTTGAGGTTCTTCTTCTTCATTATTCTGTCTTTGAGGGTAGTCTTCATCTTCTTCGATATTTTCATGATTTACTTGCCTAGGAATGTATCGCTTTTCATCAACCACTACATCAATGCTGTCAACAATTCTTCCAAGTCTTTTATTGTAGCACTTATATGCTTTGCTGTGTGGAGAATAACCAAGAAGAATGCTTTCATCTTCTCTAGGTTCAAGTTTGCCAAGTTGCTCATCAGTATTCTTAATATAGCATTTGCTCCCAAAGATTTTGAAGTGATTTACCGAAGGACTCTCACCATACCAGAGCTCATGAGGAGTTTGAGTGCTGTTCACTCGGACATTTGTTTTGTTGAGAATAACAACCGCAGCATATGCGGCTTCACCCCAGAAAGTTGTGGGAGTTCCAAACTCATCCAACATAGCACGAGCCATTTTTTGGACTGTTCTGTTCATCCTTTCCACCACTCCATTTTGCTGAGGAGTTCTAGCTGTAGAGAATTCTCTTCTTATCCCATGTTCTTCACAGAAATCGAAAAATTCATTTGAGGTAAACTCCCCACCTCTGTCAGACCCGAGGCACTTAATTTTGTAACCTGATTCATTATCAACCAAGGCTTTGAAGGATTTGAATTTCTCGAATGCTTCGTCTTTGTGCTTCATAATTCCTAACCAAACAAACCTGGAGAAATCGTCAATGAATAATATCAAGTATTCTTCTCCTCGAGGTGTCCTTTTCCTAAATGGACCACATACATCTGTATGGACTAGCTCAAGAGGCATGCTAGCTGATCCTTCCTTCTCTGGAAAGTTAGTTCTGGTTTGCTTTCCAAACTGACATGATTTGCATATGGTGTTGTTTGGAATTTT
Organism: Pinus tabuliformis; assembly: GCA_031772625.1. Taxonomy (NCBI): domain Eukaryota; kingdom Viridiplantae; phylum Streptophyta; class Pinopsida; order Pinales; family Pinaceae; genus Pinus; species Pinus tabuliformis. The sequence continues at coordinate 617,573,753 of CM062805.1, forward strand.
GATATCTGGAAGACCACAAACTGCCTGATATTTGCATGCTTTCCTTATTTGTGAAAAGCTTAGATGCCCCAACCTCCGGTGCCATAACCAGTGTTCATCATCCTTGCTCAAATAGCATTGTTGTTGTCCTTCTTCAAATATGTATAGATTATTTGGAGTTCTTCTACCTTTGATCACTGTTTCACCTGTATCAAGATCACGAACACGACATCCGTTTGATCTAAATATCACCTCGGTTCCTTGATCACACATCTGGCTGACACTTAGAAGATTATGCTTCAATCCATCAACATACAAAACATTTCCATCTTTGACCTTTTCCTTTAACTGAGCAGTGCCTTTTCCTTTTATAGCTGCAGGAGTATCATTTCCAAAAGAAACTTTCTTTCCCTTTTCTAAAGCAGAGTATGATTCAAGTTTTTCTTTATCACCTGTCATATGTTTCAAACATCCACTGTCAATGTACCATAGATTTTCTTGTCCTTCTGCATAAAATGCTATCCCACATCTTTCTGTTTGTGGTTCCTTTATTCTCCATGTTCTGGTGCTTGAGGCTTGTTCCTTTGTCTGCTGAAACCTGCTCCTGCATTCAGAATCTTCATGACCAAAGTTATTGCAAATAGAACATTCAACTTCGTTTTCAAGAGCCGAAAAGTTGTTATAGGTTCTTTTTGTAATCCCGATCATACTTCTTTGTTTTTGAGCTTCTCTAGTCATGATTGTTTTATATGCAACACATTGAGTTGCTTTGTGATCGAAGTTATGGCAAGAGAAACGTTGCCCATTGAAGAAACTTCTGCAATTATCAAATCTACCAGCCAAATGATTGTAATTTCTATTGTCATCCTTTCTTGAAGCAAATTGAGAAGATTTTACCTGTGGCTGGTTGTAGCTTTTGTTCATCCTTAAGACAGATTGCCCCTGGTTTACCTGATAGTCTTTGTTCGTTCTTGATGTAATTCGTCCCTGCTTTACCTGGTGATCTCCATTGTGCTTTTGCTCATTCCTTCTTGCTGCATCAAGATAACTCTTTGAGGTGGATTCTTGAGACGTTTCTCCATTATACCCCAGACCTGTCTTGTTTAGCGGAGAACGTTGTACATTGATGATCTCATCCAGAGTTTTAGATCCTTTGACAAACTTAAGATTAATAGCCTTTGTTTTCTCAATTTCTTTTCTAAGGTCAACAATTTCACCTTCTAACTTTTCAAGATATTTTTCTTTTTCATCAATTTGAAATTGTAGAGTATCAATGATCATATTCTTTTCTTCTATACATGTCTTAAGTCTAGAAATCTCTTCATAAAAACTATCCACATCTATAGCATCCATGTAATCATCATCTTCAAATGCCATTAAAAGTTTATGGTCATTACCTCGTTCATCTTCATCACTATTTGATAGACCATCACTATCTTCATGAGTGTAGTAGCTTTTCTTATTTGCATTCTGTTTCTTGTTCCATCTAGCAGGTTCCTTTCCTTTGTCAATCTTATCCTTATGAGGACATTTGGCAGCATAATGACCTACTCTTCCACAAGCAAAACATTTAAAAGGTAGCTTACCTCTGAACCTTCCAGTACCCCGTTGAAGATTTCTGACAAAATTTGATTCTTCTTCTTCTTCTAGCACGTGACTTGATTCATAGTAGTCTCCTTTGCCTGAAGCCTTAAAAGCAGCTTCTCTCCTGTCTGATGGACCTCCTTTTCTCATTTCATAAGCAGTTAGAATTTTGTGTAGCTGAGACATAGTAAGAGTTCGTAGATTTTCCTTTTCTTCTATTGCAGATACTTTAGATTCAAACTTGGGGGACAATGATCTTAGGACTTTTTCAACCACAACAGCCTCTTTTATTTCTTCACCCAAGTTTTTCATACAATTAACAATCTCATCTACCCGAAGGAAATAGTTAGCCACACTTTCATCATTATGCATTCTGAGATTCTCATACTGAATCTTGAGGGTTTGAAGTTTTTCACGTTTTACCTGTTCATCTCCTTCGTAGCTCAAAACAATCTTGTCCCATATTTCTTTTGCGGATTTATATTGCATAACCTTCATGAATTCAGATTGAGATAGACATCCTAGAAGAGTATTAACTGCCTTTGCATTTGTTTCATATTTCTTCTTCTCAGCTGAATCTGTAGGAGTAGCTGATGGAAAAGTATACCCTGTTTCTATAATGTCCCATACTTCTGTACCCAAAGATTGAAGATAGGCAGTAACTCTTACCTTCCAATATACGAAGTTTGTCCCATCAAAAATCGGTGGCCTGATTGATGCTTCCCTCTTGTAGTTGCTCATGATGTTAGATCTTCCTTCAAGCGATCAAGCTTCTTCAGAAGGACCTGCTCTGATACCAATTGTTGGAAATAATACTTAGAGGGGGGGTGAATCAGTATTATCAAATTCTTTTCAATATATCTTCCTTATTTTTACTTTGAATAATTCTTCAAATTTGATCATTACTTTGTATGTCAGTGTCATAAAATAATGAGCAGGAACAAGAAAAGCAAATAGTCACACAAAAGAACACCAGATATAAGGTGGAAACCCAATGTGGGTGAAAACCACCTGCTGCAATATGTCTCTATCTTATTTTAATAAGAAACTCCTTTTACAATGATTTTGTACTGGTGCAGTCCTTTACTAGTACACATGCTACAACCTGTAGAGAGCTACAACTCTCTCTCTTGTTTTCCAGTCTCTCTTGGAAGGGAGCTACAACCCCCTAGTTCTTTTCTTTCAAGGACCACTTTTCATTAATTTTCAGACTGGATCCAAGAACATCAAAAACCCATCAACTACACTTGCATCATCAATCTCTGATTTCACCAAAGCCAACCCGCATACAGATCTGCAAATATTTCCTTATAACTTTGCATTTGTTCCATACATCAGACATACCCAGATCATAACATGTGTACAATAAAACATGCATCAATAATTCAGACCCAGATTATTAGATTTATAGATCAAGCGTGTGCCACATATCACAGATCAAAATCATATAGAGATACCACTATTCCAGCCTTAAGATTTTGACCCATCAATAGAACTTATCCTTCTCCTTACGCTCAGGTTCCTTCTTCATTCAGATCTAGATCTGCACCATAACCCAATCACCATATTCCAGATCTAGCACTTTATCAGATATTCAATAATTCAGAAGATGCTTTGCCAAATGATCTCCTTCCTCTTTTATAGCCTTAGTCCTTTCTCAATACCACGGTCCAAAACCATAGGATCAAAAAAACTGTTGGACTAATACCATGAACCAACCATGAAAGTGCGTGATATCAACACTCTTGGATGCAATACCACGGACCAAAACCATAGGATCAAAAACTATCCGACTAATACCATGAACCAACCATGAAAGTGCGTGAGATCAATACTTTTGGATGCAATACCATGGACCAAAACCATAGGATCAAAAACTGTCGGACTAATACCATGAACCAACCATGAAAGTGTGTGAACTTTTCTCTTGCATGAAAGTGTGTAAACTTTTCTCTACATGAAATAAACTTTTCTCTGCATAAAAGTGCGTGAACATTTCTCTACATGAAATAAACTCTTCTCTGCATAAAAGTGCGTGAACTTTTCTCTACATGAAATAAACTTTTCTCTGCATAAAAGTGCGTGAACTTTTCTCTACATGGAATAAACTTTTCTCTGCATAAAAGTACGTGAACTTTTCTCTACATGGAATAAACTTTTCTCTGCATAAAAGTGCGTGAAATTTTCTCTACATGAAGGAAACTTTGTTGCACTATAATTTATCAAATAAATTTGCTGCACTATAATTTATCATTTGTGTGATTTGCCATCAAGGACAACACTTGTCTCATAATGCCAACAATCTCCCCCTTTGGACTTGTCATACTGAGAATTTTCGTCTAATATCTCTTCCGTAGATTCATCTAGATATATATAAGTGAGTTGATCTTCTATGAGTTGTTTGCCATCAAATACAACACATGCATCATAATGCCAACATTGGAAAAGTACCTATAATTTGATCGAGGCCGAAGAACCAAAGGTGATGACAGTACAAGCTACATTGGGTTCCAATTGAAAATCTGATGGTATTTTAAAAGACTTGGCCAACTCTTTCCTTCATCGGATAGCGGCTCAGGAACAAATTCTCCCATATACGGATGTAGTGAGGTGGGCAATTGAGGAAATCCCAATCACAGACAGAACCTTCTGCACCAGAGATGGGAGAGTCTTCGGTTCATTCAAGGCTAATGATTTGAGGCAAATGTATCATTTGCCTGAGCCAGAGAAAAAGTACAACAAGGCATTTCTGGAGAAATTTCGAAAAATCCAGCGAAACACAAGCATGAAACTTCCGGTAAGTACTCTGTTGATTCTCTATGTTCTCCGTATTGTTATGCTAGGATAATGATGTGTAGATTATGGGGGTTGCACGATTCTGCTAATTTCACTATAGAAATGGTTCCCTTGATGGAAGCGGCGTGTAACAGTGAAATAATGGATTGGGCACTTATATTGTCAGATAAGCTAGCGACAGCAGTTCTTAATTTTAGAACTAAAACTTCCGTCTCCGAAAGGCTTATTCCCCCATTCTACTACAGTGCTTATATACTAGATACCCTGTGTTTTAACTCTGAATTTCCCGTGCTCGGCTAGAGGTGGACTGCACAAGACCCCACGCCTATTCACATATACCATCAAAAATTGTGAAAGACTTCCTATAAGCACCATTTATACCAAGTCTGCAACGACTTCATGTTACCCATTCATTACTCTATTTTTAATAGACCTCCTCCCAAAATTTCTTACCAAGCAGGGATTGATTTGACATCAATAGGAAGATGGTTTAGAGAGGAGAAATTTACTTATATAAGAATTTTTGGCAGCCAAGCCGAACCTCATGTCCTTCCTTTGTACATACCTGATAAACTGCTGGCAAGAGAGATAGCCTATCAGATTATTGTCGAAGGAGTTACACAAACTCTGAAGAAAAATAAGAAGCAGGTCTAGCCCTCTTTTCCTCTGAGATGTGGTGTCTACACTTTGCATGATTTCAAACATGCGGAAAAAGAAGCTACGAAGATGAAGTCATTAACTCTAGTGACTCTCCCTAACAGGCGATTTGATCCCAACAAAGTTGCCTATAATGCACTTGAACAGGCCAAATTGTCAAAGTTTGATCATATAGAAGATAAGTTTGATGACCTGTTCTCCTTAGTTGAATCAATGTATCAAGTTAGATTGCTGGCCATAATGGAATACAAAGATGAAGGGTTAGTTGAATTCAACAGACTTAGAGAACAGAGGTTGCAAACTCTGCCTCTAGATCTGTTAGCGACAACCCCAGCAACAGGACCAAGCGAGCCTGAACAACAACATCCTAAGGAACCTCCAGTTATAACAGAAGAACAGGAGAAAGTGTAAGAGGAAACCTAGACTAAAGAGCAGGAACAGAGAAATATAGAGGTAAATGTAGACACTCAAATTGATCCTAAATTCCTCCAGGAATGGCAGCAATTTGATTCAATCATCAGTAGTCTTGAATGCTCAAGGGACACCGAAAATTCAAAAGCGGCAGATACATAGGAGACCACTTCAAAACAGGTTCCAAGTGGAACCAGCGGCCTACCCAGTTCGAAGGAAGTAGAAATAATCCCAAAGGATCCCTCCTATAGCCCAAGACACAAAGCTGTGGTAAAACGACAAAGGAAGAGGAGAAGGACTGATCAACCTTCCCTATTCCCAGAACAAACGGTCACGGGCAATGTGGTTTGGAAGGAGGAATTTGACCCCTCTGATGACCTAACAAAACTATCACAATATGTTGGAGCCTATTCGGCAACAACAATAGATAAGGCATCAGAGGTGAGTCTCTTATTAAAAACAAAAGACCAGGAGATCTTTTTATTGCAGGCACAACTAACAGAAGCAGAGCAGAAGGCAGAGTAGGCAGAATGGAAATTGTTGACACAAAAACAAATAAATAATCAATTAACTCAACAATTGCAGGAAGAGAAACAGAGAATTGATCACAGCACAGTCCAGAAGCAAAAAGAGTTGTCTGAGGCATTGGCACAAGTGAGACTAGCGAATGCGCAAATACTGAAATTAAAATATGAGCAGATTGCTCAACTATCAGCCCAGCTAGAGAAGACAAAGGATCTTCCACAGATCGCCGAATTCAAATCGGAAGCATTACAGATAAATAAGGCATTAATAACACAGATCAAGATTTTATGCCAACAAATCGCCCAGGCGGAACCATTATGCGATTTAACGACATCAATAAGTAAGCAATCAGAAAAAGCTAGAACAGACTTGGATCAAGCTGATGAAACATTAACTGAGTTTCTTGAGTGGCAAGATACTGATTAGGGACAGGCGGCAAATTTACCAAGGATTTTAGAATCACACAAAGAAATATTATTTACAGAATGACAGTCTCAGTTGATGAAAGCAGAGAGGGAAATTTCAAGATGCAAATCAACCACAAGTAATTTGGTTGAATTGGTTAATAATACTCTCTACTTGTCTAACATGATTTCCCAATGCACTCCAGGTAAATTGACAGCAGCAAAAACATTGGAGCAATCATGTTATCCAGATCTAGAGAAAAATGGGAGATTAATCGCTGGAATTAACAGTTTAACATGGGACGCCTATTGGTTCTTCTTGGTAAAACCGCACAGTCAAAGAGCCGCCCTCAAATGCCTTACAGATGCAATCGGGTATATTATTCCCGATATTCAGGATGCCACCTATGCCGCCCAGCTCAACTCCCGCCTCAACAGACCGCCCGAAGTGGAGCCAATGCTTGCGATAAGTCAGCTCAGGTTCAAAGGCAAACAGCCTACATGATGATTCATGCCGTCGACTGCCAGATTGCTGAGAAGGAGATATTCAAGATTGTTTGATACCAATTAAGTAGGATTTCAGTTTCATAGATAGTTAGTTTAATTTAGTATTTATAGACCCTTTCATTGTTTTGGAAAGGGTCGTAAAGTTTGTACTTGACTTAAAAGCCTGAAGTTGCACTACTTTACTTCAGGCATATTCGTTTATAAAACTGGACCAATTATTCTAATTTTGGCAAGGAAGCTTTTATGCAAATGTGCACTACTGTCTTTGTTTGAAAGTATTTCTGCGTTGAAAGAAGAATCTCAAGTAGTGATTGATATCGGGAGTGACTAGCAGCTCATATGGTACTATTATCTATGTCTGAATTCATTCCTTTTATATGAATTGTCATTTGATCGCCTGTGCTATTATCGAATATATGTATGTATTTTAACAACATTTCTTTATTTCCTCCACTATTGGATGTTTATGGTAATGCTTTTCTTTTGATCATATATGTATTGATGATATAAATGATAAGTGTAGCAATATTGCGTTAATCACTTTGTTTAACTATTTAAGCAAAGTAATCCTTGAATGAATAAATGTCCATGTTTATTAGATGGAGTCATCTATATGCATGTCAATAAACATAGATCATCAAGTGCTATACTTCAAAGTACAATAGTTCCCGAGATTAGTAGTAGTTATTTTATTTTGCTGATAGATTAAGTTATTCGCCTATCATTAGATTAGACAATCAATCATTCATCCATCCCGTTTATTCATTTATGGGAAACTGGTCCCATTATCCCCAGTCGGAGCCACCATTCCAAATGGAAAAGGAGCTGTATTAAGGTCCGGACTGGGTGGTTATCCCCCAATGTTGATACAACGATTTTCGGGGCATCAACATTTCTGGCGCTAGAAGGAGGGCCTCAACTGTGAATGGCAACCAAACCCAAATCTACAAACCATTCTAAGAGTAATTCTCCCTCTGTATCACCTCGTACTTCCCAATTGCATGCTGGTTCTCTAGTATCCAAACAAGAAGAAGAGGAATCAACTACCACTGCTCAAACCCATCATACTTCAGAACAATTAAGTCTTGAATCCCCTGAAGTCCAGTCTCTTATCCATAAACTTCAGAGCTTTTCGATATCACCACAGAAATCTGAAGTATCTCAAAGCAGTGCGACTTCGCAGTTCAATTTACCTCACCCTCTCACCAGACTTCAGAGTGGAAAGCTCGGTATTGAACCTACTGAGTTCCCTTTACCCAAAAGGAAAAAGGCAAAGAAAAACACTGAAGGATCTGACAGTGAAGAATTTTCATCCACATCCTCCATCTCACCTTCCCCCGTGCGAAGTCAACCATCCACTCCCTCATCACACATTGTTGTTCATCAGGGATTAGCAACTGCAATATCCCAAAGTACGCAATCCTTAATATTAACTCCTTCCCAAACTTTTGTAATTTCAACAGTAATATCATCCACTACTGCGGTTACAATGGAAGATCCATGGACCAGGCCTGGTGCAGTCAATATGCCTGCTCCATTGCATGCATTACCTGATGCACCTGAAAAATGGCTACCCAAGTTTAATCCAGATGATGGAACACAAGCTGAGGAACATATTAATAACTTCATGTTGGCAATTAATTTGAAGGGAGTAACAGAGAAAGATGTTGTCCTTAGGCTTTTCCCTTATACTTTGCAAGGATCAGCAGGATCCTGGTATTTTTCTTTACCTTCTGGTTCAATTACCAGTTGGACAACTTGCCAAGAACAGTTTCTTACTAAGTATGGTGATATTAGGTCTTTGGCTACACTAATAAATGATCTCTCCAATCTTAGGATAGAGCATAGGGAACCAATTAAAGAATTTAATGCGTGATTCAATAAACTCTTGAACAAAATCCCAACGGCCTCTAAACCAAGTGAGAAAATCCAAAGCGAGTGGTATATAACTACCCTACCTGCCAATATAGCTATTTTTGTAGACAGGGCTGGAAAACCAACTTTAGCCGAAAACATGAAAGAAGCACTTGCTGTGGAGAAACGTATTAATGCTCTAGAAAAGAAAGCTGCTCTTGAAGATAAAAAAGGCAAAATTTTTTCTTTTAAAGATGATTCAAAGAAGAAAACCCCTAAAGATTCATATGACATGGAGGGTATACAAAAAGTCCTCAAAACTATGTCAAATGAAATGGTTGAAATCAAAAAACAGGTAGCTGAAACCTCAACCAAAAGAAACTTTAGGAATTACAAGAAAACTGAATCAAAACCACTGAATGTTATATCTAATGCAGATTCAGATCTCGAAGAAGGAGAAGAAGAAACAGCTACATCAACTGATGAAGAAGAGGAAGTTGTTGAATGTCATGGAATGTGGGATTTTATATTGCCTAACTCCGATACAGAAAACGAAGAAGAAGCATTTCCTGTCACTACCAGGAATAAAGGTACCTCCGAACCTGTTCAGACAACTTCGAAGAAAAGAAGTGCAGGTGCTGCTACAACAAAAGAAAAGGTACCCCCAAAGAAGCCACGTGTAACAATCCAACAAAACCAACCTTCAACCCAAACAATCCCATCAACATCTAAGACATTGGTAGTGTCTATTCAATGGATTACAATATTGTTGATGACGTGAAAAAGACCAAGGCAAACATTACCATGTTTGAACTTAGTAAATTGAAACATCAGCAAAAATTGCTTCTCAAAGAATTAAATGTTGTTCCTACTTCACCCCTTCCCAGTGCTAAAGCTGCAAACGATATAGGTCAACCACCTTCTGGTATGATCGAAGCTATTGATGCAGTCCTAATAGGAGATAGATCAAATTCTCATACTCCACCTTTCATTCTAACCTATGAGATCTACAATAGAAACCTGCACAACTGTTTGATTGACTCATGGGCATCTTCTAACATAATGCCAGCTTCGGTTTGTTCCAAACTAAACATTGAACCCCAGAAGTCTGCTATTCATATTGTGCAGTTGGACAGGACTAAAGTACAGGTTTTGGGAGAAATTAATTCCGTAACTATCAGGCTATCTGCTGATCCTAGAATAGTACAAAGAATTGATATTTTGATTGCCGATATACCTGAATTTTATGGTTTGATCTTGAGTAGGGATTGGTCTGAAAAACTACATGGGTATATTTCTACCAATTGGTCACATATGTGGCTTCCCTATAAGGGTAAGCCAAATCAAATAAAAATCGATCGGGAAAAGCATATGACCCATACAGTTACTGAATTTGAATAAGAAAACCAACCAATAGCATTTAATAATAACATTTTGGGGAATTATTCATCAGAGTCATTCTTTAGCAACTTTGCTACCCAACCATCTCCTTTCTCAGTAAACCATTCTACATCTCAGATTGAAAATTATTCAAAAACAGATAGGTCAAGATGTTTTAATGATACCGAGGAAACTGTAAATAAAATTGTTAATACTTCTTTATTTTGGTCATTATATTTCAATGGGTCCAAATCTTGTGAGGGCTCAGGAGCAGGATGTATTCTGATTAGCCCACAAGGAGAAAAAACAATGTTGTCCTGTAGGTTAGAGTTTGAATGCATGAATAATACAGCAGAATACGAAGCCTTAGTCAAAGGACTATATAAAGCTATTGGCCTCAAGGTCCAATATTTGAAAGTGTTTGGAGATTCTGAAATTATTATCAAACAGGTAAGGAATACAATTCATTGTCTTTCCACCCATCTCAAACATTATCAATCATTGGTACAGGAACTCACCTCCCACTTTTCGGCATTCAATATTTCTTCCATTCCCAGGTTGCAAAATTCGGCAACCGACCTGCTAGCCAATGTTGCTTCCAAGCTCCTACCTTCCGAAGACTATAGCCCAGATAGATTTTCAGTAGAATTACTTTTTAGGCCATCAATTCCTGACAATGTCACTAATTGGAGAGTATTCAACCACGATGAAGACATTTTACATTTTTTAACTTCCGAAAAGTCCTATGATGACCAAATCATTGAGGAAAACGAGCATGACCTTTAAATGAGAGGTAAACCTGAGGAGAATTCAATCCCTAAGCCTGTGCTGAAGCTTGAAGATCTTTATGCTATTAAAGACAGGTTTAAACCTGTGACCAATACAAAGCTCCAAAATTCTACCTTAAGGTTTGAATTGATAAACCTTGACACTGAGAAAACTCCTCAAAACATTAACTTAGGATTAGGACTTTCCGTGGAAGAGAAGGAATCATTTATTAGACTGTTATGAAAAAATAAACAGGTTTTTGCTTGGAAATATGACGATTTAAAGACATATGATACATCCATCATCCAGCATACCATTCCTATTCTTCCCGAACAGAAACCAATTTAGCAGAAGTTGAGAAAAATACATCCGAAATTAGAGAGTCAAATAAAATCTGAACTTAATAAACTCTTGAAAGCTAAGATTATTTTTCCCATTCGGCACTCAAACCGGGTCTCCAATATGGTGCTAGTCAGAAAGAAAAATGGCGACATTAGGAATTGTATAGATTTCAGAAATTTGAACAAGGCGAGCTTAAAAGATAATTTCCCATTACCTACTATGGAGTAGATACTCCAATCAGTAGCTGGCTCTGAGTTAATGTCCTTTCTAGACGGTTTTTCAAGATATAACCAAGTCTTGGTCCATCCTAATGACCAACTTAAAACCACATTCAGAACAAAATGGGGAACATATGCGTATCAGAAAATGCCTTTCGGACTTATTAATGCAGGAGCCACATTCCAAAGAGCGATGGATATAGCTTTTAAAGGATTGATTAACAAAACAATAGTCGTCTACTTAGACGATATTACTGTATTTTCAAAAGAGAAGTCCAATCATTTGTATGATTTAAATCAAATTTTTCAACGCTGCAAAAGGTATGGTATTTCACTTAATCCTAAAAAATCTTTCTTTGCTCTTGACCAAGGAAAGCTCTTAGGCTTTATTGTTTCTAAAGATGGCATTTATATTTATCCCAATAGGATCAAAGAAATCTCTGAAATCCCTTTCCCTCATAATAAAAAATCCATGCAGTCATTTTTAGGCCAAATCAATTTTGTCAAAAGATTTGTTCCAGACTTTTCTCAAATTATTTTGCCACTTCAAACTATGATTAAGAAAAATTCAGTCTTTAAGTGGGGATCAACAGAAAAGGAAGCGTTTGATTTAATCAAACAATCAATAATTAATGCCCCTGCCTTAAATACCCCTAATTTTTCTAATCATTTCACATTGTATACTATCGCATCTGATTTGTCTTATGCAACAGTACTCACACAGATTAATGATCACAATTCGGAAGCACCCATTTCATTCTATAGTTCAAATCTTCAGGGTGCTGAATTGAATTACTCCGAGGTAGAAAAACAAGCCTTTGCTGTATATAAAGCTGTCAAACATTACAGACCCTTCCTTTTAAAAGCCCATACAAAAGTTATAGTTCATTTCCCTACAGTAAGGCAACTATTAATCCAAAGAGAACTATGTGAAAAAAGGGCAAACTGGGTTACAACACTTCAAGAATATGATTTAGAAATTAAACCAGCAAAGATTGTTAGAGGCCAAGGTTTTTGCAGGTTATTGGCAGGAACATCCAACATTCCGGAATCTGGTGATACAGATCAAACAGAAGAAATCAACCAGATAAGTATTGTTGATTCTGAATCACAATATGCTGACTTAATTTTTTATTTGAAAAATGGATATGCACCTCCTAACCTGTCTTACAAAAACAAAAGGGCTATTAGATTAAAAGCAAAAAATTTCACAATTATTGATGATGTGCTTTTTAGGCAAAATTATGATTCAATCTTATTAAGATGCCTAGAAAAACCTGAAGCACAAAAGGTCTTGCAGGAATTACATGATGGACCAGCAGGAGGACATTTTGGAGCTAATACAACAGGCCACAAAATCATTCGTGCTGGATATTATTGGCCCACTCTGTTTAGAGATGCTCATGAATATGTAAGGAAATGCCGAAACTGTCAAACTTCTAATGGAAGACAAAGAAAACCAACTTTCCCTTTGCAACCAGTCAACATTGAACAACCACTTGAGCAATGGGGATTGGATATCATTGGGGAAATTACTCCACATTCTTCCAAACAACATAAGTATATCCTTACCGCCACCGATTATTTTACTAAATGGGTCGAAGCAATTCCTTTGAAGACAACAAATTCTGAGGTAATCATTGAATTCATAGATCAATTCATCATTACCAGGTTTGGTGTCCCAAATGCTCTTGTTTTTGATAATGCATCTTACTTCTCAGGCAATTCTATGTTTGATTTCGCTATTAAAAGAGGACTTAAATTAAAATATTCTGCTAATTACTATCCCCAGGGTAATGGTTTAGCAGAGTCTACAAATAAAAATATGATTAAAATTATTAAGCGAACCATCGAACAGAATCATAAAAAATGGCACAAATCCTTAATATTTGCACTATGGGCTGATAGGATAACGCAAAAGGCTTCCATAGGTTCTTCTCCGTTCAACCTTGTGTATGGAAAAGAAGCAGTGCCACCAACAAATCTTGTCCTTCCTTCTCTAGCCCTAGTGCAGTTTATTGAGGAAAGCCCTTCTTCTTCTATTCAACTTAGACATGACCAAATTTTAAAATTAGAAGAAGAAAGAGAAAAAGCCAAGGTTATTCATGCAAAAAATCAGCAAATCATCAAGTCATCCTTTGATTCAGTCTCATCCGGTTCAAAACAATTTCAAGTCGGTGATTTAGTTCTGAAATGGGACAAAGCCCATGAGGACAAGGGAAAACACACCAAGTTCCAGAAGATGTGGCTTGGGCCATTTCAGATCCGTGAGAAGATAGGCCATTCGATCTTCATATTACAAGATTTATCAGGTTTGAGAGATTCTCTCCCTGTTAATGGCCTCATCTTAAAGAAATTCTTCAATTGAGAAGGTAACCCCTTCTCCCTTTTTTAGAATTTTGTAGTTTGTAGGATCATTAGAAAATAAAGTTGTGAGATATCTTCCATTGACCTTTGCTGTACATGAAAGTTGCTCAAAACAAGTAGGGTTGATATTTACTTTTAAAATAATAGAAGGCTTTAACAAAAGGGATAATATCTGGGAAATTAGGTGAAATTGCATTCTGAAACAACACTCCATGTTTGTGAACGCTTCTCAAAGTTTAGAAATATTGTAAATCATTTTATGTTTTCAAATTGGTCATAAAAAGGTTATCAATATCAAAATAGAAACTAATCCAATTTCAGCATCCTTAACTCTTACCTTGTCATCCATTTACTCTTAAGGAGAAAATTGTCCATCCCACTCACCAAAGCTTATGATTATTCAGAGTATAATTCTAAAATATTTGATATAAAAGATAAGAGGTATTATTACAAGCCTGCTTACCATGATCATAGGGAAACAATTTAACTGACATTACCAATACTGCATACCAAAACAGGGTAATGGCTTAGAATTATAAGACAAGGGGTCTCATCACGAGCCAGCTTGTTCGGTTAAATTACTACCAATGAATGGCATTGTCACTAAGCTGGTCACCAAACCAGGACAATGGCTTTTTATCTTACAAAATAGCAGAAAAGTGGAAAAGAAATGCAAACTATGAAAAGCATGTTTTGAATTCATTCTGTTAATCATACTCTAAAATGAGCAGGACAATGGACAATAGCATGGTTAAAAAGGTATCCCTGTCGAAACTATGAACGTTTGATGGCAGCAGAGGCTCTACCTATGACAAAGGAGTCAATTCTAAAATCTGATTTGGAAAGGTTTTCTGTTTTATCACTATCAACCAATGAAGGCCAATTTAAAACTTAGAATGTATCTAATTTTAAAACAAGAGAGGAAATTAGCAAAGATAGTTTCATTTTATTTGGAATGCATATACACCTAGTTATATTAGAATTTTCCCCTTTGATGAGAACTCTATTTTGAAAAAGTTTAAGTATTTCCATACTTTTCAGAGATAACTGTTTCTTCCAGCGAATCGCCAATTGTTGTGCTCTACAACAACCCCCCATTTCATACCAAGTTTTATTCACAAAACTATAATATGAAATGGGTCCCTTTTTATTTTTAATTGGTATCAACTTTGTATCATTCAAAAAAGGTCCGAAAACAAAATGAAAACATTACAAAAAACCTTTTTGACAAACCAATAATATAAATGATTAATCTTTTATCATTGCGATAAAGCAATCGCAAGATCGCATATCGCAATGACAAAGGAGGCATAACTTAAAGGCCCATTTGGTTTTCTCCGACGCGATAACATGCAGTAGGCTATCGGATATCGGCAATCATAAGTTCCCATAACTAAAGTGCCTTTCGCTCCGACGCGATGCGATAAAGTCCCGTTCGCCCCGATGCGATGCGATATCGCTATCGGCGATCGGGGATATACCATGCATGCTTTTTAAAGTGCCCCAGTCAATAATCCTGATGCGATGCGATATCGCTATCGGCGATCGGGGATATACCATGCATGCTTTTTAAAGTGCCCCAGTCAATAATCCCGATGCGATGCGATATCGCTATCGGCGATCGGGGATTCCAAAAGGTGTCAATATAAAGATTTAAGTTTTCCCCGATGCCCGATTGTGATAAAGCCAAAAGCGCAAACTTCAAAAAAAATGTTAAAGCAGGGATATTACGATTAATTCGTATTAGAGGCCTTATCTTTCAAATAGTGATTCACCTGCGCTCAACCGCCCAAACATCCAAGGCACACTTAAACAAGTCATTCGGCCGATAAGCGATATAATGGGCATTTAAAGGATTGGCAGGTTTTAACGGCCATTTAATGAAATAGTAAATTTCAAAAATCTTCTGATAGATTGTATCCGCGGCCACTTTAAGTTAATCCTTCATCGTGCATTGATCAATATATCTCACTCGTATTTGGTTTTCACTACCAATTCTCTGTGTTACACTTATTTCCACTACTGTGCAGAATTCTTTCGAAGTAATAGACTCAAGCAGAATGGGGAAGAAGTCTAAGAAAACCGCAATCGCTTCCGCTGCACCAGCCACTAGACAAGTCGTCGTAGATCCAGCAACTAAAAAGAAAGGATTGATATCTAATACTACATGTTCAGGACTCGGCAAGACCACTTGGCAAAGTACCTATAATTTGATCGAGGCCGAAGAACCAAAGGTGAGATGTGGTTCCTACACTTTGCATGATTTCAAACATGCAGAAAAATAAGCTACGAAGATGAAGTCATTAACTCTAGCGACTCTCCCTAACAGGCGATTTGATCCCAACAAAGTCGCCTATAATGCACTTGAACAGGCCAAATTGACAAAGTGTGATCATATAGAAGATAAGTTTGATGACCTGTTCTCCTCAGCTGAATCAATGTATCAAGTTAGATTGCTGGCCATAATGGAATACAAAGATGAAGGGTTAGTTGAATTCAATAGACTTAGAGAACAGAGGTTGCAAACTTTGCCTCTAGATCTGTTAGCGACAACCCCAGCAACAGGACCAAGCGAGCCTGAACAGCAACATCCTAAGGAACCTCCAGTTATAACAGAAGAACAGGAGGAAGTGCAAGAGGAAACCCGGACTAAAGAGCAGGAACATAGCAATATAGAGGTAAATGTAGACACTCAAATTGATCCCAAATTGCTCCAGGAATGGCAGCAATTTGATTCAATTATCAGTAGTCTTGAATGCTCAAAGGACACCGAATCTTCAAAAGTGGCAGATACACAGGAGACCACTTCAAAACAGGTTCCAAGTGGAACCATCGGCCTACCCAGTTCGAAGGAAGTAGAAATAATCCCAAAGGATCCCTCCTATCAAATTATTTTGCAGATAGAGGAAATTCCTCCCTTGGATGTCTTCTATAGCCCAAGACACAACGCTGTGGTAAAACGACAGAGGAAGAGGAGAAGGACTGATCAACCTTCCCTATTCCCAGAACAAACGGTCACGGGAAATGTGGTTTGGAAGGAGGAATTTGACCCCTCTGATGACCTAACAAAACTATCACAATATGCTGGAGCCTATTCGGCAGCAACAATAGATAAGGCATCAGAGGTGAGTCTCTTATTAAAAACAAAAGACGAGGAGATCTTTTTATTGCAAGCACAACTAACAGAAGCACAGCAGAAGGTAGAGCAGGTAGAACGACAATTGTTGACACAACAACAAATAAATAATCAATTAACTCAACAATTGCAGGAAGAGAAATAGAGAATTGATCACAGCGCAGTCCAGAAGCAAAAAGAGTTGTCTGAGGCATTGGCACAACTGAGAATAGCGAATGAGCAAATGCTGAAATTAAAAGATGAGCAGATTGCTCAGCTATCAGCCCATCTAGAGAAGACAAAGGATCTTCCACAGATAGCCGAATTCAAATCGGAAGCATTACAGATAAATAAGGCATTAATAACACAGATCAAGCTTTTATGCCAACAAATCTCCCAGGCGGAACCATTATGCGATTTAACGACATCAATAAGTAAACAATTAGAAAAAGCTAGAACAGACTTGGATCAAGTTGATGAAACATTAACTGAGTTTCTTGAGTGGCAAGATACTGATTAGGGACAGGCGGAAAATTTACCAAGGATTTTAGAATCACACAAAGAAATATTATTTACAGAATGGCAGTCTCAGTTGATGAAAGCAGAGAGGGCAATTTCAAGATGCAAATCAACCACAAGTAATTTGGTTGAATTGGTTAATAATACTCTCTACTTGTCTAACATGATTTCCCAATGCACTCCAGGTAAATTGACAACAACAAAAACATTGGAGCAATCATGTTATCCAGATCTAGAGAAAAATGGGAGATTAATCGCTGGAATTAACAGTTTAACATGGGACGCCTATTGGTTCTTCTTGGTAAAAACGCACAGTCAAAGGGCCGCCCTCAAATTCCTTACAGACGCAATCGGGTATATTATTCCCGATATTCAGGATGCCACCTATGCCGCCCAGCTCAACTCCCGCCTCAACAGACCGCCCGAAGTGGAGCCAATGCTTGCGATAAGTCAGCTCAGGTTCAAAGGCAAACAACCTACATGATGATTCATGCCGCCGACTGCCAGATTGCTGAGAAGGAGATATTCAAGATTGTTTGATACCAATTAAGTAGGATTTCAGTTTCATAGATAGTTAGTTTAATTTAGTATTTATAGACCCTTTCATTGTTTTGGAAAGGGTCGTAAAGTTTTGTACTTGACTTAAAAGACTGAAGTTGCACTACTGTACTTCAGGCATATTCTTTTATAAAACTGGACCAATTATTCTAATTTTGGCAAGGAAGCTTTTATGCAAATGTGCACTACTGTCTTTGTTTGAAAGTATTTCTACGTTGAAAGAAGAATCTCAAATAGCGATTGATATCGGGAGTGACTAGCAGCTCATATGGTACTATTATCTATGTCTGAATTCATTCCTTTTATATGAATTGTCATTTGATCGCCTTTGCTATTATCGAATATATGTATGTGTTTTAACAACATTTCTTTATTTCCTCCACTATTGGATGTTTATGGTAATGCTTTTCTTTTGATCATATATGTATTGATGATATAAATGATAAGTGTAGCAATATTGCGTTAATCACTTTGTTTAACTATTTAAGCAAAGTAATCCTTGAATGAATAAATGTCCATGTTTATTAGATGGAGTCATCTATATGCCTGTCAATAAACATAGATCATCAAGCGCTATACTTCAAAGTACAATAGTTCCTGGGATTAGTAGTAGTTCTTTTATTTTGCTGAGAGATTAAGTTATTCGCCTATCATTAGATTAGACAATCAATCATTCATCCATCCCGTTTATTCATTTCTAGGAAACTGGTCCCATTATCCCAGTCGGAGCCACCATTCCAAATGGAAAAGGAGCTGTATTAAGGTCCGGACTGGGTGGTTATCCCCCAATGTTGATACAACGATTTTCGGGGCATCAACACTTGGCCAAAGGCTTAAGGGATCTGTAGGCTACCTGGCATGCATGCAGGCTGAGTCTCGAAAATACACAGACTTACAGACTTATTGAATACCTATATGATTTGGCCACTTTAGGTTCACACTAGCGTCAGGCACTAATGCACAGGCTTCTCAAATCACCTAAATACTTGAGCTCTTCTCGTGATGCAAGCAGTTCAGACAGAATGTCTGCAGATGCAGAGCAGGAGAGAAACTCGACTTAGAACTCTAAGACCTCTAGACTCTCAAACTCTCAATTCCCGAATGCGAATGGATCTTACCTTGATGCCTATCTTGTATTTATAGAACAACAAGGGGGACAAACATCCGTGACAATTTAGAGTCGTGACTCAAAAGTAAGACGCTAATCAAATATAAACAGATCACTGAAAGCTGGATTCGGGCATGGGAGGACTATCCCATGTTATCTCGTCCCTTCTCCTTTTACGGATAGTCTGAGGCATGTGGGGACCGAATCAAAGATGAAGAAAAAGACTTAAAGTAAAATTAAGAATCACAACATGTGATCTTAATCATTGTAATAAAGATTACACATTGGAAGTTCATGATTGAGTGAACCCACGGAAGCTCGAAAAGACAAAAAAAAAGCAGAGATATGCAAATCTTATTTTGTACAAAAGATTACAAAGTGGAGATTCATGAACAAGGGAACCCACGAAAGCTTGTCCAACACCAAAGTTGGTTGGAAAGACGACACGATTACATTGTGTAATAATCAATCTGAGGGTGTGTGTAATACTGGTACTGGAATCTTTCAATTAGATAGTTGTTGAAGTACTGGACCCTTCTTTTTTTGATTCCCATGTCTCTGAGCTGTGGCTGTCAGGTGGCTCCATGAAATTGATATTTAAAAAAGGATTGGATGCGATGTCAACTTGATTATGGAAATCTTCATAATTGGTACTGGAAGATATTGGCCTTGCTTTGTAATGATTTTTTATGAACCATCGTATGTGACCACATCGCCTTGCTCCTTGCAAAAATGAGAGATCCTCTATATCAACAATATTTTCAACAGATTTGTATAATATACCATTCATATGGGCCCTTGGTTCACTAAAACCAGGAATATTTGGCATGTGCAGTGAATAAGGTTTTATAACCAAAGCTGAGAGTACATATATTCGCCACCATTCAATGAAAAAATCTGGCGTAGGGTCTTCTTGTTCCAATGCTCCAACTATCATACCTTCAAATAGAAATGAAAACTGTATAGAGTAGAACAGATTAGCCAAGCAGTTTTGAAGATTCATTGCTTAGAAAAAGGCTTCTTTTTAATGATCAGGATCAAAATTAGCACGATTTAGGTGATTATTAAATCACCTGAAAGTAATGTGACAACTTCTAATCCTGTCATCATCTTGATCATCTCTCCCAAGAACATATAAAATGCTACCAATCTGTTCTAGGTACTCTAGAGCCTCAATTGCTTCCTCATTCATTTCATTTTGCATAGTTTTTGTCCAGAGGTATGGAATATCTTCTCTATATCTGATCTCTTTGAGAGGGTACCATTCCTCATCCAAATCTACTAGTGCTTGCTCAAGGCTATATGCAATCCATCCACTAGGGGTTTCAATTTATATTGTGCTTTCATGTCTTCTTATAAAATTACATCTTAAGGCGAGGATGGAATGTTCTGATAAGAATTTTCTACTTAACATATCTGCGAAACTATTCTTATCTCCTGGAACAAACTCTATATCAAAGGAATATTGGCTTAATTCCATGATCCATCTGACCGTCGTTGTGTCTTCAAATTGACATTTGTGGATTGCATATTTCAAAGCCTAACAGTCTGTTCTTACTGTGAATTTTATGTATATAACAAAATCTTTGAATTTTGCTATTCCAAGGAAAACTGCTCTTAATTCCTTTTTCAAGATGGACCAATTTAACTGGTTCTTGGCCCATAGTCCAGAGGCATAGTGACATACCTCTATCTCTTTCTTTCTGCCAGATTTTCCTGGCACAAAACTACTCCCCATCTAGCTTGGCTGGCATTTGTCATGATTTTCTTTTTCCGTTCCTCTGTTATTGGAGACAAAGGTTGGATGCTTTTTTCTCTCTCCTTTATTCTTCGTAGTGCTTGGGTGTGGTTTTCATCCCATGGGATTGGGGTCTTCTGGGCCTTTTATTTAATAATTTCCTGTCTTGGGCACAATGACTCAAAAATTTTGAGATGTAATTAAGACTCCCAATAAATATTTGCAACTGATTCTTATCAGTGATTTCGTCTAGAAAATGGTCCACAAAATTGAGGCTTCTTTGAATTAAAGTATATGAACCATATTGGATATTATATCCTAGAAAATCTATCATAGTCTTGAAGAGTTTCATCTTTGATGCAGATAATACAATTCCCATTTCTTTGACTCTCTTCAAGAAAATCTTCAAATGTTTGATATGATCTGGTATATTATCAGAGTGTATTAACAGATCATCAATGTATTTTTTCAAAAATTCATCCATACCTTCAAATGTCTCATCCATGATTCTTTGAAATGCTGAAGGTGCATTGATAAGACCAAATGGCATGATGTTCCACTCATAGTGCCCTTGTGGAACTGAGAAAGTTGTTTTCCACTTATCAACTTCTTTTATACCAACCTGCCAAAAACCTGACTTTAAATCAAATTTAGAGAAAATCTTGGATTTTGATATTTGGGCCAGAATTGTGGATGGTTTTGGTAGAGGATAAGCATCATGGTCGATAATGTTGTTTAGAGGTTTATAATTGACCACCAGTCTGGGCTTACATCTAGCTATCTCTACATGCTTATTTACATAAAATGAAAAGCAAGCTATAGGGCTCTTGCTTTTTCTAATTAATCCTTTCTTCAGAAGATCTTTGATTTCTTCCTTACACATCGCCATTTGTTCTTCATTCATCGGAACTGCTTTGGATCTCCTGAGTTTACCATTGAAATATGCTTTTAATGGGAGTTCAAATTCATGTTTATGAATGTGCCAGAATGCATTAGGATCATCTAAATAACATTCTTTAAACTTAGCAGTGAGATCTGCTAATTCCCTAGCATACTTCCCATTATCTAGAAGTTCATTCATCTTTAGAGATTCTTTCTTCATCTCCAGTTTAGCCAATAGACCTTCTAATCTCTCTATCCTTCTTAGTCTATTTGGTGCATTTGAGTTGATGAAAGCAAAGAATATTTCTCTGTTATTCAAGCTGAAAAAATATCCATACCTTTGAGTAGCAGTGTCAAGCTTGGCTCCATGCTTGTTGAAGTTTTGGAAGAATCGGGTTCCTAAATACATGGCACAATCCATACCAGGAACTATTGGGCATACCACTCTTACTCCAACTTCTTTAGTCAGAAATACCTCAATTTCTGCTTCTGTCTTGGTTTCTATATCACCACTGGCTGTGGTGACTCTGGGACATGCAGTGGGCCATCGCAAATGTGTACCTACCACTGTGTCGCTTACAATGTTTAATCTTGAACCAGTATCCATTAAAACTTTCCAATCTTCGTACTGGTTCCCAATTTTACTCTCATCTTGATGCAATACATGACATCCTGATTCACAATATTGCATCCAAGAGATATCATGTCATCCTAATTTTCTTCTTTTGGTGGTTCTTGCTTATGAATATGTTCAGAAATAGGATTGACAACATAAGTGCAGTTTTCTATTTTTCCTAAAAGAAGGGGATTTTTTTATGTAGAAGCTCCTTGAGATCCCATCATTTTGACTGATAGATATCTGTGATTTTCAATGCATAATCTCTTATTTTCTTTCACAGTCTTCCTTAGTTCTTTTATAGCTTGATGGATAGCGGGAAGGGTCTGTGGAAGATCTTCTCCAAAATCTTCATTTTTGAATTGTCTTGTTAATGCTTCTACTGAAAATAATGTTGCAGGGGGAACATACCCTTTATGCGGTTGGTTCTTTGAACTTGTGGGTACTTGCTTGAGATGATCCATTAATAAAGTCTTATACATATCTTTTAGCTACGGATCTGTTGCAGCCATCATCTGTGTGAAGAGATTCCTGCTGGTCTCTTCATAGTCTGTCTTCATCATCCTTATTGCATTACAGTTACAGACATCAGGGTCACTACATTCACAATCTCTGCATTCAGTGCAGTGAGGATCTCTACATATTTCTTCTTCAGATGATGAAGAGTAATCTACATAATTCAAATCATTTTCTGAATCAGATTCAGAACTGATTAGCTCATCACAACTTCTTGGAAGATCAAAGAAGTTGACCTTTCCTTTCTTGTTCCTATATGTAATCTTCTTCTTAGAAGATTCCTTTTTCTTCTCAGGACACTTATTTGCTGTGTGCCCTTTAATGTATGTTATTCATGTGTAAAATTAACTATTTGCATATTTAAATAAAAATATAATTAATTAGAGGTATATAAAATTAAATAACACAATTTATTAAAATATTATTTTTTAAACAAAGTTTTCTATACAATCTTGATATGGTCAAAATGGTATTTACCATGTATTTGGGATCTTAAGGATCATGTAAAATATGAAGATGACTAACTTTGTCTAAAATCTATATGGTTTATTGACCAACATAGATCCATCTTCACATTTCTTCACTTGCAAACTTCTTTAGGATGTAAAATATCATATGTAATTTTTCATTATTTAAATTGTATTTTTGAATGCTATATAGAGTATATATATGACCAAATAAAAGTTATAACCATATTTTTTTTCATGATATATTAATATTTTTTTTAAACGATATATAATATATACATAATTCACATTAAAATAGTTTGCTTAACATGTACATCGATACATTTTATCAACACGAATTAAAATGTTTTTTTTTATTATTATTAATATATTTTTAAGTATACGAAAATATTTTATCGATAACCCACATTGAATATTTTTATATACAACGTTAAAATAATTTATTTTAACAATTTTTTTTCTATATATACATATGTATGAAGTTGATATGGACATAAATTAGTTAACATAGATTTTCAAATAGTTTATTTAAATCTCTTGTTGAAATATTTTTGAAAAGTATAAGGTTTAAACATCTTACTCACAACATTTTTCTACTTCTAATTACTTTACATCATATTTTTTTTTTATTATAGCCGACATTATTTTTCCATTTGGCGTATAATTTATTTATTTTAATTTTAAAAGGGACTGACCCATAAACTTACACATCCCCTCATACTGGGTTGTAGAATGTGCTTCTCGGCTCAATTAGAAATTATTTTCATTTCATAATTATTATATGTAGATTTATTATGGATGAATAATAATATTAAGATACAGTAAATTAAATTTATTATTATTACCATTTTATATTAAAAGATAGAGTTTAGATTTTATGTTCTATATATATGATTATACAAAAAATTGCATTAGTACTAGCAAAGGCTTGATGCTTGGGTGCATCTATTATAGGTGCTTTGTTGAAGGGTTCTCTCAATTAAGTGCACCTCTGGATGATTTGACAAAAAGGGGGGCATTCAGGGGGATAGAAGCAACTAATCACGCATTCAACAAACTCAATGAAATAATGAGCTCGTGCCCAATACAAGCCCTTCCTAATTTCAACCAACCATTTGTATTAGAGTGTGATGCATCCAGAGAAGGAATATGAGTCGTCCTAATGCAAAAAGGTCATATGATCGCATTCAAAAGTCGGAAGCTAGAATATATAGAAAGCATTTACTCCATATATGACAAACAAATGTTGGCCATCATGCATGCATTGGAAAAGTTTATACAATATCTGGTAGGCAACAAATTCGTAATCATGACTGACCACGAGAGCCTGCGACATTTTTTGGGGAAAATGACCTAAATGATCATCAACAAAAATGGGTAAGTAAAATTCAAGCCTATGATTTCAATATTGAATATGTGAAAGGAAAAAAGAACGTGGTAGTTTATGCTCTTTATAAGAAGCCATCATCTTGTACCCACATGAAGCTCACAGAAGATTGGAAGGCACATTTATCCATTGAATACACTAAGAACCAGTTTGCTTGAACACTTTTCAACATAATTATCTAGGATGAAAAGTACAAAATAGTGGATGACATAATATACTATAAAGACATAATATATTTGGTTCCTGAATCTACACTTAAGGAAACAATTATGAAGGTTAAGCATAATATTCCTTCAGCAAGACAATAGGGGTTCTTTAAGACACACTGATAGATCCAAGGGTGATTCTCATGGAAGGGACTTAAGCAAGACATGATGAGGTATGTTAGATAATTCCTTACATGTCAACAAAATAAGGTTGAGGATACAAATTCCACAGGACTTCTCCAACCTCTTCCCATTCTAGAACATAAATGGGAAAGCATATCAATGGATTTCATTATAGGATTACCCAAGGCCCAGGGGAAGGATTGTATATACATTGTGGTAGAATGTTTGACTAAATTCACACATTTCTTTGCGATATCAGCAAACTACTCGGCCAAGCAAGTGTGTAAAACTCTTCTTCCGAGAAGTTTTCAGGATACATGGGTTGCTGAAGAATGTAGTCAGCGATCGAGATAGTAGATTCATGGGTGAATTTTGGCAGGAACTCTTAAGACTCGTTGGGACTAAATTGACCCCTAGCATCAGCTATCACCCACAAACATATGGCCAAATAGAAATTGTGAACAAATGGATTAAAGGATATCTACACAACTATGTGATAGGTTAGAAAAAGGCATAGGTCAAGTGGTTGTACCTCAGGGAGCATTGATACAAAACCACCTAACACCTATCCATTAGAATGACACCTTTCAAGGCTCTATATGGGTATGATGCACATTCCTTTATTGACAAGATCTTCGAAGACAACGGGGCACCTCTTGCCAAAGATTGGATTCATGAGAGTCAAGACATCCTAAAGATACTTAAGGAGAATATTTAGGTAGCTCAAAATCGACGAAATATGTATGCAGATCAACATCGGATGGAGCAAAATTTTGAGGTAGGGGATCTTGTTTTCTTGCGATTGCAAACTTACCGTTAATCTACACTCAAGAAGAGCGTGGAAGAAAAGTTAAAACCCATATTTTATGGACCTTAAAAAGTTATGAGGAGAGTGGGTGAAGTAGCATATGAATTTGAGCTACCAAGTGATAGCATAATCCATAATGTATTTCATGTATCATGCCTCAAGAAGGTTGTAGGCCAGTAGGTCATCACTTTTGTTGAATTGCCACCATTAGATGAAGAAGGAATGTTGGAATTGGTTCCCGAAACAATCATGGTTGTTCAATTACAGGGAAGAGTTTCTAGGATACCTTATCAAATGTAAGAATTTTCTAGAAGAGGATGCAATGTGGGAAGGAGAACGAATTTTGCAGCACTTGAATATACAATTGCTTGAGGGAAAGCAACTTTGGGCAAGGGGGACTATAATGTCCTCAAAAAATTAATGACCAAGGGGAATTAGTAGCCTATTTGTCCTTGTAGGCTATAGTCCATTAAATAGGGGATAAAAACCCAAAACTTGCATTGTTTGGTGAGTTTTGGGTAAGTTGGGTCAAAAAACCCAAAGTTGGGGCTTTGAGTGTGACACACTCAACCACTTAAGGAAGTGAGACCCCACATAGAAGTCTATAAGTTAAGGAGGCTCAGATTCAATTGGGGCATCAATTCATTCTATTTTGATAAATAGCTCTGAGGTTTTTATTTTTAAGACCCAATTTTCTCTTGCATATTTCTATGGTGAAAGATTCCACCCTAGATTAATTTCAAGGGTAGTCTTTATAATTGAGTTCTACAATCATTAGGTAGTTGTCGGCCTGGATTATTATAGTGAGCTGAACTGGTTGAAATTATTAGTGTTGCATATTATAGTAGGTAGTACAAAGCTAGTTGAATTGAATTTATTCCTGTGGATTGGATAGTGGAAACTTGGTTGAAATTTTAAAAATTTAATCTCATGTATTGAAGTTATATGGCTTTGATACCATTTGTCATGAGGCTAAATTTTTTGTTGTACTTAAGAATCTTGCAACGCTAAAGAATATTGGTCATTCCATAACACTTGGATGAAATTATCACTTGGGAATGACCATCAACTGCTCATATGACATGAAATACACCTAGATAACATATCCTAACAAAACCTAAGCTATGAACCTTCAATTGTGTCGAATATCAAAGTGCTTGGTTCACCATAGATGACATTGCATCATCACCACCCAATCATGGGAAATTTATTGTCACCTACATAAAGCCAAGCATAGTTTAAAAACCAACTACTTAATGTAGATAATGTTATCATTAATATAAGCCAACATGAAATAGTCAATGAATATCATATCCCTCCTTCATCGGGTTTTCACATATACTCCATGCATTTGTCAAATGTTGCCTTGCTAGGGACAAAACATGTAGTCTATCACATTGGTAAATCACATTGTCCTCCATTGAAGCCCTTTATGCAACACCTCATCAATGGTTGGTAAATCACATTTTCCTCCATTGACGCCCTTTATGCAACACCTCATCAATGGTTGGTAAATTGCATTGTCCTCCATTGAATCCCTTTATGCAACACCTCATCAATGGTTGGTAAATCACATTGTCCTCCATTGAATCCCTTTGTCCTCATGTTCACCTAGTTTATAAGAGATCCCAAGGCCAAAGATAAGCCTTTAAGGCTCCACAAGGGTGAAGTTTACACTATTCAATAGTTCAGAATGCCTATTACTTTTTCTTTGTTATGAAATGTGCCAAAAGAATGTATCTTACCACCATGTTGAGAATATGCATGCATGTACTATATAAATGTCTTTAAAATCTCATAGTTGACTGGATTGTGTTTACCTACATTAGAAGGTAAAAAAATCAAAGCGATGATCAATATTGGTTTGGATACCACCAGTACATAATTTGGACACCACCATTTCGTATGTGATAATTATGGAAGGAAATGTCCCATAAGTACACAGTCCAAGAATGTGAAGGTTTGAATTAAGGGGAAGATGGTTAGTTGGGTTGAACTACTTATTTATCAACTCTTGCAACTATCATCTTGAGTTTAGTTTCATTTCTAGTGAGAAATTCAAGTAGGTAGTGAATAACATTAATACAATTTGTTAAAGAAAACCTTCATAAAAATGAGTATATTGTGGTTGGAAGTTTATCTTATGCCTAAAAGAGTGCAATACTAATTTATTCATAACTTTTGATTATCCCACAAGAGAATACAATGTCCTTACTCACATTTCAACAAATATCTGTTGAGAATTTTAAAATATGTACCTAGAATAAATTCCAATGAAGTAACCATGATTTACATAGGCAAGGATTTGACACTAGAACATACTTCATGCATTTCCTCCCAACCATTGACAATTTTCTATCGAGTTGCCGCCCCTGAGCTTGTGAAGGTTGTCCCAATGACTTGCTGTCAATGGTATCATGGATTCTAGAGGTCAATCCTACCTCTACCCTCTTTTATGACATAAGGAACTTGCTTAGGGATTCTAGAAATCTAACAAATATCCACCCTTCTAGCATAGATAAATTATTCAGGGGGTTCCAAAGGTCTAGCCGACATCCACCCTTTTTGCATAATTTTTTTTCTCATGGATTATGTTAGAGTCAGTCTGTTCAGCCCTCCATCAGAGATCAAAACCTCTTTTGTTGCATTTCATTTTAGGTGTCTCATTCAGCTTGATCATCTACATTCCATTAGGAGCATCGATCTTCTGATGGAAGGGTCTTATCTCCATACTTCCCTCATGTCATGTACCTGTTGGTTCATGTCTGATCATCAAAGTTCATCAAATCAATTTTACAGCCATTATGGATGGTCTTTTGGTCAACCAAGAGTCATTTCAGTCATTAGGTCTAGGGTTTCAAAAATTTTGTCTTCAAAGTGTCCAATAATGCTAGCAGGCACATGAGGATGTCCCTAATAAGTTTTCATTCCAAAATTTTCATTATCAATAATGCTTGAGAATGATTCTTCTTCAAAACTCTGTTTTGAAGAAGAAATCGTTAAATTTATTTTTTGTAATAAATATGTAATTTTAAAGTTTTTTCAAGTTCTACAGTTCTTCAGTGTAGCCCTGGTCATCCTTTGCCGAAATCCAAGGCCATCATCCTTGCAAAAAATTGCCAAGAGTTTCATCATTTCAATCAAAAATCAAAGTTCATGCCATAAGAGATATGTTTGTGTTTCAATAATCCAATTACATGCCAAAAACATCAGTGAAACAAAGAAAAATCATGGAGGAAGCAAAAGTCAGTGTGAAAAGCCGAAACTGTGGTGAAGCCAGCCTACGCGGCGCATTGGGAGGTAGTCGCGGCGCACTGGGAGGTTGCGACGCATAGAGCCGCCATTCACAGTGTTAAATTGAATGTGCACGGCGCATACAGCTTGCACGGCACACAGGTCCGACAAGCAAAAATTTCATCACTGCTTCCAAAAATTTCAAACCAACTCAGTTTTCCTCGTGCCAAGTAAGTTTGTAAGGCTATGAATTGCTATTAGCTTGTGTTTGGTGTTGTTTGGAGGGAAGAATATGAAATTTTAAAAGTTGAAAACATAAACCCTCTCATTTTGATAAAAAATGCCTCTTAGGGTTTGAATTTGAGTGTTAAAATTTGACGTTGGTGCCAAGTATTTCAAATCTCATTCCTTTCCTGTGGTTCCTTTTCCCTTCACTGTCATATTATCATTTTTCAATCCCTTATTCCCTAACATCCCAAATCACTTATTCCTAAGTTCTATTATCCCTATTCCTAAACCCTACCATTTCCTATCACTCTCCTTCTCTCATTTCACTTATAAAATCCTCAAGTCCCCAAGCAGTCAAGTGACTGTCTTCACATTTTAAATCTCACTTGACAAACTCCATCATTCTCACCGCCCATTTTTTCCCACAGTCCCTCATTTGACTTTGACACATTTGGCAAAATAAAATAAAGCACCAAACTCTTCATTTTCGCCTTAGGCGACATAGATGAAGAAGGCATCGAGGAGGCGTGAAAAGACATGATCTTGGCCGAAGCTTCTTTGGCTGAGCATGATACTTGATGATGGACCTTCAGTCCAAATTTCAACAAATTTGGAGAAAATTTTGTCAATTTTGAAAATTTTGGTCTAAAACAGGTTTTTCCGCCCAACGCGTAGCGCCACTTGGCGCGCGCTTATAATTGGCAGCTCTGCAAGAGGAAAACTTTACATTTTTGGATTTTTCATCAAAATTTATGCATGCTCATGGATTAACTAAGGATTTCATCAAGTTTTGGGTTGCCTAAAGGGTCAAAAACACCCTAAAAATCACCTTTCTGCCACCTTTTGCACCCACAAGAAGCAATGTTGGGAGATTGGATTTTTGGAGGGGCAAATGGACACCAAATCCAGAAATTCCACTTGGGTTGGAAAGTAGATGGGTAGGGATTTCCAATGAGCTATCCTGAACACAATTTGGACTTCG
Source organism: Pinus tabuliformis (assembly GCA_031772625.1). Taxonomy (NCBI): domain Eukaryota; kingdom Viridiplantae; phylum Streptophyta; class Pinopsida; order Pinales; family Pinaceae; genus Pinus; species Pinus tabuliformis. The sequence goes on from CM062805.1 coordinate 617,604,032, forward strand.
GGAAGTGCCTCAAAATCAGCTCTAAATTTTCACTACGCATACAGATGTTGGGCGTGGTGCATAGAGGAATTTGGCTTATTTTTCACTCCACAGCTCAGAATTTCGCCAGTTTTGACTAGTTTCAATTTTTCATGTAACTTTTGACTTGTCTTGATGTAAATTCATGACTTTGATGTAATTTTGGCACATTGATACTCATCTATGTAGATTCATTCACTAAAAGGTGAAAAGATAGTGAATGAATCAGTTTCCTTTTATTTAGAGGCAAGTGGTTTCAGTTGCCTATTTTTCAGTTCCTTGTTTATATATGGTTGAAACAGCTCCTAGAATGATGAGCTCGACCCCTAGAGGCATGGAAAGGAGTTAGGCTTGTCTATATCATGTATTTTCTCAATCATTTTCAGGGTTGGACTCTTGAGAAAGCCTTGAGCTTCATTGTATATTCATATCAATATTTTGGCTAAGGAATTGAGACCAGGATTTGTAGCACTCTTTGGGATTCATGTGGCAATTTGTCTTGGTACAGTGCTTTTCTTTGTAATTGTGAATTTTGTTTATGTATGCCATCATCTATCTTATTTCTTCTTAACTAAACAAACAAGAGTGTAAGTAGAATTCATTGAAAGTGCAATGCTCTACTTGAGGTTTGCTTTAGTTGTTTGATGTTTTCAGCTGTTTGAGGAGGATTCATGATTTCCCCTGCCCTCTTCAACACCTCACCTGTCTTTTCCCTCCATCTCATTAAAATTTGAGTGCAAAAACGATTGCCTACCTTGCCCCATCAAGATCTCTACAGAACTGAGCCTCAATCCCCGCACCCCAAAATCTGCCTTTCCCTTGATTCCAACAAAACCCCAAAAAAATCACATCAAATCCTTGTACTTCATACCTAGCCTAAAATTAGTTTTATTTCAGTCATCTCAAGCCCCATCGATTATATTTTGCTGAGATTGACCTGGAGAGAGCCCTCTCCTGTCCTCGTAGGGCTAGCTACGAGGCTGAGCATGGTTTGATGTTGGCCCTGGATCCTACCTTTTCAGCCTGAGGTAAATCTAGGCCCTAACAGATTACAAAGGTCGAACCCACCTCCACCCTTCCTTCTAGCTTAAGGAAATGTTCATAGATTCCAGAGGTCTCACCTACCTCAACCCTCACTAATTCCAAGGACTCCAAAGATGAATCTCCACCCCAAGGTTATTATTACAATAACTACACCCAATGCAGAGATTCCATAATATATTGTAGTCTTCAACATTCCAACAAGGAGAATTTTTTTAGATAATAAAAGGGCCAATACTTACCAGTCAATGGGAGATTTCAAGGTAACAATTTAGTTAACATTATACACTAAATCACCCTACTCAGGATTTTGAAAACTATAAACTAGATCTAATATCATTTTCTCAAGTGCTTCACACCAGCATAATAGGAAGGGAGTACAGTTTTAAGGTTTCTATACTTCATCAATGGGTTAGAGACTGCTCCAGAGGGTGACTCTAAGCATTTAAAAAAGGATTCAATAGTTAAACTTGTAACTGACCTTACCGTATTAGGTGCAAGATATCCATTCACCTATATTTGACCAATTCCACATAATTTTGATGAGCAATCCAGAATAAGGTTAAGCATTACCTTGAGGAATCCGCTCTATTGTCTAGTGTCGTGATGCCTATGATTTCAATCTTCTACTACCAGACTCCTAGTTCTTTCTTTCCTTTTTCCAAACCCTCCCTTCCTCCTTGCTCTCCCTATTCACTTACCCTTTTCTTCCTTTTACCTCCTCCCCCCTTTTCCAGCCTGATTCTTCTCCTTATCCCTTTATTCAATAACTACCAAAGGTTAGTTAGGGCCCTTCACTAACTGACATTCAATGTAAAATGAATTGGATAAGGTCTAGCGGTTTACATTACGGGCGAGCTTCATAATTGAATGGGAATCCAAAAATATGTTAATTAGCAACATTCTGAGATATGTATTTCGATGACTGGGAGCTTCATAGTCTATGATAAATTCATATGTGAAAGACTTTGTCCCCCTACTTTTATTTCTCTTTCAGATCATATAATTAGAATAAAAATTATATTCAACTTAAGGCTTCAGTTTATCATGTCGAAGGCTTTGTGGGTCTTGGGATGTTATCTATTGTTTTAACAATGAAACCTTCAAAATACCATGAATCTTTGGAAAAGTATAATAAATAAGGGAGGGGGAACACCTACATGGTTGGAATAACCAACTTCATCATGGTTTTCAAAACATGCAAACAATTTATAAATTCTTATCATTAATATATTAATTAACATCAACATATATAAATAAAGGTTGTGAAGGTGACCAATATTTACACCACTGTAATTTAATCATGGAAAAATTTACAATGATTATGCAAGTTTAAGGTCGTCAGGACACCACTTACACTATCAATGATTGGGAAAACCAACACATCAACTACATATGTCACAACTAAGGTTACTATCTATACAAGTATACAATGAACAAAGTATAATATCTATGCACTTGAGAATGACTTGGGTCATTACAAATTATTACAATTATCATAAGAGACTAAGGCATTCTATGGAAGAATGTGTTACATACCAAAGAGTGAAGCACTTAAAATAAGAATAGTCACTTCAAAGGGGTCTTATTCCCCCTAAAATGCCCAGTTGGGAATCTTTTGTAATTGATTCCCTCAGCATCCATATTCATCTAGTTAGCCTTGACAACCCTCCAATTCTTCAACTACCTACTTCTCTTTCTTAATCTAGCTGGAAATTCGAGAGCTTGTTTCATTTTTGAATTTATAAAGAAGGTAGTATAATTTGATGTCAATGTTACCACAAGAGCTCGACAATATGATGGAGTTACATGCTCTCAGTCGGGCTAAATCTACAGTAAACCAACAAGATCCCACTTGTATACCAAAAGGAAACCAAGACCACTATCCTTTTAGCTCATTAAAAAGATATTAGATACTTCTTGCAGGACCTCCCATGGAAGGTTATTTCCCCTATTCTTTCCACAATAGAAAATTTGTCTAGCTAACATCTCTATTATGAATTTGTTGTGAATTTGTCCGACCTCACGTGACTCTTTAGTAAGGGAAATATACATAGCCCGAAGAGTTTATACACCTATATTCAATACAATTGAGTCATCTTAGGTCAACCATGTTGTTACTACCCCTCGAACTCCTTTCTAGGCTGAGCAACTTTTCCCCTCTCCCTCCGAAACCATACCTATAACCGGTATATCCATTGCCTTATGATCATTTCATCTTTGACCCTCTTAAGGCACCAATTTGTAACACCCTCCTCCCACATTTACCCAAGTTAACCGATCTTCTGGGGTAAACATGTGACAAGAGGCTATTACAATCTGATTCAACTCCCCATGTACAGTTAAGGAAGTGGAATCAATGAAACACATACAACTTGACTTTATACACCTACAACAGAACCCCCAAGATCCATCCATCCTATCTAGGTGACTAGCCCCTGAGACAAATTGACATTTTGCTGCATTATAGCCTTAGTCGTTCCCTTGACATGGGCATGCATGCATTTAGGGCCCTCCGGTCGCTCTCACAGTATGGGCATGCAAGCAATTGGGGTTTTTTTAGCTAGTTCTAAGCCCGCGATCCCGGATTCTGTGCCACTTTTTCAGGGCCAAGACTTAGGCCACTGCCCAAAACTCCATGAAACTTCCAGGAATGAAAATTAACATCAAAACAATGATACAAATGTAAATACTTGAATAATGACTTGGATGGAACCCAACTAGCCATGATAGGCATTTCCTCAAACATGTCACAAATATGCATTCTACAGGTCATAACCACATATATGAGCATAGTGGTCTCATACTTATTTGAGAATCACTAAGAAGCATTGATGCGTTATCACATTAGCTACATTATCATCTATTAGGTCATCTATTGACTGTACATTCATTTACAAATCAAAACATGATGAGAGCCATATATCATCACTGTCATAAAACATGCTCATAACCAACATATAACCAACAAAAATAACAAGGATACATCAACCATAAATACCTCATATGAAACAATACATTTTCTCATAAAATACTAAGGAAAGGAACTCTTATTAATGAATTCAAAATCCAACCCAGTATGAGACTACCACGTTCGACTCGATTACAGACGTGGATGCAAAAGTAGATGCAAAATGAGATGAAAAACTTGACGTAAAAGTGGATGCAAAAACATACAGTACAATATTCAATGCAAACTTGAACACAAAATAGGATGTAAATGTGGATGCAAAAATGGAAGCAAATGTGGGTTGCAAAGGTAGAATAAAGATATGGCACAAATTTTGGCGCAACAAAAGTGGATGTAATAACAGACTCAGAAAAAGATGCAAACTTGGATACAAAATAATTTGCAATACGGAATGTAAAAGAGGATGAAAACATGGGTGCAACAAGTGAAACAAAATTGGATGCAAAAAATGGATGCAATAGAAGTAGATGCAAAAGTAGATACAAAACGAGACACAAAACCCAATGCATAAACTAGACACAAAAGTGGATGCAAAAAAGGTTGCAATATTTGATGCAAATATTGGATACAAAAGAGGATGAGAACATGGTTGCAAAATTGGAAGTAAATTTGGGTACAAAATTAAGTGCAAAACATGGCACAAATTGTGGAGCAACAAAAGTGGATGTAAACATGGGTGCAATAGTGGATGCAAATTTTGATGCAAAAGTGGATGCAACAAAAGTCGATGCAAAAGTAGATGCAAAACGAGACACAAAACCCGATGCAAATCTTGACGCAAAAGTGGATACAAAAAGGGATGCAAAAATAGATGTAAAATTCGATGAAAACCTAAACATAAATGAGGATGCAAACATGGGTGCAAAATTAGAAGCAAAAGTGGGTGCAATGAGAGGTGCCAAACTAGGTGCAAATTGTGGCACAACAAAATTGGATGCAATAGTGGGCACAATAATAGATGCAAAAGAGGTTGTAAATATGGATGCAAAACAAGATGAAAAAGAATATGTAACAAAAGTGGATGAAAAAGTAGATGCAAAACTAGACACAAACCTCGATGCAAAACTTGGTACAAAGGGGATGCAAAAAATGATGCAAAAATGGATGCAAAAAAATATTTAAAAAAGGATGCAAAAGATAATGAAAAAGTTGATGCAAGTGAAGGCACAAAAATTGGATTTAATCGAGGATGAAAAAGTAGGTGAAACAAAATTAGGTGCCAAACTTGATGCAAAACCTAGAACAAAACTTGGTGCAAAGGATGACACAAAACTTGGCATAAAACTTGGTGCAAAACTTATTGCAATACTTGGTGTAATAATTGGTGCAAAAATCGGTACAAATTGTACATCAATTTTTGCACCGTATTTGATAACTGGATGCAAATAACACCAAAAATGGGCTTTAGACACAAAAAAGGAAGCAAAAAGGGATACTAGACACAGGTTTTTGTTGTAGTGGCCTATGAGGATTGAATAATTCATATTGAGGAATTTCCATAATTAATAGGGGGTTAATTCCTTGAGGAACAACACAAGGAAATAGGGACTTGGGCAAGCAAAAAATTGGTTAAGTATTGTTCCGGGCTTGTCTAGGAAGTTGTGAGACAAATAGAGATAGTGCAAAGGTTGCTTGGGTTTGCGCAAAGCATTGTAATCTTGTCATATTTAATTTCCTGACTAATGAAATATAAAAACAACAAGGGTTTTTAGTTGTGGCTTTCTCGAGGAAATCATTGTGTAATGTGTTTATTGAATTATTTCTCTTGTATGCTTCGTGATCGTTTAATTGTTTCGCTGGTCAGTAGAGTAGATTCAAGTCTACTGTTTTAGCATATTACAATTAGCAGTTTGAATCCACAAGGAATTTATACATATTCATGTCTCCAATAGGTCTAGAAGATCTCTACCAAGATGTTACTACTATGGGAAATGGTTAATGAAAGATGTACTCAACTACAAGGAGTATGAATTGTTGTGAAATAACTAGAGAAATGGCCCAGGGAATATTCATAGGCTCCATGGGAGGTCCCTAGGATTAGTGAGGAAGAACGAAGATATGACTCCATCGCTATCAACAAGGCATTGTAGATTCAAGAAAAGATGGAAAATGACATCTTTAAGTATGTATCTCAAGACCAATAGAATTATTCCTTAGCTAAGAGGTTAATCAAGATGAACATGTTGCTATCTATTGGGGCCCAGGGAGAAGCTAGGCGAAATGAAGAATTTGACAAGGCTTGAGAATGATATTTTGGTGTCTTTACCAACAAACTCATCAAAGATAATTTCAAACAACACTTTTTGGAACCCTCCAAGAAGTAAAAAATTGTGAATTCGTTCATGGTCTCATTGAAGAAAGATGCATATGTTTTTGGAAATACTGAGAGGGGGTTGAATAATTATTTATCTTAAATTAATTAAATTTTAATATTTAGAGCATTAAATTCATATTAACATTAGATCAAACATAACTCAACATCACATCACATGAACAGTAAAAAAGACCATTCAACAATGCATGACATTAAGACAGTACACAAGATATTTTTAGGTAGAAACCCTTATAGGAGAAAACCACTGAATGCTTCTTAATATTAGTGTTCAAAATATTACATCAATTAGGAAGCTCCAACTTCCAACTTTATAAGTTCTAATTGAAATGATGCTCCAACACCCTGTTTACCATCTCCAACTAGAAGGACATTCCAACGCCCTGGAATTTAGGCTCCAACCTTAAGGATACTTCAACACCTTTCTTATTAGCTCCGGCTGGAAGGATGCTCCCATTATTTATTTTATAGGCTCAAACCTGAGGGAAGCTCCAACTCCCTGATTTACCAACTCCGACTGGAAGGATGCTCTAATGCCTTAAGCATGCCCCAACATTCCCTAATAGCATCTTGCCACCTTGAAGTGTTCTCAAGCTATGACCTGAAGGAGGTTCCAATCTCCTACCTTACATCACCATGCCACCCTTGTTTCAATAAGCGGACCATGTTTCACAATTTTTAGACTGGATACACTTGTGCTCGATATTAATTCAAAATATTTTGTAATACAATATCAATAGAAAACCCTAACAACTTACATCGATATCCAAGTCACTCCTCATCTCTGCAATGGTCATTATCATACATATTAGCCAAGTAATCTTCATTTTTAACAATTCCCTCACATATGCATCAACCTATACGTAAAACCTTAACATAGTCTTAATGTCTTTTCTCAATTCACATCAGCTTGTCAAACCCTATCATCATATGACAAACTCTCTCATCCTCAATACATCAACCATACCAACTTATGAATATCAACAATGATCTCAATAAAATTTCTCACATTACATATGCCACTTTCAGAAAAAATTTCTCAAGGATCAACCTTGGAACTTCTGGTCATATGTTGAAAGAAACTCTAATTGCCCAAACTAGCATCATTAGCCATTGCACTATAATTTGTATCCCAGTCTCAAAGTAGCAATATTATGTTCATAAAAACAAGCCTTATGGAAACCCTAACTAGCAAAAAAATGTTATCAACAAGACCTTCTTTGGATATAAACACTGTAAACCATAATACCATTATCCCATCAAATGACTGCATCAACACTTTTTTCTATCATGGAACTTTGCTACTTCAACATTGACAATGTCAACAACCTCACTGCTTATGTTCGATCATTCAATGTAGTCCTTCTTGAGACAATAGGAAACCATAGTTATGATTCAATGATGTCTTCAACTCATTGATGCAAAGTAGATGAACTTTAATATTATCACTACTTTTATATACTAATGTCTCTACCCTCTACTAAAGATAAGAACCCCTTACAATTTTTGATGACTGAAAATGATGCAAATTCATATATATATTGAAGTTTCTGATGTCACAAGTCTATACTTAATGATTATATGCCTCCTTTAAACACTTTTAATAACAATTTTGTACCCTTCTCATCAAGGCTACTTCTGTCATCTATCAAGACACCTTTGTTCACTATTGTTGACTGTAACATGATTAGAATACAATAAGTTCAGGACTGCTACTATCAATGCATCCTTCCACAAGTCTTTCTAGGACTGATACTGAGGGTGAATACCATGATTTAACATTTAGTGCATGCACTGATAACTGATGTAATACATACTGAGAAATTCCCTTGCCCTTACGTCAAATGTTAATGCACTTTTCAACTATGATTCTTCCCTCAATAATTTATAGTGACAGAGTCCCAATGCACACTTTAATAACTAGAAAACCCCTTCATAACTTGGAATGTCTTCAACTGATCACGTTAAGAAATTTCTCAATATCACAAGTTAAGGATAAATAGATCACTGGATGCTCTTCCATAGTCCTTAATTTTACCATTGCAGTATTCAGTCTTAAGGTTTGAATCTAGGACAAAGGTGTTGAAACTTGCTTTAGATTTACGGCCAATTATCCCTTGGAGAAGGCCAAGTAGAGATCAACAATGTATAGGGCCGAAAATTCTCCAATAGTTTCCTTTGACTTGTGTTGCGAAGAATCTCAAGGAACTGATATAGGAATGTGATTGATGGAGGTCCAAGTAGGTCTCATAATTGCTAATACATGAGCCACCAAAAGATGCCCTAAGAGGGCTGAGTCAATCTAATCAAGGGTAATGTTTTGCACATAATTTTAGCCTTAAATTACACCACAAATTAATTCCCCTGGAGGGCCAAATTGGAATATAACTTTAGGCCACAGGTCAGTGCTCAAAACAATGCACTTTGGAGGGCCAAAACAAGTATAATTTTGAGCTTATACCATAGACCTTATAGGGATGAAACAAGCACAAAGCATAAGCCTTAGAATCAACGTGAAATTCCTTAGAGAAATTTCATAAAGAAGCCTTAGGGAGGTCAAATGAGAATCCCAACAAGGAGCTAATTTTACCCACAACGAGTAGCCCATAACCCTAGGAAAAAACAAAAATATGTGCCAAAAACCAACTCAAATAACCTCATACTAGTCCATAAAACAACCACAAATTTTGGCCTTCCTTAGGGTATTCAAGGCTCTCCTAGTTGCAAAGTTATTTCACAGAAATATTATCCCTTAATTCGTTGCTCAAATGAGAGAAAAAGTTCTCCTATATATAGAGGTTGAGGTGCCTTTTAGAGGGGTAGGCCAACCTAAGTTTTAGGGGAAATTTAAATTCAAACTTGTGCATTTTGAAGGTCGACTTGTGAAACTAGGAGGAAACCCTTATGATTTTAAAATTTCCCTTATAGGCTAACTTTGAGTTCAAACTTTATAAGGATCCAAAACCTCATAACCAATGATAATATCCGACCATAAAATATTTAAATTAAATTTTCAGTGAAGGCCTGCCGCATCATCTTCTTTTGGGGACATTGACCACAACAAAATGGATTTAACTTTATTAAATGAATACATTTCAAATTGTGTGGAATCTCATCGCATGACCCATAATGTTAGAATTGACATGTCAAGAAGAATCAATATATGATGATCTTGAGCCTACACAAGTTGATTTTCTTACCCAAAGTCATTATGAATTATGGGGCATCAAGGGCTTCCCATGGATTCTTGTTTATTAGAATTTCCAAATAATGTAATCCATGACATATGTTAAGAGTGTTTAAGAACCTATGTTGGCATCAATGACAACACCATTCAATAACCTCCCCCTTTGTCATTGATGTTAACACACATACTCCCTATGTGAATATTGCTCCCCCTGACTCCATGCCTCTGAAATTACTTTCCTGATTTCTCTTCCCCTTTGACATCAATGGAAAAGGGTTACTCCCCTTAAAGAAATATCTTCTTCTTTGTTCTTGTGAAGTGATTTTCTCCCCCTAACCTTCTTTTCTTGAATAACCTTAGATCGGTCCATAAAACAACCACAAATTTTGACCTTCCTTAGGATTTAAGTATTCTTCCGTAGTGCATTATATTAGATATCATTTTTTGGGATCAACTGCATCAAGAAATTCATTCATCTATGACCATTTACATGAGAGATAGTCGTAACTGACTATTTTCTCATGATTTTTTGAATAGTCCACTTAGCACTCATTGCATCGGGTGATGCTCACAGGGGTGAAGAAGTGGGATTGAAACTAGTGAAATGAATCACATAGCGTCAATCATCACTTCCGAGGCTTGCACCCGATAAACGGGACTTCTCGTGAGGTCACCCAGCCTAAATCGCCTCTGGCCCAAGTATGCTTAACTGTGGAGTTTTCCCCACAATCAAGCCCACTTAGGATATTAAAGACTCTCCTTAGGATATTAAAGACTCTCTTGAACATAGAGTTATCACATAAATATTATCCTTTAATTCATTGCTCAAATAAGAGAAAATGGCCTCCAATATATAGAGGCCGAGGTTCCTTCGGAGGGGTAGACCGACCTAAGTTTTAGGGGGAAATTTATATTCAAATTTGTGCATTTTGGAGGCTAACTTGTGCAATTAGGAGGGAACCCGTTTAAATTTAAAATCTCCCTTGTAGGTTAACTTTGAGTTCGGATTTGATAAGGAGCCAAACCACATAACCACTGATAATATCTTGACCATAAAATATTTAAATTAAATTTTCAATTAAGGCCTGCCACATCATCTCCTTTCGGGGACATTGACCACAACAAGGAGGCTTTGACCTTTTGAAAGATATAACTTTAAAATCATGTGGAATCTTGTTGTGTGCAACATACCGTTAGAATCAACATGTTGAGGAGAATCAATTTATAATGATATTGAGACCAAACAAGCTGATTTTCTTACCCAAATTCCTTATCAATTGCAGGGCATCAAGAGCTTCACAGGGCTTCTTGTCTATTGGAATTTCCAATTGATCTAATCCATGACGTATAGTAAGAGCATTCAAGAACCGATGTTGGCGTCAATGATAACACCATTGAGCATAAGCTCTCTTGTAGCACACATCATAATACCATGTCATCATGGAAGAGTTGTTACCCAATATGATTAAATATTATTTTATCCTATAATGAGATTTGGGTGGCTTATCTTCATGAAGTTTTGGGGGTCCCAATAGAGGATCCAATCACATTGTATCACTTGTTACTTTTGGTTTCTCTTTACAAGTTATTTTCCTAAATCATATCTAAAAATAATGAGAATCCAAAGATATTAGAACTATCAAGGTGAAGCCCAAAAATCCCTATGGGCAATTACTAATGTGTCTATAAATGCTGCAAAACTCCCAGTGATAGGGACTTTTGGATCTTTAGTAAAAATTTTCAGATTTTGAAAGACATGATCTAGGAAGCTATTGAATTTTGTATCTATCGATAAATAATATTATGAAGATTGAGAATGTCACTTTAGGAACTGTGACTCAACATGCATTGTCAGTTTCTTCAGACTAATCTCAAGTAGTTTCCTTTATGTGTGTATTTTGTGAGATTTATTACTATAGCTAACAAACTATTCTATGAACTAGATAATTCTTTTTGACATCATTACTTTTCTTTATTTTCACTTTCTTCAAAGAACATTGATTAGATCAAAGACTTACTATTCATAATTTTCTCTCATAATTTAAATAGTCTAGTGCTAGCAAATCAACTAATTGTTTTCTTGATTATTGTCATGTTTAGTAGCTCATCTCTTCTATCCATATCTATCTTTCAGATTTAGTTTGTTTATAGTAGTTTCATTTTTGCAACAATATAGTTGTAGTTTAGTTTTTAACACTATTTGTTATGACGATCCTTCAATATATCTAAATGGAGGCTTTTGTGAGTAGAATTATTCAAAGATGTGTCTTCCACTTTCATCACATAAATCTTTTAAATTTCTGATTCATTTTGAACTAGCTAATGTGGTTCATCTTCATGACGATTAGATGAAGAGAATTTGATCCACTAGGGGGAATAAAAAAAGGGTATAATTGCTACAAGCTCAAAGATTAGGTCAAAGGTCATAAAAATAGCCATTAAGAAATAAATAAAATAAAAATAAATGATTAGGTTAAAGGTCAGAGAAAATAGCCATCAAGAAATAAATAAAATAAAAAATAAATGATACTAAATAACTAGAATAATTAAATTATCATAAAATGTTAATAATAATTAAATATATCCTAAGTCAAATAATTATTTAGGTTAATAATATTAAGGGTTAAATATGTAATAATTTAAATTAATGATATTCAGTACATACATAAGAATCCTAAGACCAAGGAACAAAAAATTAGGTTATTAATATTAAGGGATAAATATTAAAAAATAAAAAACACTAATATGAGGTACTAATATGGGTCAATTAATTTCTTATAATAAAATATTAATAAACTTAAATAAATATTTAGGGTTAATAATAACTTAAGTCAAAGGAATATTTTTTTAAGGTTGTTAAGTAATAATTAAGCATCCATAATACCACTTTTTAAAGGAAAAATTATATATTATATTAAATCGAACTATTTGTAGGCCAACACCTTTACATCTGGAGCACGATCTTCAACTGCTAAGTTACAAAATTTAAAAACAAGACACCCTTTTCTGCCTTACCATTTACTTACAATGACTCTTATAGAACTTATTTTATACAGTGTCCAAAAGACTCCTAGATACACAATATACTTACAAAACATATATTGAAACACTTAAACAGAGCTAACCAGTGCCATTCATTACTGCTTCAAAGTTGTCTGTGTGCTCATCCTTGATAGTTTCTACCTTAGAAGGAGAATATTCATCCATACTTCATACCATAGTTCCCAATTTCTCTTGACAAGCCAAAGTTTCTCTTAAAGGATCGCCTATGACTCCAAATAATTCTTTAAGGATTCTAATAGTCACCTTTTCAATGGATGATGCAAGAATTTCCAATTTAATGCTCAAACTATCCACCACTGGATGTAACCATTCTACCTTTGCCTGGAGTAGCTCAAGCTTATGCTTTAATAGGGAAAATTTACTCTCGCCTCATTGACCACCATTTTTCCTTGCTTGGGAATGAGACTGGTGAGAAAGGCCATGATTGTGGTCAACTGTGACAACAAGTGAGTCTTGTCAACTTTCTTTGAGCTAGTTGGATGCTCCATTGATACACAAGTAACCTCTGATATATTGCAATACATAGGCGAATAAACCATCATGAAGAGCCTCAATTTATAACCACATGTTCTAGCCACTCTCCATCCACCAGGTCCTTGAGTGAAATCAATGTTAGGGGCATTTCTCTCTCATCATTGAATGAGATGAGCCATAGATGAATCAACCCTTCTAATGCATAATCCATGCACATTTAACAACCACTGAACTGATTCAATGATCACCCACCATATGTTTAAGAGCATAATGTGTCTCACATTGATGGTCTAATTGTCATATCGACTAATGTCTTCCACCTTAGGTGAGATCAACCAACATCTTGTCATAAGGATTCTTTGATTAATATTACCATTAATTGCGCTGATGCGCCTATCTTCACAATAAATTGAGCTCCATATTTGAGGGGTTCGAAGTATGAAAACACAAAACTTATAAAGTTTTAATTGTGATATCATGGTATGAATTTTAATATTGGAGTACTTTTGTCTTGGATGAGAAAACCTTGATCAAGGTTGGCTTCTTAATTAGCTAATGAGTCTGCCACCTGATTATGCTGTCTAATTATATGATAAAATTCCACGCTTTCAAATTTCTAGATTTTCAAGTTGATTATATATATCAATGGGGAGAGATCATGTTCAGATTTCTCTTTAATTTTGTGAATATGTTGGATGACAATCATGGAATCACCAAAAACCACCAAATGTCGAATTTGCCTTGCTATTGCTTTCTCCAAACCTTGCCATAATGCTAATAATTTTGCTTGATTATTAGTTGACCTTCTTAAACCCCAAGCAAATTGAGTCTTATTTTTTTTCGGGGAGAAAGATAACCTCTCCCATTCCTGCCTCCCTAGTAATATCAATTTATTAAAAATAAATTGTTGTTAATAAATCAATAATAAAAATATTTGTATTAAATATCAACCAAAGGTCAAATATTGTATAATAATTAAATATTAATAATAAACCCTAATAATAATATATATTAAAATATATGCAATGTTATAAATTGTCATATCTAGTAATGTATATACTTAATGTATATATTAATATATTATATAATATATATACTAGCTAGTATATATATAATATTAATAAATCAAGAAAAATAAAAATAAAATTAGAAATAAATAATAATAATAACCCTAAAAAAAAAAAATCGAAAGCAGAAAAGGAGGGGGGAGACAAAATTTAGTAGGAAGCAGAACTAGAAGAAAGAATAAGAATCCAGTTCTTGTTGATCTTCCAACCATCATCTCTGTTCAAATTGCTAAAGTGTTTTTCAATTTCAATGGCTTCTTTGAACTTCCTGTGATGATAGTGATTTATCTTAGCTAGAATCCTGAAGTATTCAATGCAAATATGGTGTTTGGTTTTCTCAACACGCTCTGCAAGAGCAGAGGAATGCTATCTATGATGCTTAATGTTAGCTATATGCTCTCGAATTCTTTTCTTGACAAGTCGGCGTGTTTCACCAACATAGGGAGCACCACATGAGCACATAATTAAGTAGACACCTTTCATGTTAGAAGGGTCAACAAGATCCTTGACCGACCTCAACATACCCCAAATAGTATTTAAAAATTTGAAGGAAACTTGATTATTTCTTAAAATGCGAGCAATCCTATCAATGGTTCCCTAAATATAGGGAAGCTGAACCTTGGGGATATGATCTATAAGGTCCCTTTTTGGTCTAGGACCTTGGTTGGCTTTATGGAAAGCCTTGATGCCCTCACATTTCTTATAACCATTTTTCACGAAAACATCCAACAAGTGGGTTTTCTCCTCCTTAAGGTGACTCTCATTAGAAATCCTTAAAGCATGGGTGACCAAGGTATTTAACACGCCTAATTTTTGTGCTAGATGATGATGAGACTTAGCATGGAGGTATTTCTCCATGTGAGTAATTTTATGGAACACCTGGTGCGAAATGGAACCATCATCATTTTTGGAAATAAGAACATCAAGGAAAGGAAGGTTACCATTACTTTCAACCTCCATAATAAACTTGATAAATTTAGTTTGACTATTCAAATTTTGATTGGATAATTTTAACTTCTCACGACCATGGGGCAAAATAAAACAAGTATCATCAATAAATTATTTCCAAAGCTTCAGACGGAAAGGTGTTGAGGTTAAGGCCTTGGTCTTGAAGTGTTCCATGAAAAGGTTTGCTACGACAGGGGGGAGAGGGGAACCCATGGCAACTCCACAGGTCTGCTCATAGAATTTACCTCGAAAACTGAAGAATGTGGAATTCAAGCATAACTCTACCAACTTTAGTGTGTTGGGATCTGTAATGCGAATAATAATATCCACAATTTCATTAATGGGAATATTAGTGTAAAGAGAAACCCCATCAAATCTAACCAAGATATCACAGGGATCTAACCTAATATCTTTAAGTTAATTAACAAACAAATAGTAATATTTAACGAAGGAGATGGTGAGGCCCACCAATGGTTTCAACTTTTGGGCTAAGAGTTTGGCCAAAATATAAATTTGTCCATCAATGGTATTAACGATTGGTCTCAAAGGGACACCCTGTTTGTGAATCTTAGGGAGGCCATAGATTCTAGGGGTAAGGGGATTAGTTTCCACCAACTTTTTGCTTAATTGGTTGAGGGAATTATTAGACTTAATGGCATTAGTGACTTCTTTTGAGACATTTTTAAGAGGATTCTTATCAACTTCTTATAACTCCCACTATTATTAAGATGGTTCAACATTTTATTTACATACTCCTCTTTATTTAAAACAACAACAACTCGGCTAAGTTTATCTGCTTTAAGAATAACAATGTCAGGGTTATTCTTAAGATCTTTCAGGGAGAGGAACTCTTGCTTATTAATGTTTCTCTTAGGAGGCTTAGCACTTCTAAGAAAAATAACACAATCTTGTCTAATAATTTCCTTAGTGTTCTCTAGTAAATCCTTAACAATTGACTCAATACAATACCCGATATCTTTAATAGGGATCCTTTTTGGGGAAATGGCGAAATTCAATAGCAATCTTGATGTCCATATTTCTAGAATTGATGATGGTTCCATTTTGCACCAAGTGTTCCGTAAATATACTCACACAGAGGAATACCTCCATGCTAAGTCCCATCATCATCCAGTGTAAAAGTTAGGCGTGCCAAACACCTTGGCCACCTGTGCTTTAAGGATTTATGATAAGAGTCACCTTAAGTGGGAGAAAGCCCACCCGTTGGATGTTTTCGAGAGAAATTGTTATAATAAATGTGAGGGAATCAAGGCTTTCCATAAAGCCAACCAAGGTCCTCTACCAAAAAGGGACCTTATAGATCATATCCCCAAGGCTCAACTTCCCTATATTCAATAAACCATCGATATGATTGCTACCATTTTAATAAAATATCAAGTTTCTGTCTCCTTCAAACCGTCAAATACCATTTGGGGTATGCTAAGGCCAGTCAAGGATCTTGTTGACCCTTCTAACATGAAAGACGTCTACTTAATTCCATGCTCATGTGGTGTTACCTATGTTGGTGAAACATACTGATCTGTTAAGAAAAGGATTCAAGAGCATACAATTGGCATTAAACATCATAAATCACATTCCTTTTCTCTTGCGGAGAATGTTAAGAAAACTAAACACCATATTTACATTGAAAAATTCAGGATCCTAGATAAGATAAAACATCATCATCACAAGAAGTCTAAAAAAGACATTGAAATTAAAAAACACTTTGGCAATTTGAACAAAGATGATGGTTTGAAGATCAACTGGAACTGGATTCTTGCCCTTTCTTTGCTTTTGCTTTCTCCTGAATTCTATCTCCCCCCTCCTTTTCTGCTTTTGATTTTTTTAGGGTTATTATTGTTATTTATTATTTATTTTGTTTCATTTTTTCTGATTTATTAATAATAATAATACATTAATCTTATATATTTTTATTTTTATATATAGTTTTATATAATATATTATATTATATATAAAGTGATTTTAGTATTATTAGTATCTCTCCCTCTATATATATTATTAATATTTAATTATTATATAATATTTTAACTTTTGGTTGAGATTTAATAGAAATAGTTTTATTATTTACTTAATATTAATTTCCCTAATTTTTATATTCCTTTGCTTAGGATTTCATTTACCCTAAATATTGGTTTATTAATAATAAGTTGGTATTATGTATGTTTAATTATTACATAATAATCTTAAAAAAATAACTATTCCTTTAACTTAAGTTATTATAACACTTAATATTTATTTATTTTGATTAATATTTTATTATAATAATTTAATTGATCCATATTATTACCCCATATTAGTGTTGTTGTTTTTATTTTTATTTTTTATTAATATTTATCTCTTAATAACCTAAATTAATATTCCTTGGTCTTAAGATTCTTATGTATGTATTGAATATTATTATTATTTAAATTATTGCATATTTAACCCTTAATATTATTAACCTTAAAATTTATTTGACTTAGGATATATTTATTTATTATTAACATTTTATAATAATTTAATTACCCTAGTTATTTATTATAATAATTTATTTTATTTATTTCCTAACAACTATTTTCTATGACCTTTGACCTAATATTTGAGCTTGTAGGAATTCTCTCCATTTTTTATTCCCCCTATTGGATCAAATTCTCTTCATCTAATCGTCTTGAAGATGAACCACATTAGCTAGTTTAAAACACATAAAAAATTTAAAATATTTATGTGATGGATCAAGAAGATAGATCTTTGGATCCTTCAATACCACACAACATCCAAAAATTCAAGCATGGTTACTAGGCCATAATTCGGATGGGTCTCTTGTCCCAAACAATGTGAGTTCTAATTGGGACCTCATACCAAAGAGAACCCTTGTGACTATTGTTGGCTCATTTATCCATGTCAACAAGTTGACATTAGATGACTTGAAATTTTCCATTAAAAACATGTGCTAGTTACAAAAGACTTATTCGAAATGGAAAATTGCCACAGTTTGAAACACCTCACCAAATTAGACATAACACACCATTTCTGATTACATGTACACATTCATAACTCAAATAGAAGCTTGTATCATTAAGAATAACAATTGCACAAATCAGACACTGGGTTATAAGCACTTGCATATGGACTTGTTTTTATCAATTATCAATGTGCTTGTTGATATGCGTATTATACAAAAAGAATTGTCACATTTTGTAAATAAAACAATAATAATTTTAGTTGCAATAAAAGGATGATTGCAATGCATGAATGCATATCAAACATGAAAAGTAGATATACACATTATCATGAGGGAATTAAAAGAATTATGCTCAACAAATCTATATTAGGATGAAAACATTTGTAAGATAAGACTTGGAATCATGTTTTCGAATAAGACGACAATAAATTTGTGCAAAATAAAAACATTGATTATGAAAGTGATATAGATAATAAATTAGAGAATGAAATACCTACATAAATAGTAATACATGGTTTTACAGGCTCACAATGCATCTATAATTTGCAAGACAATATCATTCAACTTGCACTAGTTAAAGGAAACACCCAATTAGAATTTCAAGGACAAATGTGTAGAGGAGTGAACTTTATGACATTATTCTATAGGAATTCATGTAATGATATCATTACAAAGATTTAGCTACCAAAAATAGAACAATGGGAATTGGGATGTGCAAGTGGTGATTTATCATGTCACACAAATTTTTTTTTTTTTCAAAGCAACATGAATAATAATTGACAAAGTACTCTCTTGCATATGGATACAAATAACAAAATGACAACTAAGAGGAAGGAAGGTATTGGAAAGAGATGTCAAGTACAAACCATGTTTGGAAAGAATATTGAAATATGAGATTGGATACATAGATTTCAAGAACATTCACATTTTTCCTTATTACTTGCAACACATTGGAGAAAATATTTGCAATGATATGACAACTAAGGCCTCCTACTTATTTGGTGTGACATTTGCAAGTGCAGAGCATCGATGGAATCTCTTAGTGAATGCATTATCCAAATTGTGTAGAAATATAAAAGGAAAAAAGCAAATTGAAACACTTGAAGGCATTGAAATCGATTACCTCATAAGAAATGAGATAACCACATGTAGCCATTATTATAGAAATTTAATAATTTTTTTAAAACGAATGATATGTCACGATGAAACATTATTTGGAAATGTACCAAACTATTTATTTGTAATAGAGTTTCAAAATATAAGAAGTGAACATGAACATGGATTTCTATGGATAGAAAATGCTCCAGTATATGGAAGAGTTAGGAACTAGAAAATGGATTTTGTATGTGTCAAGCATGTATTCCAAAATATGGGTTGGAAGTGGAAAGTTAAGGAGGATCCAATTCACATCTATTGTAAAGTCCTTTGGGAGTCTCACTAGATCCAGTAATACACTAAAATATGCTAATACTTCCTTATCCTACTATGTGAAATCCTATTGAATGTACCTTCTCCATGCATATATGAAAGAGTTGGGTATGTGAATATCCACAATTGGTGATTGGTTTCTTGATTAGGATGACACATATATGAGGATCTTTGGAGCGACCAAAACTCCTCATATACTACCCAATTTTGTAATTAATCAAGTGATATGGTAGAAAAAAAAATTTCAAGTATGCACAGGGGTAGGTGGATCACTCTCACTGGATAAGAAGACTCATTGGCCACACATGTCATTACACCTAGGATCCTATCAATTGAAAGATAGGAAAGAAGCCATAGAAGAATCCAATGCTCTAACACTATTATTTTTGGGATCTAACATTCCATAGATATGATCTGATCTCCATGGTGAAAAATCATTTCAAGGCATGCAAGTACAGGTGGAACTACCAATTAGAGACATGGGATTAGGATGAGAAATAGAAAAATGCCTCAAATTTCTCAAAATTCATCTTCGAAATAGGCTATAATGTTTCTCAAATGAAAAAGGAGAAAGATCAATTTGTGAGAGAAGCCCGTGCTTAGAAGTAGGTTTCCAAATGAGAAGCAGCTAGAGTTGCACAAGAATAGAAGCTAAAACAAGATTAAGAAACAATTAGGATAGCTCAAGAACTTAAACTCAAGAATAAGGAAGATGAAAGGATGAGGAGGGAAAAAGAATGGAAAAGAAAAGTAGATAAATAAATAAGGAGACACGAGGAAGAATAGAAAAGACATAAAAAAGAAGTAGAGACTAGAGAACCAAAAGAACCTCTCAAGGCCCAACAAGAAGCATAAAAAAAAGATGCCCACTAGAGCATAACTTTAATGACCATTGGTCTAGTTCAACCGATGACCCCTATCATTAGATATGGTCACTTTCTAGTTACATAGATGGGAATCACACCAGCTAGGAAGAAGAAAGTGGTTAACCTAGGCATATTCAGATATGATCACATGCTAGATAGAATAACAAAGCACAAGGAGAAGACCATGGGAACTCCTTATCTTACTCCAATGTTAGTCATCATAGGAAGTTTTACTGTGCCAGACACGATAAAATATCCACTTAATATGGCTTCAACAAGCACATCATTCTCTCAAGTCACTGAGAGAAATGTGAAAGACCTCCTCATAGCGCATAACATAACTAGAGTAGTAGGTAAAGTATTGAAGGATGTCAACCAATCACTAAAGGAGAGAACTAATATGGAATATTACTGGTATTGTTCTTCTAAAGTGCATGAGCTATTGGGGCCCAGGGAGAAGCCAGGCTAAATGAAGAAGTTGACAAGGAAGTATAAGATATGCTAAATGCTAGAGAATCATATTTTGGTATCTTCACTAAAAAAGTCACCAAAGATAATTTCAAAGAATTCTTTGTGGAACCTTCCAAGAAGTAAACAATTGTGAATTCCTTCATGGTATAATTGAATAAATATGTATAATCTCTCTCCCAACGCACATCATAATACCATTTCATGATGGAAGGGTTGTTTCCCAATAGGATTAATATTATTTTCTCCTATTATGAGATTTGGGTAGCCTATCTTCATGAAGTTTTGGGGGTCCCAATAGAGGATCCAATCACATTGTATCACTTATTACTTTTAGTTTCTAGGAGTTTAAAAGTTATTTTCCTAAGTCATATCTAAGAATAATGAGAATCCAAAGAGATTGGAACTATCAAGAGGAAGCCCAAAAATCCCTAGAGGCAATTACTGATGTAGCCTATAAATGCTGTAAAACTCCTAGTGATAGGGACTTTTGGATCTTTAGTAAAATTTTTCAGATTTTAAAAGACATGATGTAGGAAGCTAGTGGATTTCATATATATCAATAAATAATATCAAGAAGCATGAGAATGCCATTGTAGGAATTGTGAGTCAACATGCATTATCAATTTCTTCAAACTAATCTCAAGTAGATTCTTTTATTTGTGTATTTTTTGAGATTTGTTACTATTAGCTAACATACTATTACATGAACTAGCCTTAGTTCTTTTTCACATTGTTACTTTTATTTATTTTCACTTTCTTCAATGAGTACTGATTAGAACAAAGAATGACCATTCTTAATTTTCTCTGGTAAGTTAAACAATCAAGTGCAAGGAAGTCAACTAATTGTTTTATTGATTATTGTCATGTTTAGTAGCTCATCTCTTATATCCATATCTATCTTTCAGTATTTAGTTAGTTTACAAAAGTTTCATCTTTGCAATAAGATAGATGTAGTTTATTTTTTCACACTATTTGTTATGACAATCCTTCAATATCTCACAACATCCAAAAATTCAAGCATGGTTACTAGACCATAATCTGGATGAGTCTTTTCTCCCAAATGATGTGAGGTCTAATTGGGGCCTCATACTGAAGATAACCCTTGTGACTATTGCTAGGTTGTTTATCCCTATCAACAAGTTGACATCAAATGACTAAATTTTTCTGTTAACAACATGTGGTGGTTGCAAAAGAGCTATGCCATAGTTTGCAACACTTGACCAAATAAGACATAACAAACCATTTCCAATAGCGAGTACACTTTCAAAACTCGAAGATAAGCTTGTCTCCTTAAGAATAAAAATGGCACAAATTAGACATTGGGTTACAAACACTTCCATATGCCCTTGTTTAGATCAGTTATGAATGTGCCTGTCACTATGGATATATAAATTTACAACATTATTTTATAAGAATCCATGTGATGATGGAATTACAAAGGTATTAGCTACCAAAAATATTACAATGGGAATTGTTACATGCAAGTGGTGATTTCTCATATCACACAATAAACTTGTTTTTTTCAAAACTGATATTGAAAACAATATGAATAATAACTAATAAAGTAAGAAAATAAGAAAACGACAACCAAGAGGAAGAAATGTATTATAAAAAGTTGTCAAGTACAAACCAAGTTTGGAAAAAATATTGAAATATGACATTGGATACATAGGTTTCAAAATCATTCACATTTTTCCCAATTACTTGCAACACATTGGGAATCATATTTGCAATGATATGACAACTAAGGCCTCCTACTTTTTTGTGTGTGAAATTTGCAACTACAGAGCATCGATGGAATCCATTAGTGAATACATTATCCAACTTGTATGGTAAGTTAAAGGAAAAAAGCAAATTAAAACATTTGAAGACAATGAACTTGATTACATCATAAGAAAAGACCTAGTCACATGTAGTCATTATTATAGAAATAGAATCAATTTTGTAGAGCAAATGATATGTCATGATGAAACATTCTTTGGAAAATTATCATACTAGTTCTTTTTAATAGAGTTTCAAAATAGGGGAAGCAAACATGAGCACATATTCCTCTAGATAGAAAATGCTCCAATATATGGAAGAGTTTGCAACTCGAAAACAGATTTTGTTTATTTCAAGTTTGTATTCCCAAAAATGGGCTAGAAGTAGAAAGCTTAGGAGGATTCAATTCACATATGTTGTAAAGTTCTTTGGGAGTCTCACTAGATCTAGTAATACACTAAAATATGTGAATACTTCCTTATCTTACTATATGAAATCTTGTTCATTGTATTGGCTCCATGCATATATGAAGGAGTTGGGTAGTTGAATGTCCACAATTAGCGATTGGCTTGTTGATTAGGATGGCACATATTTGAGGATATTTGGAGAAACCAAGCCTCCTCACCTACTACCCAAGTTTGTAACCCATCAAGTGATATGGCAGGAAATAACATATTAAGTATGCACAGGGGTAGGCGGAGCACTCTCACCGGGTAAGAATACTCCTTGGACACACATGCCATTAACCCTAGGTTCCTATCAGTTGAAAGACATGAAAAACTCCATAGTAGAATCCAATGTCCTAATACTCTATCATTTTGAATCTAACATTCTACTAAAATAATCCCAGCTCTATGGTGCAAAATCATTGCAAGGAATGAAAGTACAGGTGGAAGTACTAATTAGAGAGATCAACTGAGGAAGAGAAATAGAAAAATGCCTTAAATTTCTCAAAAGTCATCTTTGGAATAGGCTATAATGTTTCTTAAATGAAAAAGGGAAAAGATCAAGCTATGAGAGAAGTACTTGCCTAAAAGCATGCTTCCCAATAAGAAGCAGTTAGAGTTGCACAAGAAGAGAAGCTAAAATGGGAGTAAGAAGCAACCATGATAACTCAAGAAATTAAGCTCAAGAATAAGGAATATGAAAGGATGAGGAGGGAAAATGAATGGAGAATAAAAGTATAGAAAGAAAGAAGGAAAGACAAGGAAGAAAAGAAAAGACATCAAAAAGTAGAGACCAAATCAACAAAAGAACCTCTAAAGGCCCAATAAGAAGCACAAGAACAAGATGCCCACTGATCTGAATGTTGGGAAAACTTGTTAATTCTATGCAAGCTCCCTCATCAGTATGAAATATAAATGTGTTTAGGATCATCTCAAATTAACCAAAATGTGAAGGATTATGTGTCAAGTATTGAGTGTCTTTAATGAAAAATTTATGAGGTTAATTAGCTGTTTTAAAACACATATACAACAAGTAAATTGCAGAGAAGTAAAAACATAGAAACTCATAACACAAATCTGATAAAGGAGTTCACCCCTCCCGGCTACATCTGCTTGGACCTACTTCAATGGCTAGGCCCTCTTTGGATTAATGGTCAATTCTCTAATTACATGAACCTACAGTGCTCGAATGGGTTTGAAACCTAGTCCATTGAATTCATAAAACCCAAAAACCCCAAAAATGACTATCCAAGCTCTGCAATTGGACTTCAGATGATCTAGGCTTAACCTCCTATCCTGGTGGCCCCACGCTTCCTTAAACTTCGACATAGAAAAATCATGTACAAAAGTCCCTTTTTTCCTCTGCAACCAGTTCCATTGTGTTCAGAACATCCAAATAATCTAGTAATGACTCTTTTTGAGACAAAATTGGTTGAAAATTCAAGAAGTTATGGTCTCTTCAGTTTTACCTAGGAAAACTCCACCAAATCTGGAGAAACTCTAGTTAAGCCCACCAAAAATGGAGCAAATGCCAAATTTATCAGACCTAACAAACTTCCACCAAGTTAAACTGTAGTTAATTAATGGATAAACATGTGCTAATTATCATTAATTCCACTTAGCACTTTAAATGCACATGGTTAGCATTAATGCTGGCTCTTGGTTACGATGTCAGTCACATGCGGAAGGGGCTGACCCTCTCCTCCCGCAAACTCGTTGGCGTAGTTCACATGAAATAAAAATGGTGCCCGTTATATGTTAAGTCATAAGGTTGTGGTATAGTGGTAAATCATGGCACTTGTGTAGGCAACGTCACGGGTTCGACTCCGTCGGCCTTCAAATAAACTTTTACTTGACCTTTGAGAGGGCATGTGGCGGCCTCCAGGCTTGCCATGTGTCAGCCTCTCATTGGTCCACCAAAATACATTTGACCAATAATATACCGAAAATTGTCAAAATGTGATTGAGCCACCTGTGGGAATATTCTAAGGAATATTCCTTGGAATATTCTTTTTGTTGACTGGGTTGTACAGATGCCTAGTCAGCATCCCAACTAGCTTGTACCCAAAATTTTTCTTGTTTGACAGTGGACATCAGGCTCTATCTTTCTCATAGGAACTCCGTTTTGAGTGAAATGAGTTGCGTTGGGATCGTATCACTGAGATGGATGCGGTCATTTAGGTTTTGAGTGATTCTGAGCACTTTGTTTTTTGAGCAATTTTTTGCCCCTAATCCAAATTTCGATTACTCCTTACCATTGACAGGATTTTGGACCCACAAAATATGGTTAGCTGATGAGAGTTGAATACTCTTCTCCTTCCCAAGTTCTATCAATTGATTCTTCTTGGAAAAGTCTCCATGACAACCACTTGGGTTCACTGACATGCCTTGCCTTGCAAATGGCTTGGCATTTCAACCAATGTTCTCTTTTTGCTGCTGATACAATCCAACACTTACTAGATGCTTACTGATTAAACACCCTGCTATACCAAAAAATCCCTCGGTGATTTGAAAGCTAACTGGTGGCCTTCCCACTGGGAATCATGTTCCTCCTTTGCAACATATGCATTTTATGCAAGCCTCTCCTTAGAAACCACTTTTCCAAGTTAAGCCCATCTGAGTGAACTACAACTATGAGTTCCAATATCAACAATAACAAGAAAATAAATGACCATTATTTTACCTCCACGGTTCCAAATTCCACATCTGGAAGAATGCATTCACCATCTCTTTCGCTTCTTGGCATTAACACATCAAATGGTCTACAATGGCTGCAATTTTTTTTTTGGTATTTTTGTCCACTTTCACTTCTTGATTCCATCATCCTCCAGTATTAACATGCTGCTCATGTCATGATTTGAGAATGAAGGCTAATCATGAGCCTCTTTCTCAAGCATGGACCTTCCAAAATCCTATGACATCTTGTCACAAGAAACACCATTAACCTTGAAAAACACTCATGCAAGAATATAACTTGACGACCTCTTCCTTTTGCTTCTTCAAAGCAAAAAATGTCACATCATGTGAACATCGCCATGTACTCTTACATCTTGGTGTATAAACCATCGACTAAACACAAGTTGACAAAACATGCTTCTTCAAACAACTGACTTTCAAGTCAAGCAAAAGCATGTACAACAACTTGACGATTTACAACAAGAATTCCACATTCTCATGAAACAATTCGTCACATCTCCCTTTCATCTTTGGAGACAAAATCAAATCTTCCAAGTCAATATAACATACATGTAACAATCAATCGACCACACAAGCTAACACTCATGCATGTGCAAATGATCAACATTTTCAAGTTGACAACATACATGTTAACAAAGAAATCAACCAACACAAGTCAATCACTCATGCATGTTCAAGCAAAATGAAACTATTAAAAATTCCACTGTTCACACACACAAAATCTCATGCATGTATAACAATTCTCAACTCTCTCACAAGTACAATCAAAAGTACAAGAATCCCATTGGTATGTACGAGTACTTAAAGAGATGAAATGACCAAATTTGCTGCAATAAAGTGAGTCAACATACTCCACTTTCGAACACCTTCCTGGCATAAACATGCAAGTTCAAGAATGCAACATGCATGCAAATTTGTAGTTGCAAATTGCCATCTTTGCTGCATCTAAGTGAGTCAACATAACTCTACTTTTCCAACATCTTGCTTCATGCAATATGCAGCATACTTTCAGGAGAAAAGAAATGCATCCAAATAACAAGGAAATGCATCAATAAGGCAAAATTTGCATCAATTATCAAAAGAAATGCAAGGCCTTAATTGGTTAAGAAATCTAACCATCTCTTTCCAAACCATTTTAATGGCACTTCTTTCAATTGCACTTCATCATGTGTATCATCCTGACCCACATCAGTTATGAAATCTTTTTTTCCATTCTTGTCAAAATCTCTCTCCACCTTCTTCAAATGTCATGGCTAACTTGTTGGATGCAAATTCCAACACTTGTCTACAAAATGACCCTGCTTATGGAAATGAGTGAAAAATAATTTCATCTTCTTTTCAACATGGTTTCCATTATCCAATGGGCCTTTGGCTTTCTATCTCTTTTGTTTTGAAAGTTTCCTGTGTATGGCTATCCTCTTCCAGCACCTCAAAACGGTATGGTTATTCAAACCACAAAAGGAACATGTAAATTTTCTCCAAATCTTATGTGAAGATTTACCATGTTTATCATAATCAAAATAAAATTTATTAAAGGAAGATTTATACCTTGCACATTCACCTTTGTCGCCTTCTTGAGGAGGTGAATTTGATGAGGTAGTGGCTCTCTTTGGAATACCAACAATGGTTTCAATGGCCATAGAGCTTTCAACATCCTCTCATTTTCCATTTGCACTAGTTGCATGCTTATGAGCATCTTATTGCAAAGTGGGTATAAAACTTTTGCATTCCTCATGAACACAAACTTCAGAAGCTTGAGGTAACGAACATGAAATGAAAGTCCTTCTTGGAACACCTTCATGTGCCTCCTTGGCTTTGGAGCATTCTCCATCATGTTTTCCATAACCAAGACCCAAATACCTAGGCCCTTAACAATAATTGGCTCTATTGGCGTTTTTTTTTTTTTGAGGTTGAGGGAGTAAACACATAGGACAACATCAAAACCACTTTGGAAGTTGGGATCTAGCCCTGCCAGCTTTAGAGAGGGATCTCTCTGTGAAATTTAGCTATGTTTTATGTGAATTTTAGGCTAGCTATGATTGTACCGATTGTGTTTATTTAATGGTTTGGTTGATTTAAGTGTTATAATTCCATTGGGCTATGGAGTCTATGGATTAAAATGGTTTTGGCATCAAAATTTTAGAGGAGTTTCACAGGGCAAGCTAGGTTGCACTATTTGGATCTTTTCAGAAATTTAAATGGATTATGAGAGAACAAAAGTGTAAGGTTTAGTAGAAATTAAGGAGCAATTAAGAATTCTTTAATTTGACTTCAATAGAAAACATGAAAATTACTAAAAACCAAAATAGGGTGCTCTAAATAACAAATCCTATTCATCACAATTTTTGTTAAGTAATTGAGATTTTCATAATTATAGAGAGAAAAACATTGTTTAAACAAACAAACATAAGAAACATATCACCATTTGGTACACCACATGAATCCTGTGAAAGGTCCCTGTATTATTGTTGTTCCAGTACTTTGAAAAATACAATATGCAGAAGAAATTACATTAGGAAATCAACATCTATTACTCCAAACTATGAAGTATTTATACAAATTCTAAACTAAAATATCTTGAAAAAATATCAATATTTTGTTTACAAATATCTCAAATTGTCTTACACAAACAGAACTGAAATAAAGGACATTCAAAAATAATGAATCTACTTG
This sequence comes from Pinus tabuliformis, assembly GCA_031772625.1. Taxonomy (NCBI): domain Eukaryota; kingdom Viridiplantae; phylum Streptophyta; class Pinopsida; order Pinales; family Pinaceae; genus Pinus; species Pinus tabuliformis. Next base: position 617,632,434 of record CM062805.1, read on the forward strand.
GCACTGTCTTTGAGGATTGCTGGTGACAAAGAAGAGCAATTCGAATTTGATAGCAACTCTTATTTGATGTGGTGGCCTCCAAGTCACTAACTCTCTTTGAGCTTTTTCCTCCCAAACTTTTAAAAAATAGGGTCCTGTAATACCTTTGTATATCCAAAACCATAATAGATTTTAGAAAACTGAGATAGGTTTCTGTAAATAATGATGTTGGAAAAAAAATACTCTTTCAGTTTTTGAAAATTCATTTCCATCTGCTTCGAAACTACATTTGAAAACACTGGCTGAAAACAAGAAAATTCAAGAAAATATACCTGCAAAGATTCATAAGAATATCCCACCATAACATCTGTTTTGTAACTAAGAGAGTTTTTTGTGAACGAGGATGTTAGAAAAAAACACCTCTTTCAGTTTGTGAAAATTCGTTCTTAGTTGTCTGTAAAACACATTTTCAATTACCGTGTTGTATAGGGAAAAAAATAATTTGACTGACCATGAAACAAACATATGACGTGGAGGCGGGAGGCGTCATGGGGGCACATGGTTGGTGGAAATATGATTAGGTGGCTGAATAGGAGTGGAAGATGAGGAGGGATATGGCGGATGGACGTTGGCGCGAGTGTAATAGGCGGAGGATATGTGGCGGGATAGGAGTGGCGGAGGTGTCGGGTAGGGACAATGGTAAAGGGATGAGGGGGAAGTAGTTTTCGGAGGAGGTAGGGAGTGGTAGGTGGTATAGGTTGGGGGGGTGAGAAATGTGGGGAAGGTGCCACGTATGGATGGGGCCCGACGGGAGAAACTGTTTTTTCAGACTCCCCCGACAGTAAAGGTAGGATGGAGAAGGGGGGGCGAAAAAAGATATGAGCCGTTGATCAAGATCAGTGGGGAATCCTGATGCTCTGAAAACAACATCCTTTAACCATATAAGATAGAACAAATTTTTCCATATGAGCCTTATTACAATTTATTTAATCACATTTAAATGATGTGATTAATTTAAACTAAACACACTTAATTATTCTCTAATGCTGCATTTCGACTTGCAAGCATATTTTTTAATTTTCTCAAGGTTTTGATCTTTTTGGAAATAATTTACAACATGGAATATTATTTAAAACATCCAAAATATAATAATCATCAACTATAATCAAGCAATCCTATAAAAATTATAGGACCCTAACAGTGGCTTCAGCTAGGGATGACACTTCCTGGTGAAGTGTCAAGAACACCGTAGACTAGTAGCCTGATCCATTGGGCCAATCCCAAATATTCAGCCTTCTCTGTCATAAAAATCTTTGCGACTGATACTCTTAAACTGAAATCAAAACAATATGCACACTGAAATCTAAAATATACATTGAAATGAAAGCTGTACTGCAATTTGAAACTGAAACTAGAAAGAATGCTTTGAAAAACAAAAATGCTCAAGGCATTGAGCTTATTTTCACTCTGCTATCTACTCTAATATGATAAAATGACTTCCATATCAAGTGATAACAAACATCTAGTGCAGCCATTCAAGCAAATGGATACTTAACTAAAGTTTTCATTCCACTTCTTTAGGTGGAAAAATAAATTCAGAAAATGGAAACTCAACTTTTCCACTGGATCTAATAGCTGCATTGATGAACTTGGAAAATTCTCCCTTCACCAATGACTACAATAAATTGACCAGAGGATCATGGAAAACATGCAACATAAGATCTTCAGGATTATTTAAAATAGGAAAACAAACCTCATTCCAAACTATTGTTTCGCTTGTGTTGAAACTGATTCTCTTCAAATGATATGGGAGAAAATTGTTTTTCCTTGTTATTATCCACTGTAGTCAAGTGTTCTGAATGCTCTTGAATCTCCTCAAATATGACAACAATATCATATTCAACAGGAAAATCCTTATCATTCGCTTGGTCACACAAAATCTTACAAGGTAGTTGCAAATGCTCATTAATTTCAAGTGAAGGAATATGACTTGCATCAATATTTTGTCTTTCTACATTAACATCCAAGGAAGAAACTAATGATTGAGAACTTTTATTATCTTCTTCAAGGGCTGTAACTTGAGACAAGATATAACATGAAAGAGAATTGGAGACAAGATCTTCATCATGCAAATCTGATTGGTCTTTAATCACTGAAGAAAACACTGCTTGTTGAAACTGTTCTTGTGGATCAAGAGAATTAAGCTCTGTTGGTTCTTCTTTTAGATCACAAGACTGTTGTAAATCAACAAATGAATGTTCAACAATATGCTCAATTACCTTTACTTGCTGATTAGTAAAAGGAATTTGTTCTTTAATTTGATCTTTTGCAATTGAGACAACCACAATGTTAATGTGTTCATCCATGGTATCTGAAATATCCTGCTGATTTTTACTACTATCCTCTTCTTGATCGGGTTCAGGTTGCTGAATTTCTTCCTTAAGCTCTGGTTGATCAGTTTGTTGTGGTGTTGCAAGAATTATTTCCTATGGGGAATATTCATGAACATATAGACAACATACATCCTTTGTTTCTTCCTAAGGGGAAGAAAATTCAAACAAGATTTCTACTTTTTGTTCATAATGTTGAAAATGATTTCCCTTTAAAACCTCTAGTATTTCATCGTTTGTGAACTGATCATCATCATAGCAATCTTCAAGATATTGAATAAAACTTTCAAAATGATCATAAAAGTTTTGAATCAGCAACAAAGATGGATAATCCTCTCTGTATTTCTCACAAAAAATAGTATGAAAATGATTTAACGAACATATACTAGCAGTAGACATATTTTCATACCAAGATCTGGCCTTTTCCTCTAAATTTGACATAAAAGTTTTCATAAGACAATCTTCATGAATTTTGATTTTAATCTTACGGATGTGCATATGAAACCTTAATAAATGTACAACAACATCATCTCCTTTTTGATCTTTAAACAATGGAAGATAGATCAACCAATCATTGTTGGGTATGGGATTTGGAAAACCTGGAATTCTTGATATGTCCATAGGAGCATACATGCGTTGTATCCTTGAACTCATTTTGAAAGCAATACACAATGGAATGGAGTCACCATAAGTTCTTTACAATTCTAGATTCTTTGATAAGGGAGTCGCCATGCAAACTTTGAGCTCCAGATTCTTGAAACATGGAGTCTCTAGGTGAATGATACAACCTTCTTGTGTCTGATCATTGTCCACCATCAATAATCAGATCTGGAACTTGATATGCTTTTCTTAGGAACCTGAAATGTTCAGATTCCCCAGTGGATTCGCCACTATGTTTTCGTTCTGTATTTTTGAGGTTGAGGGAGTAAACACATAGGACAACATCAAAACCACTTTGGAAGCTGGGATCTAGCCCTGCCAGCTTTAGAGAGGGATCTCTTTGTGAAATCTAGCTATGTTTTATGTGAATTTTAGGCTAGTTATGACTAAAATGATTGTTTTGATTGAATGGTTTGGTTGATTTAAGTGCTATAATTCCATTGGGATATGGACTCTATGGATTAAATTGGTTTTGGCATCAAATTTTTAGAGGCATTTCACAGGGCAAGCTAGGTTACACTATTTGGATCTTTTCATAAATTTAAATGGATTATGAGAGAAAAAAGTGTAAGTTTAAGTAGAAATTAAGGAGAAATTAAGAATTCCTTAATTTGACTTCAGAAAAAAACATGAAAATTACTAATAGCCAGAATAGGGTGCTCTAAATAATATATCCTATTCATCACAGTTTCTGTTAGGTAATTGAGATTTTAAGAATTATAGAGAGAGAAAAATAATGTTTAAACAAATAAATAGAAGAAACACATCAACATTTGGTACACCAAATGAATCTTGTGAAGTTCCTTGTATTATTGATGCTCCAATACTTTGAAAAATACAATATGCAGAAGAAATTACATTTGGAAATCAACATCTATTACTCCAAACTATGAAGTATTTATACAAATTCTAAACTAAAATATCTTGAAAAAGTATCAAGATTTGTTTACAAATATCTCAAATTGTCTTACACAAATAGAATTAAAATAAAGGACATTCAAAACTAATGAATATACTTGGCACTATATTTGTGGATTTCTGGTGACAAAGAAGAGCAATTCGAATTTGATAGCACCTCTTATTTGATGAGGTGGCCTCCAAGTCACTAACTATCTTTGAGCTTTTTCCTCTCGAAATTATGAAAATAGGGTCTTGTAATACATTTGTCTATCCAAAACCATAATAGTTGTTAGAAAACTGAGAGAGATATCTGTAAATGAGGATGTTGACAACAAAAACCTCTTTCAGTTTTTGAAAATTCATTTCCACGTGCTTGGAAACTGCATTTGCAAACACTAACTGAAAGCAAGAAAATTCGGGAAAATATACCTGCAAAGATTCATCCGAATCTCCCAAACCATAATAGTTGTTACAAAACTGAGAGAGGTTTTTGTGCATGAGGATGTTAGAAACAAAAACCTCTTTAAGTTTTCTAAAATTCGTTCTCAGTTGTCTTTAAAACATGTTTGAAATTACTGTGATGTATAGGGAAAAAAAAATAATTTGACTGACCATGAAACATACATTTGACGTGGAGGCGGGAGGTGTCATGGAGGCACATGGTTGGAAGAAATATGATTAAATGGCCAAATAGGAGTGGAAGACGAGGAGGGACATGATGTGTGGACGTTGGTGCGGGAGTAATAAGGGGAGGATACGTGGCGGGATAGGAGTGGCGGAGGTGTCGGGTAGGGACAACGGTAAAGGGATGAGGGGGAAGCGGTTTTCAGAGGGGGTAGGGAGTGGTAGGTGGTATAGGATGGGGGGGGGGTACAAAATGTGGGGAAGGCGCCACATATGGATGGGGCCCAGTGGGAGTAACTGCCTTTTTGGATCCCCCCGGGCAGTAAAGGTAGGATGGAGAGGGGGGGGCCGAAAAAATATATGAGCTTTTGATCGAGATTAGTGGGGAATCCCGATGCTCTGACAACGACGTCCTTTAACCATATAAGACATAATTTTTTTATTTTTTTTTCCATATGTGCCTTATTACAATTTATTTAATCACATTTAAATGATGTGATTAATTTAAACTAAACACACTTAATTATTCTCTAATGCTGCATTTCGACTTGCAAGCATATTTTTTTATTTTATCAAGGTTTTGATCTTTTTGGAAATGATTTACAACATGGAATATTTTTTACAACATCTGAAATATAATAATCATAAGCTATAATCAAGCAATCCTATAAAAATTATAGGACCCTAACAGGCTCAACTATGCCTTGTGCATGTTTTCCTAACCCTTTACCTTCATAGCCCATCTTCATCAATAATTTGGACCCTATTCCTCTAGTGTGTCTTTTCAAAGCACCAAAACATTCATTTTGAGAGGAAATTGAAGATAAACATGAATTTCATACCTCATTTTAATGCACATACTTTGCTAAGGTTTCCTTGGAATCATGGAGTTGAATCTCCATCTCATGCATCTTTTTAAGAAGCTCTTGCTTCTCCTCCATCATGACCATCAACTCCTCTTGAAGTATAGTGTTCTCCTTCCTATCTTCATTAATCTCTTGCACCATATATCTCATGATGATAAGCTCTTGCAACATCTCTAAATAAAAGAGTCTTTCTAAGGAATATGGATTAGAAACATCACTTGTTGAAGCTGCCATCACATAAACTTGCACACAATTAATTCTCCTTGCAAAAATACAAAACCAATAGCTAATTTTCTAACTAACATTGAAAAACCATCTTAGCGTTAAAATGATCTAATAGTTCTCTGATACCAACTTTAAATGTTGGGAAAACTTGTTAATGCTATGCAAGCTCCCTCATTAGTATTAAATATAAATGTGTTTAAGATTGTCTCAAATTAATCAAAATGTGAAGGATTATGTGTCAAGTATTGAGTGTCTTTTATGAGAAATTTATGAGGTTAATTAGATGTTTTAAAACACATATACAACAAGTAAATTGCAGAGAAGTAAAAACACAGAAACTCATAACAAAAAGCTAATAAAGGAGTTCACCCCTCCTGGGCTACATCTGCTTGGACCTGCTTCAGTGGCTAGGCCCTCTTTGGATTAATGGTCAATTATCTAATTAAATGAACCTGTAGTGTTCCAATGGCTTTGAAACCTACTCCATTGGATTCAGAAGACCCATAAACCCCAAAAATGACTATCCAAGCTCTGCAATTGGACTTCAACTGATCTAGGCTTGACCTCCTATCCGGTGGGCCTAGGCTTCCTTAAACTTCAACGTAGAAAAATCACATACATAAGTGCCTTTCTGCCTTTGCGACCTATTCCATTGTGTTCAGAGCATCCAAATAATCTAGGAATGACTCTTTTTGAGCCAAAATTGGTCAAAAATTGAAGACGTTATGGTCTCTTTGATTTTCCCTAGGAAAACTTCACCAAATCTAGAGAAACTCTAGTTAACCCCGCCAAAAATGTAGAAAATGCCAAATTTATCGGACCTGCCAAAATTCCGCTAATTTAAACTGCAGTTAATTAATGGATAAACATGTGTTAATTATCGTTAATCCCACTTAGAACTTTAAACGCACACAGTTAGCATTAATGCTAGCTCTTGGTTATGATGTCAGTCACATGCGAAGGGGGCTGGCCATCTCCTCCCACAAACTTGTTGACACTTTCACATGAAATACAAATGGCGCCTGTTATATATTATGTCATAAGGTTGTGGTATAGCGATAAAGCATGGTGCTTGTGTAGGCGAGGTAGTGGGTTCGACTCCGCCGAACTTCAAATAAACTTTTACCCGACCTTTGAGAAGGCACGTGGTGGCCTCTGGGCTTGCCACGTGTCAGTATCTCATTGTTCCACTAAAATACCTTTGACCAATAATATGTCGACAATTGTCAAAATGATATTGAGCCACCTGTGGGAATATTCTAGGAATATTCCAAGGAATATTTTGGTAATATTCCAAGGAATACTCCTTGGAATATTATTTTTGCTGATTGGGTTGTACGGATGCCTAGTTAGCATCCCAGTCAGCCTATACCCAAAATTTTGCTTGTTTGACAAAGTGGAAAAAAGGCTCTATCTTTATCATACAAACTCCATTTTGAGTTAAACAAGTTGCGTTGGGATCGTATTGCCGAGACATATGTGGTCGTTTAGGTTTTGACTGATTTTGAGCACTTTGATTTTTGAGCAATTTTTTTCCCCTAATCCAAATTTCAATCATCCACAAGAACATAAATTTAATGACCATTGGCTCAATTGAACTGGTGGATCCTATCATCATAGATAGTAACTTACTAATTACATATATGGGAATCATACCAACTAGGAAGAAGAAAAATGTTAACTTGGGCAGATTCAAATATGATGACATGTTGGATAACATAGCAGAGCATAAGGAGAAGACCCTCTCAACTCCTCATCTGTGTCCAATGGCATTCATCATATGAAGTTCACTTATGTTAATAACCATAAAATATCCACTTACTATGGCCCCAACAAGCACATCATTCTCTCAAGGCACCAAGAGAAATGCGAAAGACCTCCTCATACCTCATAACATAACTAGAGTAGCAAGTTAAGTATTGAAGGCTAAAAACAAAACACTAAAGAAACAAGGCAATAATATGGAATATTAATGGTATTGTTCTTATAAATTGCATGAGTCTTACAAGACCATAGTCAAACAAGTTTATTCATGTCTCCATTAGATCTAGAATATCTCTACCAAGATGTTACTACTTTGGGAAATGGTTAAGGAAGATGTACTCAACTACAAGGAGTACAAATTGTTATGAACCAACTAGAGCAATGGCCCAAGGAATAATCATAGGCTCCATAGGAGGTCCCTAGGATCAGTGAGGAAGAAATAAGATACGACTCCATTTCTATCAACAGGGTGTTGAAGATTCAATAAAATCAAGAAAATGACATCTCCAACTCTGTAGAATTATTCCTTAGCTGAGAGGTTAATCAAGATGAACATGTTTCCAACTATTGGCGCCTAGGGAGAAGCCAGAACAAATGAAGAAGCTGATAAGGAACTATAAGAGATATCTAGAGAATTATCTTTTGGTGTCTTCACCAACAAAATCACCAAAGATAATTCCAAACAACACTCTTTGGAACCCTCCAAGAAGTAAACAATTGTGAACTCCTTCATGTTCTGATTGAGGAAAGATTTATAAGATCTCTCCCATCACACATCATAATACCATGTCATCATTGAAGGATTGTTACCCAATAGGGTTAATGTTATTTTATTCTATTATGACATTTGGGTAGTCTATCTTTATGAAGTTTTGGGGTCCCAATAGAGGATCGAATTACACTGTAGCACTTATTACTTGCAACTTTAAGAAGTTTACAAGTTATTTTCCTAAATCATATATAAAAACAATGAGAATCCAAGGAGATTGGAACTATCAAGGGGAGCCCAAAAATCCCTAAAGGGAAACACTGATGTAGCTTATAAAAGCTATAAAACTCCTAGTGATTGGGGCTTTTGGATCTTTAGTAAAATTTTGTAGATTTTAAAAGACATGATCTAGGAAGCTATTGGATTTTGTGTCTATGTATAAATAATATTGAGAAGCCTGAGAATGCCACTATAGGAATTGTGACTCAACATGCATTTCCAATTTCTTCAGAGTAATCTTAAGTAGTTTCGTTTATGTGTGTATTCCGTGAGATTTATTACTATTAGCTAACAGACTATTCTATGAACTAGATAGTTCTTTTTCACATCGTTACTTTGATTTATTTTCACTTTCTTCAATGAATACCATTTATAAAAAAGACTGACTATTCTTGATTTTCTCTTGTAAGTTAAACAATCCAGTGCTAGGAAATCAACGAATTGTTTGTTGGAAATAATACTGAGAGGGGGTGAATCAGTATTATTAGATCAATAATTTTATTTCCAAAACTGATTTATATACACTACTTCTGTGAAGTGAACTAGCATGTACACGCAATTGTGATTAGAGAAACCAACGTATACCCAGAGAACTTGTAATTTAGGCAATTTATCATGTGTTGATCTTTAACCAGTGCATCAGTAACTTATTAAACAGTGGAGTAAAATAGAATAAAGAATCACACATAAGAAACACACATGAACACCAAGATTTAAGGTGGAAACCCAATGTGGGTGAAACCCCCTGTTGTTGTCATCTCTGTCTTCTTTTAATAATAAGAAAATATGTTTAAAATCTTGTACTGGTGCAAACTCATACCAGTACGCAGGCACCCACCTGCAGAAGGCTACAACCTTCTCTCATTTTCCAACTTCTACTGGAAGGGAGTTGCAACCCCCTAGCTCTTGTACTAGCCAATGTGATTACTAGTACATAGGCATTGACCTACAGAAGGCTACGACCTTCTCTCTTCCTCTAGGGACCACGTTTCATAAATTTTCAGACTGGATGCTCCTGGTACACAACAATACACATGAAGGCCTTGTTTCATCAAATTTTCATACTGGACTCATCAGTAAATTTGAAACTTAAACTGCATCAACCAACATTTAGTTAATATGAACAATCAGATCACTGACACCAGAACACTTTGCTGAACCTAAAAACCTGCATCATCAGTCAGAACCAACTGTAACCTCAAAAACCATGCATTAGGATGTACACACTAGTTTACTGAACCAAACCTGCATGTATACGCTAGTTCCTGTAATCAAACCTGCGTATACCTTCAAAACTACTGGAACATTAAACTTCTGAATCAAGTCTGTACCCACCAGGAACATACTGACCATCTACTGTCTATTTACAGAGCTTTACATAAGCCGCAGAAGAGATCACCCTTCTCACTTATACAATCAGTCAATCAAATATCAAATTCCTTATTCATTCAGTTTTACATTAAGATCTAAGAATAATTCATTGTCAGACAACAATAAAACAACAACACTGATTTGATAGATCATTCATCCTTGAACATCAAGCTTTTCTTTTGCATACGCTACTTGGAAGAGTTGAACCAGCATGTATACACACCTTCACTAAAGTGAACCAACATATAGATCTGCAAATACTTACTTCATAACTTTGTTGCACTTCTGGACTTTAGACAAATCTAGATCATGATATTTAAAGAATAAAATAGGTGTACATAATTAGATCTAGCCCAACCAATATCACATCATTCAATAATAAGTCATTTCAGGTCTCATCATCCTGATCCGATATTGCATTCAAGGTGCACAAAGTATTTCAAATCAAATCACAAACATAGCCCCTGCAACATAAAATATACTTCAAATAGAACTATTCCTTAGAAACCCATACACTTGCACATAACACTTCATAAGATATTCATTCCTTGTGTCTTTAGCCCTTTGATCTCCTCCTCATATACTTAGATCCTTTATCAATACCTCAGACCAAAACCACTTATGATCAATACCTTGGACCAAATGTTAGAAATAATACTGAGAGGGGGGGGGTGAATCAGTATTATCACATTAATAAAACTTTTTCATTTCCATAATCAGATTCATACATGCTACTTCCACAACTTCTTATGATTAAGTTAATTGATCTTCAATGAGTGCATTAGAACATTATCAACCATATTATCAATTAACAGATGCAGTAACATAAAGTAGATCATCACACATAAGGCATACACATGAACACCATGATATAAGGTGGAAACCCAATGCGGGAGAAAACCACCTGCTACAAGTCATCTCAATCTTCTTCTTAATAAGAAAATCCTTTTACAATATTTGTACTGGTGCAGTCTTATACCAGTACAGGAGCTACAACCCCCTTTGCTCTTGTACTAGCCGATCCATTTACTAGTACGCAGGCTGCTGCCTGCTACAATGCTCCAAAGATTTCCTTTAGCTCTTGTACTAGCTTAGATACTAGTACGTAGGTGCTGACCTACAATCTTCTCTCCTCCAGGTACCACGTTTCATCAATTTTCATACTGGATACACTGAAGCACAACACATAATCTGAAAGGCCACATTTCATCCAATTTTCATACTGGACCCAACAACATTGAAGCACATAATCAAACAATCTTCTGAATCACCCAATCACCAGATCCATACACATACAGTGATATTATGAGAGTTATCAACCAGATCTAGTACATAAAGATAAGTCATTAATCATGCTGCTATCTGAACTCAATACCAGTAACCAAACATCAGTTATGCACCCAAAACCCTGCAGAATAGTCAAAGGCAGTTAAAACAAATTTCAAGCAGGGACCGCAACTTTACTGGTATAGATCTGCGGATATCCGCACTTCCACTTGCTCCGAGCCTGCGGATCTCCGCACCTGTACCTTCTACCTGTCTGCGCACCTCCGCACTGCCTCTTCTGCTTCTCTGCGCATCCTTGTGCAAGTCCGCACCTGCGCCTTCTGTGGCGCCGCGCACCTCTGCAGCAGCGCCTTCTGTGGTGCCGTGCACCTCCGCAGCAGCGCCTTCTGTGGCACCGCGGACCTTCGCAGCTGCGCCTTCTGTGGCGCCGCGTACCTCCACAGCTACGCCTTCTGTGGCGCCGCGTACCTCCGCAGCTGCTCCTTTTGTGGCGCCGCGGACCTCCGCACCTGCAGCGCTTTTGCGCCTGCGTACCTACGCACTTTTCCTTCACTGTACTTGCATACCTACGGATATAGATAATTTCAAGACTTCAAGAATAACCCAGATTGTCAGATCTACAGATCTGATCATGCGCCGAAGTGATCTCAATCCATCAGTAGATTCGCCTTATTTAGATCTAGACATTACTCCCAAGAGATCATAGTATTTCAGATCTAGCTCCCATAAGATGTTCAACCCAAAACCTTGCATAAGCCAAATGATCTCCTTTGCTTTATATAGGCAAGCTCTTCCTCAAATCATGGATCAATACCATGGGCCAAAACCATAATAACACAATACCGTCGGCTAAATACCAAGGGTTAAACAGAAGAAACCCCACGTGTGCTTTTCTCTGCCTTGAAGTAAGTGAACTGGGGGTACGCACCTCCTGAAGGGGATAATTGCGGGTATGTACACACTTTATGTAACACCGGCCTGCGTGTACGCACCTTCTGTAAGGTGTACCTACGTACCCCTTATTTTCTTCAATATTTGATAGCTGATCATCAATCTCTGCTGCTGACTTGAAGTACTATGATCTATCACCTGAATGGGTTGCCATCAAGGATGACACTTTAGCCATAATGCCAACAATCTCCCCCTTTGGACCTGATGGCAAAGCTGTCATCTGATCCCTTTGTGCTGTCCGGTAACCCATGCACTCTGTCACATCTGATATTTCTTCTGTAGATTCATCTGAATGTATACAAGTGAGATGATCTTCTATGAGAGGGTTGCCATCAAGTACAACACATGTATCATAATGCCAACAATCTCCCCCTTTGGACTTGATGGCAACAACACCAAATCACTCTCCCCATTTGACATCAAGGGCAAAGGGTTATGCTCCCCCTAAGAACATGCTCCCCTTGACTATAAACCAGATCTGCTGAAGTCTCTGAATGAGCTCCCCCCTTTGTATATGCCATGGTACACCAATCTGATCATGGTCTTTCTGAGAACAAGCTGAGATGTCTGCTCTGCTATATAGTGTTGTTCATGCTCAAGCTCCCCCTGACTGTAAGCAAGGTCTGCAAAAAGATGTTCTACAAGAAGAACATGACTCTATATATCATAAATGACCTTCCTATCACCAAAAGACTCAATACATACATTCATCACAATGGTGATACATCAAAAGTTTACATATGATAACATCATTCATCCCAGGCATAGTGGGGAAACATAGGCCGTTACATGACCTGAAGAGATAACTACAAAAGAGACACACTATTACATAAAGACCAATCACCTATATCAGCAACAACACTGTATGATCTGCTTCATAGTATCTGTCAACAGCAAGGTACGTCTGCATCAACTCATTCATAATCATCCAGATCTACGTGAACCAAGAGTCATCAAATGGAAGCATCTGCATTAATCAACATATGTACAAAACAACCTATCATCATATAGATAAGATCTCATCATCATCAAGTCTCCAACAATGCAACTTTGAATAATCATCCATGTATCCAGCCAACAATCCTCATCCATATATGTGCCAAGAACATTAAAGACTTCATGCAAGCACCATTAGAGAATCAACCGCAAATCTGATCCAAGAACCATGTGAACAACTCATAACCATAGCAAGATGAATCATTAGCATTGTCATCAAGGACCATAATGCCAACAATGCATTAAGAACATATGCTCCCCCTAAACGCATGCCATCTGTCAGATCTGATCATGCATATCAATAAGAAGAGTCAGCCAATAAATGCCTTAAGACAGGTACGCAGTTTTTCTTTATCTGCCTTGCGTAGCCACGCACTTCACCTTCTGCTTCCCTGCGTATACCCGCAGAGAGCCTTCTGCTGCAACGAATACCCACGCACTGCTTCTCCTTCTGCTCTGCATACCCACGCAGCTTTCCTGTTTCTCCTCTGCGTACCCAAGCACTTGCACCGTTAATCACCTGCGTACTTCTGATTAGGGCCGAATTGGCAGTTCACCCGTGTGCCACAGTTAGTCAGATGCCCAGATCTAATCTTGTGCTCGAGAGATCATACTTCATAGATCAACTTTACTTTCCCTACTGCCTTTCTTCAAACAATCATATACGCGATTGTGCAGTATCCAACTCGCGTACATATGCGACTTCCCTTTATGGAGTTTGCATATGAGATTCAGGACACTGAAGTTTTGTACTTTCAACTCCCTCTGATTCTGGTATGTCTGTACATTGTGCTGTGCCACCTTTTTCTGATTGTACTTCCTTTTTCCTCCATATCTTCAAGCGTGATGATGACATTTTCTTCTTTTGATATGGTGCCCACACTTTGTTCCTGCATTCCTTAGCTATATGTCCAGGCTTGTTACATGCATAACATCTTACATGTTTCATATTCCTCCTGTAACAATCAGCAGCTTTGTGGCCAAACATATTGCAAACAAAGCAATATCCATAAAAGTACCTTGATTGAGATGACTTGTCTGCATAATGGTCTTGAACTCTTCTTCTTCTACATCTAGCTGCAATATGTCCAAGATTATGACATACAAAACATTCAACATTATTCATAGGAGGAGTAAAGGATTTTCTTTGAGGAATCTCTTTCCTTGGTTGATGATGAGATTGATCTTTCATTTCTTCATTGATCACTTTAGATTTTTCTTTAGAATTCCTTGCCTCACCTTGTGAACTAGATTCACCTTCAACAGATTCATGGAAACCAAGACCAGTCTTTATAGCAGGAGACCTTTGACTACTAAGAATATCATCCAAGACTTTAGAGCTATCTTGAAATCGTAAAAGCTTATCCTTTTCTTCTATTTTACCTTTCAAGATATTTACCTCAACCTGAAGCTGTTCTTCCTTTTCAAGAGATTGCCTTTTCAAATCTTCTTCAGCTTTTCTTCCTTCTTCCATTTGTTCCCTTAGTTTGAGAATCTCCTTTTCTTGTTCTTCATTCAGATCCTGCTGCATTTGACGAACTTGGAAGGCACATTCCAGTTGGGATTTTAAGCTGATGACTTTGTTGTCTTGTTTTTCAATTGCTTGATGTAGATCTTCATTCTGCTTCTTTGATTCTTCAAGATCTCCCTTTAGTGAGAGGATTGTAGCTTCAAGAGTTTCATAGTAGCTGGATCTATCTTTGAGTTTCTTGATGGTTGTGCTTCTTTCGTTGACTTCTTTTCTTAATGATGTCACTTCATGCTGCAATTTTTGACAATGGTCTTCCTTGTCCTTGAGTAGTTTTCTTACCTTGTTTCCTTCTTCTAGTTGGGCCTTTAGTTTGGTAGCTTCTTCTTTGAAGTCACATTCCCTTTTTTTCAATAGATCTTGTTGATCTCTAATTTTGTCTGTCAGCCTTTTAAATTCTGCCTCTATTTGATATCTTTCTTGTTCACCCACAAGAGCAAGTTCAGTAGTTTCACTATCACTTCCATCTCTTTCACAAGGAAATATAGCTGGAACATCAGAGAATAACACATTCATACCTGATAATGATTCTGAATCTGATTCTGAATCTGAAGAGCTTCTTATGCCTAATCCCCAATCGATTCTCCCACTGTCATAGTTCTTCTGAGATGCTTTCTTTTTCTTAGGTGCTTTCTTCTTAAGCTTCTTTCCCATTGTTCCACGGATCTCCTTCAAGCGATCAAGCTTCTATCAAAGGACCTTCTCTTATACCAATTGTTGGAAATAATACTGAGAGGGGGGGTGAATCAGTATTATCACATTAATAAAACTTTTTCATTTCCATAATCAGATTCATACATGCTACTTCCACAACTTCTTATGATTAAGTTAATTGATCTTCAATGAGTGCATTAGAACATTATCAACCATATTATCAATTAACAGATGCAGTAACATAAAGTAGATCATCACACATAAGGCATACACATGAACACCATGATATAAGGTGGAAACCCAATGCGGGAGAAAACCACCTGCTGCAAGTCATCTCAATCTTCTTCTTAATAAGAAAATCCTTTTACAAT
Organism: Pinus tabuliformis; assembly: GCA_031772625.1. Taxonomy (NCBI): domain Eukaryota; kingdom Viridiplantae; phylum Streptophyta; class Pinopsida; order Pinales; family Pinaceae; genus Pinus; species Pinus tabuliformis. The sequence goes on from CM062805.1 coordinate 617,647,988, forward strand.
ATTTGTACTGGTGCAGTCTTATACCAGTACGGGAGCTACAACCCCCTTTGCTCTTGTACTAGCCGATCCATTTACTAGTACGCAGGCTACTACCCGCTACAATGCTCCAAAGATTTCCTTTAGCTCTTGTACTAGCTTAGATACTAGTACGTAGGTGCTGACCTACAATCTTCTCTCCTCCAGGTACCACGTTTCATCAATTTTCATACTGGATACACTGAAGCACAACACATAATCTGAAAGGCCACGTTTCATCCAATTTTCATACTGGACCCAACAACATTGAAGCACATAATCAAACAATCTTCTGAATCACCCAATCACCAGATCCATACACATACAATGATATTATGAGAGTTATCAACCAGATCTAGTACATAAAGATAAGTCATTAATCATGCTGCTATCTGAACTCAATACCAGTAACCAAACATCAGTTATGCACCCAAAACCCTGCAGAATAGTCAAAGGCAGTTAAAACAAATTTCAAGCAGGGACCGCAACTTTACTGGTATCGATCTGCGGATATCCGCACTTCCACTTGCTCCGAGCCTGCGGATCTCCACACCTGTACCTTCTACCTATCTGCGTACCTTCGCACTGCCTCTTCTGCTTCTTTGCGCATCCTTGTGCAAGTCCGCACCTGCGCCTTCTGTGGCACCGCGTACCTCCGCAGCTGCACCCTATGTGGCGCCACACACCTCCGCAGCTGCGCTCTCTGTGGCGCCGCGCACCTTTGCAGATGCGCCTTCTGTGGCGCCGCGGACCTCCGCACCTGCACCTTCTGTGGCGCCGCATACCTCCGCAGCTGCGCCTTCTGTGGCGCCGCGTACCTCCGCAGATGCGCCTTCTGTGGCGCCGCGGACCTCCACACCTACAGCGCTTCTGCACCTGCGTACCTACGCACTTTTCCTTCATTGTACTTGCTTACCTACGGATATAGATAATTTCAAGACTTCAAGAATAACCCAGACTGTCAGATCTATAGATCTGATCATGCGCCGAAGTGATCTCAATCTATCAGTAGATTTGCCTTTTTTAGATCTAGACATTACTCCCAAGAGATCATAGTATTTCAGATCTAACTCCCATAAGATGTTCAACCCAAAACTTTATATAGGCCAAATGATCTCCTTTGCTTTATATAGGCAAGCTCTTCCTCAAATCATGGATCAATACCACGGGGCAAAACCATAATAACACAATACCGTCGGCTAAATACCAAGCGTTAAACATAAGAAACCCCACGTGTGCTTTTCTCTGCCTTGAAGTAAGTGAACTGGGGGTATGCACCTCCTGAAGGGGATAACTGCGGGTATGTACGCACCTTCCGTAAGGTGTACCTACGTACCCCTTATTTTCTTCAATATTTGATAGCTGATCATCAATCTCTGCTGCTAACTTGAAGTACTGTGATCTATCACCTGAATGGGTTGCCATCAAGGACAACACTTTAGCCATAATGCCAACACCAAATACCTAGGGTCAATACCTCGGACCAAATACCTTGGAACAAAACCTTGGACCAAATACCTCGGACCAAAACCTTGGTTTTCCAACATGTACACACTTTTCCTCCTGTGGGAGTCCGTGTATACGTATACACTCTTTTTGTTCTATGGACCAATGTGTATACGTTTTTTTGACTAAGTGGACCTGTGTATACTTCTTAAACTACTTTACATCAACCTTTTCTTTTACCTTCTTTATTTTGATCAGTAGACCTTAGTTCCATCTCCCTGTTCTTTTGTACCACTACCATGTTACCTTTGAATATACCTGTTGTACTGTGAGTTTCCTTTTACCAAAACTAAATTGGCCTGTGAGTGAGTTTCCATTAAGGACAACACTTGTATCATAATGCCAACATTTTTTTCTTGATTATTTTCATGTTTAGTAGCTCATCTCTTCTATCCATATATATCTTTCAGTATTTAATTTTTTTATACTAATTTCAATTTTAAAATAAGATAGTTTTAATTTAGTTTTTCACACTATCTGCTATGACAATCCTTTAGTATCTCACAACATCCAAAAATTCAAGCATGTTTACCAAGCCATAATCTAGATGAGTCTCTTGTCCCAAATGGTATGAGGTCTAATTACAACCTCATACTAAAGAGTACCATTGTGAATGTTGTTGGCTCATTTATCCCTATCAACAAGTTGACATCAAACGATTGAAATTTTTTCATTAGAAACATGTGCTGGTTGCAAAATGGCTATTCAAAATAGAAAGTTGCCATAGTTTGCAACATCTGACCAAATAAGACATAACACACAATTTCCAATTGCAAGTACACTTTCAGAACTTGAAGAGAAGCTTGTATAATTAAGAATAACAATTGCATGAATTAGAAAATAGGTTATAAATGCTTGCATATTGGCTTGTTTGGATCAATGATCAATGTGCTTGTCAATATGGATATTGTACAAAAACATTGCTACATTTTGTAAATGAAATAATAATAATTGTATTTGCATTAAAAAGATGATTGAAATGCATGAATGCATATCAAATAGGAAAAGTACATGTACACATTATCATGAGAGCATTGAAAGAATTATTTTCAAGAAATCTATATCATGATGATAACATTTTTAAGATAAGACTTCGAATCATGTTTTAGAACAAGATGACAATAAATCCATGCAAAATGAAAACATTGATTATGAGAGTGATACAAATAATAAATTAGAGAATGAAATACCTACATAAAGAATAATACATGGTTTTACAAACTCACGACACATCTATAATTTGCAAGACAATATCATTCAACTTGCACCATCTAAAGGAGACACCCAATTCAAATTTCAAGGACAAATGTGTAGAGAAATGAAATTTCCAACATTATTCTATAGGAATCCATGTGATGATGGCATTACAAAGAGATTTAGCTACCAAAAATAGTACAATGGGAATGGCTATGTGTAAGTAGTGATTTATCATATCATACAACAAACTTGTTTTTTCAAAATAAAAAGAATAATATTTGACAAAGTACTCTTTTTCATATGGATACATATAAGAAAAGGAAAACTACAAACTAATTTTGGAAAAAATATTGAAATTTCACATTGGATACATAGATTTCAAGAACATTCACATTTATCCAAATGACTTGCAACATGTTGGGAAAAATATTTGCAATGATATGAAAATTAGGGCCTCCTACTCTTTTTGTGTGACATTTTCATGTGCATAGCATCAATGGAATCAATTAGTAAATACATTTTTTTGGGCGTGGAGCTTGATTATCTTCTTTGTTTATAGGTATCGCCACATTGGACCCCAGTTCTGAATGGGGCAGCAACACCGCTCGTTTTTTCACTGCTAGGGGGGCGACGATGATTTTTATGAGCTCCCCTTTGCAGGGGTTCGGGGGCAACACCCCCGAAGCTAAAAATAGATGTAAAATTTCCTTGTAAAATATTTTAATTTCGTAGTCAATCTAGGCTGTTCATTAGGCAGATGATCTGACGGTAGAAGTTATCTTTAATTTAGGGTTTTTTTTTCCCTAGAAGCCAACCACTTGCTATATATGAGGGAATTGTATTGCGGCTGAACATATGTGTATTCTGAGCGAGAAAGAGAGAGGAGACTGTGTGATAGAGAAAAGAAAATTGCATCGGTTCAGTTGTAGGTTGTATCTCTTCATTTCGTTGGATAATATAATAGGAAGGACCGGATGTTTCTCCGTAGACGTAGCCCAAATTGGGTGAACCATGTATTTTTGTGTTTATGTTTCCATTTTTATGTTTATGTGTTTATGTGTTTCTATGTTTATGTTTCTGCAATATTTTATGTGTTCCATTGCTCTATAGTATATAATTTTCTAATAACTGGTGTCAGAGCCGAAGGTCTATTTGGCTGATAAACTCACATGAGAGAAGGGTTCCTGGTTTGAGTGGAAAAAATGGTGGAAGATGGTAGGTTTAAGGTCAAAAACTTTAATGGCCAAAACTACCAGTTGTGGAAGATGCAGATGGAAGATTATTTGTATCAAAAATATCTGTACCTTCTGTATTCAGGCTTCTGTGATCCATAATGAATTAAGAAAAATTCTTTCGGTAGAAATCACATAAGAGAAAATTTTGTCTCTCTCGTTTCGAACCAACAAGTGTGGTTCCTCATCAGGACTAGATGAAGAGGTAGACCATGGAAAAGGCTTAAATATAGAGAAATGGTCTGCCTTTTCATCTAGTCCTGATGATGAACCACACTTGTTGGTTCGAAGCACATTGGCCAAAAATTTCTCTTATGTGATTTCTACCGAAATACTTTTGCTTAAGATCTGTACCTGCCATTGAGCAGAAAGACAAAGAAGTTGAAAAGTATGACAGATACAAAATGGGATATTCTCGATAGAAAGGCACTTAGAACAATAGGGATGTGCCTAGCGGCATCGATAACCTTTAATATTTCAAAGGAAACAACAACAGAGGGTTTAATGTCGACATTGTCAAAACTATATGAAAAACCTTTGACCTCAAATAAGGTATTTATTATGAAATGCTTGTTTAATATGAAGATGTCAAAAGGTGGATCTGTTGTTGATCATTTAAATGAATTTAATACAGTTACCAGTCAGTTAAGTTCTATAGGGGTAAATTTTTATGATGAAGTTAGGGCTCTGTTATTTTTGTGCTCATTTCTAGAAATTTGGAATGGTTTAGTTATGGCCATTAGTAACTCTGTATCTAGATCTAGTACTTTAAAGTTTGATGATGTTGGCAGTGCAATTCTTAGTGAGGAAATGTGAAAGAAAAGCTCTGGTGAGACATCAGGTAATGCTTTGACTGTAGAGACCAGGGGAAGAAAAATGGAAAGAGTAAAGAACCCAAGATATCACAGTCAAGGAAAGGCAAATCCAAGTCCAGATCGGGGATAGTGTGCTAGAAATGCCGGAAGAAAGGAAACCTGAAGAAAGACTGTAAGCCTCAGAATGGAAAAGAAGGAGACGTGCATCAAGAAAACAACCATGAAGCGAATGTGACAGGTGATGTGTTACAAGATGATTTGATTCATTATTTAGAAAATATTATTAATGCTTGGGTGGTAGATTTAGTGGCCTCATTCCATGCCACACCTGATAGGAAACATTTTCATGATTATGTTCAAGGATATTTTGGATAGGTTCATTTGGGTGATGATAAACCCTGTCAAATCATTGGAATGGGTAAATTTTCCATAAAACAAAAAAATGGAAACCAATGACTATTGAAGGAGATAAGGCATGTTTCAAATCTGAAGAAAAATCTAATTTCAACAGGGAAGTTGGAAGGTGAAGGCTGTGTAACTACTTTTATATATAAAACCTGGAAGGTCACTGAAGGAGCCCTGGTAATAGAAAAAGAAGAAAAAGTTGGCACATTATATTTATGCATTGGTATTTCTAATTCTGTTAATTATTTAACCTCTACAGGAGCAGATACAACATTGTGGCATCATAGGCTCAGGCACATGAGTGAGAAGGGGATGTAGATTCTTCACTCAAGAAATTTGTTGCCAAGTTTGAAGCATGTTGATTTAGAATTATGTGAGAATTGTGTTTATGGAAAACAGAATATAGTCAGATTCCTTAGAGTTGGGAAGGAAAAGAAGAGAGAAAAATTAGAGCTTGTGCATACAGATGTATGGGGACCTGCTCAGGTATCATCTCTTAGTGGCTCTTGCTATTATGTTACTTTTATTGATGATGTAACCATAAAAACCTAGATTTATTGTATTTGAAATAAATATGATGTATTTGATACTTTCAAGAAATGGAAATCTTTGGTTGAGAATGAGACAGGAAAAAGGTTGAAGTGTCTCAAATCAGAAAATGGAGGTGAATATTGCAGCAAAGAGTTTGATAAGTATTGTTCAGAGCATGGAATTCGTAGAGAGAATACTATTCCAAGAACACCACAAGAAAATGGTGTGTCGGAAAGGATGAATAGGACAATTATGGAGTGTGTAAGGTGCATGAGATTACATGCAGGATTGCCTTTACAATTTTGGGTAGATGTTGTAGATACTATTGTTTATCTAATAAACATAGGGCCTTCAAGTTCCTTGGATGGAGGTATTCCAGAGGAGGCATGGACAAGTAAAAAGTTAAACTACTCATTTTTAAACACTTTTGGCTGTGAAGACTTTGTCCACATTAATTAAGAAAATAGAACAAAGCTTGAGGAAAAATCAAAGAAATGTACCCTTATTGGATATGGTGTTAATGATTTTGGTTATCACTTATATGATTATGAAAATCACAAAATCATTAGGAGTAGAGATGTCATATTCAATGAAAAGGTTTTGTATAAGGATTAGATGCAGGAAAATAAATAGGAAAAATAAAACAGAGAATACATAGTGCTTGATGAGATCACAGAAAAAGTAAAGGTGTCTGAAAATCATAATGATCAACAACTAGAATAGGAACAACAACCAAAATAACAACAGACACCTCAAACACCTTAAAGTGGTGTTAGAATATCTACCAGGATAAGTAGAACCCCAAAACGATACTCTCCTCCATTATATTATGTATTGTTGACTGATTCTGGTGAACTAGAATGTTATGAAGAAGTAGTGTAGGTAGAAACTAAGAAGAAGTGGAGCTAGCCATGAAAGAAGTGATGGACTCCTTGGTACATAACCAGACTTGGGACTTAGTCAGGTTGCCTGCATGTAAAACAACATTGCAGAATAAATGGGTTTACAGGTTGAAGGAAGAAGATGGAGGTAGAAAATGATATAAAGCTATACTTGTGGTGAAGGGGTTTGCATAGAAAAAAGGTATAGACTTTGATGAGATATTTTCTCTTGTTGTTAAAATGAATTCAATTAGAACTATTTTAAGTCTAGTAGCAGCAAAATATTTTCATCTTGAGTAGTTAGATGTAAAGACGACCTTTCTCCATGGGAATTTGGAGGAAGAAATATAGATGCAACAACCACAAGGATATGAGGTGAAAGGGAAGGAGAAACTAGTGTGCATGTTGAAGAAGATCTTGTATGGCTTAAAACAGGCTCCAAGGTAGTGGTATCTAAAATTTGACACATTTATGTCTGAACAAGGTTATACTATATGTCACTCTGATCATTGTGTTTATCTAAAAAGGAAAAAATGATGGTAGCTATATTATATTGTTATTGCATGTAGATTACATGCTTGTTGCAAGGTGTAACATGTAGGAAATACATGTTCTCAAAGGAAAATTGACAAACTCATTGGAAATGAAGGATTTGGGTGCTACAAAACAAATCCTTGGTATGAGAATAAGTAGAGACAAGAAAAATCACAAATTAACATTGTCTCAAAGTGAGTACATACAAAAGGTGTTGAAAATATTTAATATGCAAAATGAAAAACCAGTTAGTACACCTTTGGCTAGCCATTTAAAACTAAGTAAGGAGATGTGGTCTGAGATTCAGGAAGAGATGGATTATATGTCTAAAGTTCCATATGCATAAATAGTTGGAAGCTTAATGTATGCAATGGTCTACACAAGGCCTGATATTGTACATGCAATGGGAGTTGTAAGTAGGTACATGAAGAATCTAGGAAAATAACGTTGGATGGCAGTGTAGTGGATTCTCAGGTATTTGAGAGGTACCACATATCAACCATTATGATTTGATGGTTCAGACATTTATCTACAAGTATATGTTAATGTAGATATGGCAGGTGATATAGATAACAGGAGGAGTACCATAGGGTATGTGTTTGCTGTAGGTGGAATAACTGTCAGTTGGGTTTCAAAATTGCAGAGTGTTGTTTCACTCTCAATGATGGAAGCAGAGTATGTTGCTACTATAAAGGCTAGTAAAGAACTGATTTGGTTACAAAGGTTTCTAGATGAATTAAGTAAGAAGCAGGAGTTGGGCAGGTTATACAGTGACAACCAGAGTGCCATTGATCTTGAAAATAACTCAGCATTTCATTCCAAGACTAAACATATACAACTCAAGTACCACTTCATATGGTTAATGTTGGAAGATGGACAATTGAAGTTGGAAAAGATGCACACTAGCCAGAATCTTGCAGATACGTTAACAAAAGTTGTAACCAGGGAGAAACTAAGAGTTTTCTTGGTTTCAATTGGTCTTCAAGTATGATGATGAAGATGAGAAACAACTAGGTCCAAAGTGGAGTCACTTTCCAACAAATGAAGTAGTGGTGGAGTTGCTATAATCAGTCTCCAAGTGGGAGATTATTAGGGTGTGGGCCTTGATTATATTCTTTGTTTAGAGGTATCATCGGATTGGACCCTATTTCATAATGGGGTGGAAACGCCGCTCATTTTTTCATCGCTGGGGGGGGCGACGATGATTTTTATGAGCCCCCCAAGCTAAAAATAAATGTAAAATTTCCTTGTAAAATATTGTAATTTTGTAGTCAATTTGGGTCGTTCATTATGCAGATGATTTGATGGTATAAGTTATGTTTAATTTAGGGTTTTTCCCTTAGAAGGCAGCCCCTAGCTATATATGAGGGAATTGTATTGTGGCTGAACATATGTATATTCAGACTGATAAAGACTGTGTGAGAGAGAATAGGAAATTACAACGGATCCACTGTAGGTTGTATCTCTTCATTTTGCTGCTGGATAATATAATAGGAAGGACTTGTTGTTTCTCCATGGACATATCCCAAATTGGGTGAACCACCTATATATGTGTCTCTCTCGTTTTATGCATTTTTTGTGTTTGTGTTTCTGCAATATTTTATGTGTTCCATTGCTCTATAATATATAATTTCCTAACAACATTATCCTTATTGTATAGCAAGAGAAAAGTAAAAGAGAAAATTGAAACACTTGAAGACAATGCAATTGATTACCTCGTAATAAAATATCTAGTCACATGTAGTCATTATTATAGAAATATAATCAATGTTGTAAAAAATGATATGTCACAATGAAACATTCTTTGGAAAAGTATCAGACCATTTATTTGTAATAGAGTTTCAAAATAGGGGAAGCGAATGTGACCATGGATTTATATGGATAAAAAATGCTCCAATATATGGAAGAGTTAGCAACTCGAAAATTAAAAAGTTATTGGACAAATACATAATTTGTAACACAAACAAATTAGAACTAGAACTTGCCAAGATGCATTAGCATTACCACACAAGAAGTTATAAAAGAAATAAGCTTTAGCATTGCAAATATAAGTTCATTATGCTACTAATGTAAAGGACAAGAATCCTAGAACTAATTAGTTTAGTTGACAAAGCAATGTATGAAAGGTCAAAGTCATTACTAACATCTCTAAAGAAAAAAAATTATGACAAGTTAAGAAGCTGTGGAGACTTCTTGGTAGAAATGGAACTAAGAAAGGATCATTACATCTAATTAATATAATGTATAATAAGACAACCAACAATTTTTTTGGATTGAAAACCTTCACATCTTTGGCAAAATAGTTTTGCAAAAGGACATGCCAAATTTATGGGGTGCAAATACAAATTCACAATATTTACTCAATGCATATGCTACAACACCATATTTAACATCCCTAAGCTATTTAATTTTTAAATTTTCTAGCCACAGTCTAGAAGGAATCTATGTAGTTAGAAGGGATGTTATCAAATTCCTATGTAACAAGTCAATCTAGCCAATTCAGGGAAATTGTTAGAAGTTAGTTTTAGAGTTTGTTGAATATTGATTAATGAGAAATTTTCTTCTATGTAATAAAATAAGATGACAAAAATATTTCTCGGGGAGAGAGGGAGAGACAAATAAGAGTGAGGAAAAGGTAGAGAGAGAAAGGAGAGACAAAAAGGAGAGAGACCTACAACAGAGTTGAGCAAGCTCAGATCTTGTAAATTCCCTTTTAATAATATCAAATCAAAGTATGCGTTCTTGTATGTATGATTAAATTTACCTTGATTAAGTAAAGATTAAGCTTGTGATATAGAAAGCTTCTTTCACAAGTTGACTAGGTGAGTATAGAGTGGTTGAGGTTTGAGTCTCAACATCAAAGGATTTACAAGAAAAAGTTATCAAATTCTATGTTGTTATTTTTTCGACATCTTCCATGAGTTGACAACGATGGCAGTCTTTCCTTCAACCTTTATGACTTTCAACCATTAGCCACCGAAGATAACATTGGCTTGGCATAGACAAAACATTTTCCCAACCGATATGACAACCATTGGGTGGTACTCTTAACTAATAAAAATATTCCAACTATTGGAAATTGGGGATTAGAGATAGCATTGACTTGGCATTAACGAAACCTTTTCCCAACCATTCCAACAGTCCCTGGGTGATCCCATCAACTAATAGACCGAGTAGACAAGATATTTCATGGTAATTATAGTTATGTTTACTACCATTGAACGATGAGGAAATCCTAATGGTTGTGAAGTGTTGAAAAGAGTCAGGTGGTCCTGTCAACTAATAGGCTTGATAAATGAGTTATTTCATGGAAATTATAGTTCTACTTACCGCCACCAAATTACGAGGAAGGATTGAATGTGTAGAGTATCGATAAGAATTAGGGATGTCCCATCATCTAACAATCCTGATAGATTAATTCACGGTGGTTGTAGTTTATGTCAATGCCATTGGGCTAACCAAAAAGTGCTGGTGATTGCGGGGAGTCTTCTAGTCCTAACGCCTTAGGATTTGGACTTTATTGACAGTGATGGCCCTATGAATCATTCTGGTTAGCACTTAGGAGCTAACAAACTTGGGAACAATTAAATTTATTAGCATCAGATTGGTATAAGAGAAAGATAAAAATGGAAGATTGATGAGGAGAAGGTCGAGGGAGGCCTATAGAAAATGTAGCCTTGTAGACAGAGGTAAGATGCCTTTAGGAAAGATTGACAACCATGGAGACTACACATAATAGAGGAGCTAATTACATAGGAGATGTCATTGAATCAAAGGAGAAATCTTCCACAGAGGAATACGTAGAAGAATCAACAAAAGATAGAATGTTGAGGATGGTGGCTAAGATGAGCGTTAGACCAAAAATGGAGGTACCAATGTATGAAGGTAACCTAAATGTTGATAAGATAATAGCTTTTATCAATTCTTTAGATAAGATGTTGAGGATGGTGGCTAAGATGACCATTGGACCAAAAATGGAGGTACCAATGTATGAAGGTAACCTGAATGTTGATAACCGAATGGATTGTATCAATGCTTTAGATAAGTATTTTGACGATGAGGATGTTTATGAAGACAAAAGAGCTAAGTATGAAGTGACCAAAATAAAAGGTCATATAAACCTATCGTGGGATGAAGTGAAAGAAAACAGAATGTAGAAATTAGGTTGTATATTTTCAACTACCTATGAATTTTTATTCAAAATCACAAGACATAATCCTATTGTACTTGTTTACGGACATTAATTCAAAATTTAGAACAAAAATTTCAGTCATGAAAAAAGAAATAACACACATGCAACAAGTATTTTTATTTGAGGAAAGCGATCTGTTAAAAACCCCAATGACTTCTTGCATTAATCAAATGAATAGAGATGTATTACAACTTCTTTGCTCAACTAAGCACACCTTGCAAGTGCATAACCTATCTCTCTTCTCATTAAAGGCCTCTGACCCAGACTTTGTCAAAATTGTCCCTCGACTTGACCTCCTATTTCCTTGCACTATTCTTTGAGGAATTAGCCCCTAGAAAATTCCTCTAATTGAATTTCACAATTCCTTAGGCTAATCATCTGACTGCATGCAACACTTGTACACTCAAGACTAGTCTACAATTGATGTTATATTAAAATATGAAACTAGGATCAAATTCCAATTTTGATAACTCACCTGATGGAGATAATGATTGCATTGAATTCATATTTTCGAGAGGACCAAAATCGACCTAAAGATCTCTCAAATTAGATAAGGGAAGGTGTATTTATGAATAAAAACCCACATGTGCATATTTGATAAGGTCGACCCTAAAGCAAAGTGGACCCTCTTGGAAGGATATAAATACAAGTGAACTCTACCTCATTCAAACACAATCATGAGACACTCTCCTATCTTGGTTTTTGGCTCACACATGTTTGAGGCTTGTTTGCAGAAGAATAGGTTCGCTTTGAGGTGAAATTGCAGGGTTCGAAGCTCATATTTTAGATATAGGGTTTTGGGCCATAGTTGCAGGCACAACACAAGAAGGTTTCAACTACAACCACTCCCATAGAGGCTCATGAGTGTGATTGGAGCCTTCCAATTTCACGAACATCTCATTGTGCATGCGACTGAGGGTTAGGGTTTCAGAATCATAGTCGCACACTCACCTCAGATGAGATCTGACCCCAGTCGCTCGCATGTCAGGCTTAAGGGAGCGACTGGGCTGCTATAGTCACTCGCATAACATCTTGAAGGGTGCGACTGAGGCTTTGAGATAGATCTGGGCAGATTCGACCATAGTCACTCACTTATAGTACTTAAGACAATGACCAGGAAGCCATAGTCACTCAGATGACTCCTCATTCATGCAACTGAGACTTAAAAGATGAAATCTCAGCCTTCCAAATATTCCGCTCGATGACTGCAGGGTTCGATAGTTGACTACAAACAATGATAGTTTAGTATAGAATCTGAATCAAATTTTGAGTATATACATTGTTGGGTTCATTTCATGGATGTTGTAGTTGTTTTAATGGTTAGTTGCATAGATGAAGATATGGATCATTGTACTCTCTTTTTCTGAATCATTTGATGACAATCTATTAAGAAGAAGAATTTGAAAGGGTTTTCCCCATAGTTGGTTTTTCCCTGGTCTCCGACCAATCCTCGTATCTTTGTGTGTGAATTCTTTTCTTTTGTTGTTCCTTTATGTTCCGCTGCATTGATGATGATGTTATTGTTCTTTCTACATAGTTGCATATGTTGCTGAATAATGATGTAAACCTGAATAATGTTATGATGTTATGGGGTGACTGTAACATGTTCATAAAGAAATGTAATTATCAAAGCAAAGAACAATA
>CM062805.1:618265939-618437262 GCA_031772625.1 Pinus tabuliformis
AGAAATGTTAACCATGATTTCATAGACTCTAACGTTGGATTGAAGACCAACCAAATTCCAAAGATAGATATGAGGAATTTTTATGGCAAGGATCCCGTAACATGGATACTATAGATGGAGCAATATTTTGATCTCCATAATCTGCAAAACACACAAAAGGGCATTGCAAAATTTTACTTCGAACCTAATTAGTTTGTATGGTATCTATTGTCACTCATTGCTCACTCACTACTTTGCAAATGATCAGTTGTCCAGGATGCATAAGAATAGTGAAGTTGAAGCCTTTTCCTAAGCCATAAAAGCTATCAGATCTTGATTAGACCCTCTCCATTGCATAATGCTTGGAAATAGCTTTCCAATAGTATATATAAGTCCAAAAAATGACTCCTAGATTAGAAAGCAGAGCTTGTTGAAGATTACCTTTGGAAGACCCAGAAAACAAAGAAAAAAATGCTAAGGGATGAAGACAAATCGCAGTCGGATGTCTGAGACAAATTGCAATCACAGATTGGGATTTCTAGTAGGCAAAGGATACTTGCGAGGTGAAAAAACAACAATCTACCGATCGCCGATATCAAATATCGGCAGTCAGCAGGTCCGAGCAGAGAATTTATCGGCATATCAGTAGTCAAGGGCCCCAGGCATAGAACATCCTACAATATCAGTGATCAACACATCGACATATCGGTGGAGCAAAGGGCTATCACTCTAAAAAACTTGTGGAGGACCGATTATGCGATGCAGTGTTACATCGTCGGAGGAGGCTGAGAATCATTTACAAAGGAAATACGGAACAAAACCAAGACCAGGTCACCACCTTTTCTCTCTTCCATGTGGAATTGATGCATTGGCATATTGGTGAAGTTTAGGAAATCGACGATCAGCAGGGTTTTCATTCCAAGACCATGCGGGGGCCAATTCTGTGATATAGTGTAAAAGCTTCGAGAAAGGCCGAAAACCAAATACAAAGGAATTATCTATAAGAAAAAAGGCTATAATTCCCCCTTCTCTCCCCTCCACGTGGCCGAATATGGTAAATCCCGCAGTCCTGCGATCCCGAAGTCCGCATCCCACAGGTCCCACATACCGCATCCCTCAATATCGCTATATCGCAGTCTGTAACATTGCAGTCCCGCACACTCCAAAACCTTGCATTATCGCCGATTTGTGATATAGTGTTACATATTCAGGGGAGGAAGAAAACCATTTACAAAGGGATTTCATTGAAAAGCCAGGGTCGGCGGACCCTTTCTCTCTCCTCCACGTGGCGGTACAGAGAGTGACGTGGCAGTACGAAGGGTGACAAGGACGTATGAGGGACACGTGTCATTGAATTTTGGCATTTTCAAAGGTCCTATGGGGCCATTTCCAGGTAACATGTGTCACCACTCATAGGGTGACACATGGTAGTGATGACATCACCCCTCAGATCGGCCATCGCATGTGTCTTGGGGAAAAGCTAAAGGTAAGGTGCATTCAGCGCCAAGATGCAGGATTCTGAATAACAAAGGAAAATGCCCCTCGCACAGCAGTGGAAAGCGTTAGTGCTCGAAGGGCTAAGCCCCTAGTCATATGAAGAAAATTACAAAAGGGGCTATAATAAAGGGGGCTAAGGGGGAAATCAAAAAAGCACCCGTTTCACCTATTTTAGAGATAAAAATCTCGTGCTCGAGAGTCTTCTCTGTTACACTGTAATACACAACCCCATGCTAGATCATGGAACCGATTGTGTATAGAAAGACTTTAAAGGAAGAAATGATAGGGTTGGATTCGAAAGAAGTTGTAGCAGTAAATCAAGAAGAGGGAGCATTCAAAACCAAGTATGGGCAGACTTAGAAATGGATCTTTGTCACTTTCTTCCAAGGTTGGCACTCAAGGCACTAAAGGCAGAAATGACAAGATTTAGCTGAAAAACACAAGAGACCATACCATGAACTAGATGCAGCCTGAATCCGAAGTAATTACAGGGTGGGGAGCGGAGATATTGCATTAATGTTTCATATGTTTTATGATCTTGTGATGTGATTTCCTTTATGAGGCAATTACTATTTTTGTGATGTTTTTTGGACACAGAGCCTTCCCTGGATGAGACAACAAGCTGATCTAACAGCTAAGACTCGGCCTAGGGATATTTTGTATTGTATCATTATTAATAACGCACCCCCTTTTCTTATAAATAGGGGGTAGCAAAAAAGAATAAAGGTTCTGAAATATGAAAAGAAAGGCTTATATTTTGTGAGATTGTATCACTTAGTTACATAGATCTTGTAGAATATCAAAGGAGTAGTGGTGATTCCCCATTTTAAGTATTACAATGTGTTATTTCCTGTTTTCATCCATTTTGTATATTTTCTCCTCTGAATTCGTGCAACAATAGATGCCAAAATATTTTATACTTTCCTATAGATTCATTTGCATTGATCTATTAATGCACATGCTTGTTTTGTGGGTTGAAATTATATCTTTAAACTGCACTACATGAATCATAACATACAACTTCTTTTATGTCCATTATATCTACCTGTAACTTAGATAATTGTAGCAAATCTCATGGTTTCAGGCTCTATGTTTTTAATATATAATTATTGGTGCTTTGAGCTCTACATTTTGAGTTATACCTTCTCTTTGTCTTCTCTCATTTATTCCACAAAATTGTTTAAACTATAAACCTTTGAAGTGCTCGGCCTCCACTATTTTATGTTATATTTTTGGGAACTGTGTATGTGTAGAAATACTAAAATACCTGACTTGTATCTTTGGATGAAAGAACTGTAGGTTTTAACCCTGTACAGAAATTACCTGCATACGAATTCTTAAACAAAGAAAATAAACAATGCGAGAGCATAACCCATAAAACACATATGCACAGAGATTTTTCCCTGGATCCCAAAACCAGGACTACCAGCTTGATTTTTCATTATGTTCCTTTCAATGTTACAATACATATTTATACATGCCGAAGCATCCAATACCACAGACCGAAAACCATCGCGTCCAATACCATGGACCGAAAACCATCGCATCCAAAAAACATGTGCGAAAATCATGCACAAAACCATAGGTGGGTCCGCCCAACCTAACATATGGTCCAAAACCAAAATTTTCCGGGGCGCTGCCTCGGACCCCATAAAGTGGGGTTACGGGTGCCCTTCAAACCCCCTATTAACTACGTGGAAAGAATATAACACAACCCAACAATCTCCCACTTGTTGTTTTCTTTCCATAGGGGGCCACAGGAGAGCTTACTCATTTTTTCAGCCCTGAGATTCCCATTGCTTCTCTACACCAAGAGAACATCTCAGAGCTCACATATTTTGTCAATGCATCTACAGTATTCTTCAAAGTGTCCACCTTTACCAACAACACCTTTCTTTCTTCTATCATATCCCTCACAAAGTGATACTGAACATCAATGTGCTTTGTCTTTGAATGATAAGCAGGGTTCTTTGCCAAGAAAATTGCACTTTGGCTGTCACAGTCTATTCTTATAGCTCCCTGTACTAACCCCATACTTGAACACAATCTCTGCAACCAAACTACTTCCTTGCTTGCATGAGTGGTTGCCATGTATATTGCCTCTGTAGTTGATAGTGCCACTACAGATTGTTTCTTACTCATCCAACTGACTGCACCTCCAAATAGATTAAACACATACCCACTTGTAGATCTTCTCTAATCCAGATCTCCAGCCCAGTCTGCATCAACAAAGCCATGAATATCCAACACTCTGTCCAATCCTGGTCTTCCTTGGTAGCACAAACCATAATCACTAGTGCCACGCAAATACCTGAAAACCCGCTTCACTGCTGTCCAGTGCTCCTTCCCAGGTTTTGACATAAACCTGCTCAATACTCCCACTGCATGTGCAATGTCTGGTCTAGTACAGACCATTGCATACATCAGGCTACCCACTGCACTTGCATATGGAACACGGGACATGTCCTCTTCCTCTTCTTGTGTCTTGGGACACTGTTCAGCAGATAACCTCACACCTACAGGAATAGGAACCTTCACCGGTTTACTATCCTGCATATTAAACCTCTGGAGTATTGTCTTGACATACTTCCTCTGGTTTAACCAGAGCTTCCTCTTTGACTGATCTCTTTTAATTTCCATGTCCAAAATATAGTTTGCAGCACCAAGATCTTTCATGTCGAATTTGGAGGACAATTGGGTCTTCAAATCTTGGATAATTTCTTTGTCATTTCCAACCAGCAACATATCATCCACATACAAGACCAGATAAATAATACGGTCACCAATTAATTTAAAATACACACAGTGATTTGCTTTGCTTCTGGTGAAGCCAAGTCCTCGTATAAATGTATCAAATTTCTGATACCACATCCTTGGTGACTGTTTTAACCCATACAGAGACTTCTTTAACTTGCATACTAGTTCTTTCTTACCCTTCACCGCAAAGCCTTCAGGTTGCTTCATGTAGATTTCCTCTTCCAAATCCCCGTGAAGAAATTTTGTCTTCACATCCATCTGTTCTACCTCAAAATCAAAAGCAGTAGCAACAGATAAAAGTAATCTAATAGAAGTTACCTTGGCAACAGGAGAAAAAATATCACCAAAATCAATTCCCGGCACCGGGGAATAACCTTTTGCTACCAACCGAGCTTTGTATTTCTCCACCTTTCCTTCTGCATTTGTCTTCTCCTTGAACACCCATTTGCTGCCAATGGGTTTCCTTCCAGCCAGCAACTCCACCAGATCCCAAGCCTCATTTTTGTGCAAAGATGCCATTTCATCGACCATGGCCTCTTTCCAGAGTTTTCCATCCTCTGAATCCACTGCTTCCTTCACAGTTTTGGGATCATTTTCAGTAACAGACAAAACAAAATTTGAACTGAAAGCAGATGGACTATACCTTTCTGGCTACCTTCTTTCTTGAACTGATCTTCTCACAGCCGGAGTTTGTGGCTCTTCATCTTCTGATTCCTCCTCTGCTGCAGAGTCTGATTCTTCCTCCTTTGGCTCAAACTTTATCTTCTCAGGTTCCTTTGGTTGGACTTCATGTTGAATAACATCTTTTACCTCTCTGAACAACACATCTCGACTGTACACAGCCTTCCGTGTGACTGGGTTCCAAAGCTTATAACCCTTTAAACCATCCTTATACCCAATAAAGATGCACTTTTCAGATTTACTATCCAACTTGGTTCGTTTCTCCTTTGGAACATGTACATATGCATCACATCCAAATACCCTTAGATGTGAAAGAGAGGGTTTCTTACCAGTCCATACTTCTTGTGGAGTCTTATCCTCCAACGCTGATGAAGGTGATTTGTTGATCAAGTAACATGCAGTATCCACCGCCTCTGCCCAGAATTCTTGTCCTAACCCGGCACCACTGAGCATGCTTCTTGCCCTTTCCATCAACGTCTTGTTCATTCTTTCTGCGACTCCATTTTGCTGAGGTGTATATGGAGTAGTCTTCTGCCGTGCTATACCACACTTCTTACAAAATTCTTCAAATTCC
The DNA here is from genome assembly GCA_031772625.1 of Pinus tabuliformis. Classification (NCBI taxonomy): domain Eukaryota; kingdom Viridiplantae; phylum Streptophyta; class Pinopsida; order Pinales; family Pinaceae; genus Pinus; species Pinus tabuliformis. Next base: position 618,271,428 of record CM062805.1, read on the forward strand.
TTGCTGCAAAATTATCCACCATTATCTGTCCTCAGCACCTTTATCTTCTTCTCTGTCTGATTTTCCACCAGAGCCTTAAATTCTTTAAACCTGTCAAAGACTTCAGATTTCTTCTTAAGAAAATATATCCATGTATTCCTTGAGAAGTCATCTATGAATGATACATAGTACATAGACTTACCCAGTGATGGAACCTTCACAGGTCCAAACACATCACTGTGCACAAGATCTAATATCTGTTTCGTCCTCTTACCACCAGAGGGGAAACTCACCCGATTCTGCTTCCCATATACACAATTTTCACAGAAATCAAAATCCAGAGAGCTATTATTCATACCTTCTACCATACCTTTACCATGAAGTATTCGAAGGCCCTTCTCTCCAATATGTCCAAGCCTTTGATGCCACAACATGGTCTTCTCTCCAGAGACCACTAGATTCTCTACTCCATTTTCAGGAACCATAGAACTATTGCACCCATCAACAACAGTGCTACCTTGCAGCTTGTACAGAGTTCCAATCCGAACTCCCCGCATTAATATCAGTGCTCCTCGAACCATCTTGCAGGTATCTTTCTCGAACACCGTCTTTACACCTGCATCATCCAACTTGCTTATAGAAATCAGATTTCTGGCTAATGCAGGAATATGTAGAACACCCGGAAGTGTTCTAACGCTTCCACCTTGCAAATTAGAGCTTTACTTTTCCCCGACCAATGATTCTAGCCTTCCTATCATCTCCTAAGAAGACATCACCACCATCGTATTTCTCATACTCACAGAACCACTCTCTATGGGGAGTGAAGTGAAAGGATGCACCTGAGTCAATCAACCATGCCTCATGATCTACATGTGTACTTGAAGAAGCCAAGTACACATCCCCACCTTCATCTGAGGTGGTTTTCGCCTCTGCAGAAGGAGCATCATCAGATCCCTTTCCTTTATCAGGAGCTTTAGATTTACAATCCCTTCTGAAGTGCCCTTCCTTTCCGCATTTCCAGCACACCACCTTTGTAGGTTTTCCTGGAGATTTAGATCTCCCTCTAGATTTAGATCTCCCACTCGATGACTTATTTTTGTTTCTGTTTTGGGACCGTCCTCATACAGACAAGGCATCACCATTCTGGTTGTCCATATTTTTCCGTCTCATCTCCTCCGTCAGCAAGGATGATACTATTTCATCAAACTGCAAAGCAGTTGCATTGCTACCTATTGCAATAACCAGACTATCCCACGAATCTGGTAGAGAACACAACAGACTGATGCACTTATCTTCATCTGAAATTTTAATATCAACAGATAATAACTGACTTACCACAGTATTAAACACATTCAGATGCTCTGTCACCGAGTCTCCATCTTTCATCCTCAGGTTATACAGCTTTTTCTGCAGGAACAGTTTATTCACCAGAGACTTAGATTGGTACAAAGTCCCTAACTTGACCCACAAAGCCTTTGCCATAGCTTCCCCTGATACATTTAGCAATACTGAATCCAAGACACACAATTGTATTGTGCTCTTTGCCTTCCGATCCAACTTCTTCCATTCTTCATCGGTCACTCTCGATGGTTTAGTACCCGGATCTACCGTGATCCACTGATCTTTATCCACCAACAGATCCTCCATATTGAGTTTCCACAACTCAAAATTCTGACCATTGAACTTCTTAATCTCTATCTTTCCACTACTCGCCATCTTCTTTCACCGCCAAAATCCATCTCGCAGATCTCCCACTGAATAGGGTCTACCACAGGCCCGAGCGAAACCCTTCAGCAACAAAGGCATCCCCTTGAAGCCAAAATAGCTCTGATACCAAATGTAGGTTTTAACCCTATACAGAAATTACCTGCATACGAATTCTTAAACAAAGAAAATAAACAATGCGAGAGAATAACCCATAAAACACATATGCACAGAGATTTTTCCCTGGATCCCAAAACTGGGACTACCAGCTTGATTTTTCATTATGTTCCTTTCAATGTTACAATACATATTTATACATGCCGAAGCATCCAATACCACGGACCGAAAACCATCGCGTCCAATACTATGGACCGAAAACCATCACGTCCAAAAAACATGTGCGAAAATCATGCACAAAACCGTAGGTGGGTCCGCCCAACCTAACATATGGTCCAAAACCAAAATTTTTCGAGGCGCTGCCCCGGACCCCATAAAGTGGGGTTATGGGTGCCCTTCAAACCCCCTATTAACTACGTGGAAAGAATATAACACAACCCAACAAGAACCAACTCATGCTTCTTATATATGTGTATAGAACATAGGTGATACCTCCTCCTGGTTGAGAAACATTTGAGACACACCAATCTAGATGCACCCAGGCACTAGTCTTGTAAGCAATCTAAGGTTGTCTCTGGGAGCCCCAACATCTTCTAGCATCATTTTCGGGGAACATATTGAAGGATTTTCTCCCTGGGATATGAGAAATTGAGCACCCTTTGTGTAGGTGAGCGAAGGCTATTCTGATTGCATTCACATCACCTTGGAGACTCCACACCCCCCTCATTATCATTCATCACCCTGGCTTTGAAAATGCCTCATACTCGCTCAGACACCTCTCAATAGAAAGCCCCATTTGTATCTGACCCTGAAAATTTAATTTTCAGGAAAGCCTGGAAATAGAAAACTCCCCCTTCCTATGCTACCATATCACCACCCTTTGCAACTTCCTCCTCCAGTTCTTAGCCCATTGTTGCTCATTATTCAAGATTGGCTCCTAAGATCTTGATAGACCCTGCTTCCCCTCCAACCACTATGGTCTTGACCCCAGTTTCTCAAGAAAATTTTAATTCTTGTCCACTAATTCAGATGGCTCTTCCAGGAGTTTTTCTAAATAAGTATGCATCTCTTGATTTACCTCAGCCCCTAAGTGCTATGCCCTAGGACTACTTGAAGCTTCTGCCTATGTTTAATGGGGAAGATGAAAATTCTTCTCAAAAACACATTCAGGCCTTCTGTGCTTTTGCTAAGAACCTGAATGTAGAATAGTTGGATGTGGTCCTGAGACTTTTTGTACAGTCCCTTGATGGAGAAGCCATAAAATGGTTTAAATCCCTACCAAATGCCTCCATCACCACTTGGGAGGAACTTGAAATCTCTTTCACACAAAATTGGGGTGAGAAGAGAAATCATGAGTACCTCCTCACAGAGTTCAATGCCATCAGGAAGAAGCCAAAGGAGGATATCTCAAAATTTAATAAGAGGTTCAATAAGTAGTATAACAACTTGCTTGCTGAGATAAAGCCTCCTCCAGCTGCTACTTGTGTAGCTTACTTGGGAGCCTTTGAATCTGACTTTGGTTTTACCTTAAGAGAAAGGAAGTCTCCTAATTTAGATCAACTCCAAGTTGATGCTCTTGAAGTAGAAGAAATTTTTTCCTCAACAAGGAAGTTAAGTGGAAAGCAGGAAACCATTGGGAATAGAAGAGGTAAAGAAGAAGCTTCTCCCTCTAGTCAAACAAGAGAATCACCAGACCTGAAGTTGGAGGAGATCGGTAAAATCATCAAGATTTTGTCACATAAGCTGTTATGAAACCAGCTCAAGAAAAAGATAGAAAAGATAGATCAACGCCTTAAAATTCAGCCTCTTCGAGGGGGAAACCTCCTTTACATTACATAAATGAACAACTCTTGGATGATTCAAATGAAAAAACCTCCTTTCTGTATATAGGAGTCTAAGGAGTCACAATATAACCCAGCCGACCTAACAATAATAATATAAAGCCACAAAATTAACAATAGAGGGATTCTATGGGGCACAGTAATAACAATATGGGGACAATAGGGGCACAACAATATTAATAAGGGGTACAACTACAATAGTAATGGGGTAATCACTAGTATTATAGGGACCCAACATGCCCCTCTCCTTCAAAAAAGTGTTGTCCTCAACACTTGAGTAGTTCTAGATGCTTCTGTATAAAATTCTCATCCTCCCATGTGGAATCTTCAGCAGATAAGTTATTCCACTTGATAAGATACTTTGAAATTGATCGATTTCGCAATTATCGAGTTCTTGTTTCTGTGACTGTTTCTGGTTCCAATATAATTTTTCCTTCCTCGTCAAGTTCTAGAAATATTGTTTGAACTGGGATCTTATCGCCTATAACCTTCTTTAAACATGAAACATGGAAAACTGGGTGCAATCGAGAAGCTGCCGGAAGCTCCAATTTGTATGCCATAGTACCAATCTTTTGCAACACCTTGTATAGACCATAATACTTTGGTGATAATTTATTATCCTTCTTAGCTTGCTTGAGGGACATTTGCTTATATGGTCGTAGCCGTAGGAATACCCAATCACCTACATCAAAACTTCTTTCACTGCGATGTTGATCTGCCTGTTGTTTCATTCTATTCTGTGCCAACACCAGGTTATCCTTTAAGAGTTGGAGGACCTGTTGTTGATGTTCGATGTGATATTCCACTACTTGAACCTTAGAATTTTCTCTTAAATATGATGTGATGGATGGTGGCTGATACCCTTAAAGTGCCATAAATGGGGTCATTTTTGTTGTTGTATGGAAGGAAGTGTTATACCACCATTCAGCCAGAGGAAACCATTTGACCCATTGTGTCTGTTTATCAGATACAAAGCAACGAAGATATCCCTCCAAACATTTGTTTACTATCTCAGTTTGCCCATCAGATTGAGGATCATAAGATGAGCTATGAGCTAACTGAGTACCAAAACAAGAAAATAGTTCTGTCCAAAATTTCCAGTGAAAATGGGATCTTTATCACTTACAATAATCTTTGGGTTTCCATGTAGCTTTTGAATTGTTTCCATAAATGCAGTAGAAATTGTATTGGCATTAAATGGATGTGGTAATGCACAAAAGTGTGCATACTTGGTAAGTCTGTCAGCTACCACCATGATGACACTCTTTCCCTCAGACTTGGGTAAACCTGTGATAAAATCCATTGAAACCTCCTCCCAACGTTGGCTTGCAATGGATAAAGGTTGTAATAGACCCGGTGTCTTAATTGTTTCAACTTTATTTTGTTGGAAAACCAAACATTCCGCCACAAACTTTTGAATATCTGATTTCAGGCCATCAAAAAAAATTCCTTCTTAACCCTGTGGTAAGTTTTTAAAAATCCCGAGTGCCCTCCTAAGGGAGAAGTGTGCAATTCCATAGGAATATTTTGTTTTAGTTGGGAATTCTTACAGAGGTATAAAATATCTTTATACCATAACGAATCATTTTTCCAGCTAAATGTATCTGACGTACTGGAATCTTGTTGTAACTTTTGAATAAGTGCCCACGCTTCTTCGTCATTCTTCCATTCCTGCCTTGCTTCATTTATCCAATCTGGTTGGATAATAGAAATGGCACACAACAATGCTTCCACATCCTCATCCTTTCTTGAGAGGGCATCGGCCACCAAATTTTAATTCCCTTTTCTGTAGATGATTTCAAAGTCATAACCCAACATCTTTGTGACCCACTTTTGTTGCTCTTCAAAGGATAATCTTTTGTTCTAAAAAGTATTTAAGGCTATCATGGTTCGTTTTTACCTTGAAGTGTCTTCCCATTAGGTAGGGTCGCCATTTCTTAAGTGCATGGAGTATTGCCAACATTTCCTTCTCATAAATAGCTTTGTGTAAAAACTTTCCCTTGATTGGATGACTTTAAAAAGCAATGGGTATTTCATCTTGCATTAGAATAGCACCAATTCAATTTCCTGAAGCATCACATTCCACAATAAAGGTTTTTGTGAAGTCCGGTGTAGCTAAGATAGGTTCTTGGCACATTGCCTCTTTAAGATGTTCAAAGGCCTTTGTTGCTTCTGGAGTCCATGAAAATGGATCTTTCTTCAATAGTGTTGTTAGAGGTGCTGCTATTCTCCCATAATTCTTAACAAACTTGCTATAATACCCTGTCAATCCGAGAAATCCTCGCAGATGCTTTATGGATGTCAGGATTTTCCATTCCTTAATGGCTTTAATTTTGCTAGGGTCTACCTTAACTCCTTCATGAGATACAATATGACCCAGATATTCCACCTCTTGTACTCCAAAGAAACATTTGGATCTTTTTGCATATAATTGTTTCTCCTCTAATAGTTGTACCACCTTGTCAACATGTTCAACATGATCCTTCCAAGACTTGTTGTAGATTAGTATATCATCAAAAAATACTAACACAAATTTTCTAGGGAATGGTTTGAAAATTGAATTCATCAAACCTTGAAATGTTGAGGGTGCATTGGTAAGGCCAAAAGGCATGACCAAAAATTCATAATGACCCTCATGAGTTCTAAATGTTGTTTTCGGAATGTCTTCAGTCTTCATTCTGATTTGATGATATCCTGAACGAAGATCCAACTTGGTGAAGTAAATTGATCCATGCAATTCATCCAGTAATTCATCAATGACAGGAATGGGAAACTTATCTTTAATAGTGAGCTTGTTGAGCTCCCTATAATCCGAACACATGCACCACGATCCATCCTTCTTGTGCACCAATACTACTGGAGCAAAGAAAGAACTTTGACTTGGTTGAATTATACCAGCCTCTAGCATTTCTGCAACCATATGTTCAATTTCACTCTTTTCGGCATAGGGATATCTATACAGCCTGATGTTTGGAGGAACACTTCCTGGAATCAGATGAATACCATGATCATGATCACGAATAGGTGGGAGACCTTTTGGAGTCTTAAATACTTTGGAATGATTGTCCAAGACTTTTTGGAGATCTGGAGAAATAGATGATTCCAATGTGGAAACATCTAACAAAAATAATTGTGCAATTACACCTTTTCGTTCCTTTTTTAGAAGCTTTGTCATATCGTTAGAGCTGATTATCTTTCCCAGTTTCCCTGCAATACCCCTTAATTCAACTTCCTTTCCTTCCACATAAAATTTCATGAAAAGTTCTTGAAAATTAAAAGCTATTGTACCCAAGGATTGTAGTCATTGGACTCCTAATACACCATCAGCACCTCCCATTGGAATGGAAAGCATTGGGCTAGTCAATACATATTCTCCCATGGATAGCTTGATATTATGGCACTTTCCAGAGCAATTTATTGTTCCTCCATTTGCAACCATCACTTGACATTCTGGTGCTGGATATAAGAAGTAATTCAATTCTTTTGCTACCTTACAATGAATAAAATTGTGGGTACTTCCTGAATCAATCAACATTATTACCCTTTTCTTCTTGATTTGTCCTTATATCTTGATGGTTTGAGGAGTGGTAATTCCCGCCAATGCATTACAAGATATGGTCGGATTCATTTTTTCTTCATCTAGGCTTTGTTCCTGGAGTATATCCTCTTCTTTTGACCTTTCTTGCTCCTTTTATTCTTCCTCTTCACAATCTATGTAGAATAATTTCTTCTCAGCACACTTATGACCTTTAGTGTATTTGTTATCACAACTGTAAAAAAGCCCTTTTTCTATTTTTTCTTCCAATTTTTTTGGTGTCAACCTTATAGGTTGTGGAAGACTAGCGGCAATAACACTTCCGTCTTTATAGTTGTGAGTGGTATGCTTCCTGGTTGCCATAATTTTGCTTTCCATTTTTCTTGCTAACCTGAATGCCTTCTGGAATGAATCAGGTTCCCAAAAGCGAACATCATGTTGGATATTATCCTTTAAAGATCGTATGAACACATCAATCCTATGCTCCTCTGGAATATTTTTTACCCTTATGTTCAATTTTTGGAACTCCTCAATGTGCTCCATTATTGAACCCTTTTGTTTGAGACTTATCAATTGGCTAAAAAGAGTGTTGCTTTTTGTATCCTCATAATGTGCTATCAATTATTCCGTAAAAATTGCCCAAGTGATAAATTGTTTACGAGAGCAAAGCCATTGATACCATACAAACTGATTTGGTTCCAAATATAAAGTTGCAATACGTACCTTTTGTGTGTTTTGCACATTATTGAGATGGAAAAATTGCTTCATCTGTAATATCCATGTTGCGGGATCCTTGCCATCAAACTTCCTCATATTGATTTTTGGAATATGGTGCGTCTTCGATCCAACATTAGAGTCTATGAAATCATGATTAACATTTCCTTTGTTTGCATCATGAGTTTCCTTTCCTCCGCTTTCACCATTAGTAAGTATTTCTTGTAGAAAATTTGTCAAATCGGCCTTCAAATCTATCTTCAAATTGTCAATCCTAGCTTCCATGCCCTTTACCTTAGATTCTACTCCATTTATCTTAGCTTCTGTTAGCTTTTGTGAGAGTGAAATTTGTTGCACTTGGTCTTGTAATTTTGATATATCATGTAGCATTTCTTCCTCTTCTTCATGAATCATGCTAGAGCTTTTAGATTTCTTACTAGGTGTTTGCATTTTTTTTCCTCAGGGCATCAGTTACCGATACTAATGCTCTACTATGCCCTTTGAATTCCTTGAAAATAATTTTTCAAACCACGCTTAAGCAAAAATTAAAAAAAATCTACACACCTTTTTTCACTTTGTAGGAGCTCAATATTTCCTCTGATGTATCTCTGTAATTTTGGATCATCCAATTATGAAATTGTGACCTATGGTAGCCCTCTGTGTCCTCTTTCCAATGCCACCAGTCTGCCCCCAATTGGATTCTCCAATGAAGAGTTATGCCAAATCTCCCACAGTGACCTGATTATAGACTAATTCAATAGAGCGAACTTGTACGACATGCCACGTGTCCCTGTTTTGACCTTTGGCTCTAAAAAATATATACAAGAAACTACAGTATGTTCTCTTTCTGTACCTTCTTACAAAATTTCAATCCGATGCTCAGAGAGAAAGTTATGATGATTTTCCCCAGGTCACCTATTTGGAATGTAATTCAGGAGTCTGCAAAAATCCCAATTTCCTCAGATCATATCTCCGTAAATATAGCACAAAAAACTCTGAAATTCAGACCCGAGCTTCATAACGATGTATTCTAAAATGGGGTTTTTTTTAGCTTCTGAAACGTCGCAGAAAAAAACTTATAGCGAAAATTCCACGATGACCTGTTTGGAGTAGCGAAACCCTAGAATCCAAAGCTCTGATACCAAATGTTATGAAACTAGCTCAAGAAAAAGATAGAAAAGATAGATCAACGCGTTAAAATTCAGCCTCTTCGAGGGGGCAACCTCCTTTACATTATATAAATGAACAATTCTTGGATGATTCAAATGACAAAACCTCCTTTCTATATATAGGAGTCTAAGGAGTCATAATATAACCCAGCTGACCTAACAATAATAATATAAAGCCACAAAAATAACAATAGAGGGATTCTATGGGGCACAATAATAACAATATGGGGACAATAGGGGCACAACAATATTAATAAGAATTACAACTACAATATTAATGGGGTAATCACTAGTATTATAGGGACCCAACATAAGGTTGGAAAGCTCGAAATTGAGAACAAGAGTCTCTCCAAACAGAACTCTCAAGGCAATAACCGGGGATATAACGCACATTATAGAAGGCGTCCACTACAGATACTGCCAAGGGAAATAAAGGAACAGTCAGATCAGATCCCTCATCCTCTATATTTAGAATATGGTCTCGATGAAAAATGGTCAGATACACAGGAGATGCAGGGAAACTTATATTCTTCTTTCTCTGAAGAAGAACATGGAAATATGGCTCACCAGGAGGCCAGTCATGATAGAGAAACAACAACAAAGGAGGAAGATATAGATTATTATTGTAACCAATTTGCAAATTCCATGCAAGCACAACTACACCAAAGGTACGATCTAAGATCTTCAAGAAAGAGGTCAAGGGAGCCAGAACAACAAGAAGCAATTCCCCCAAAGTATTCCTTCAGTACTAGATAAAGGGAAAGGTAAGCTGAATCCTGACCCTGCCAAGGTAAAATTCCCCTTGAATAAGGAAAGAAATATCTTAGAGGGGCACACAAAAAAGGAGGCACATGTTTTGTAGAAAAATACCAGTGATAGTGAAGGAGAAGCAGAGCCAGGAGGTATAGAAAAGACCCAATCTACATTCAACCTTCAAAAGGAACTTGAAAAGGTAAATATTTTTGTTCCACTGACTAAGCTTCTGAAGCAGCCTACCTATAAAGCTCAGTTATCTCAATTCATGCATCCATCAGTCTCATCACCCACCCATGATTCTCTAAATCTTCAGGAAGAGAGGCCAATGGTGGTCTTTGGGTCGCATGTGGAAGAACTTAATCCTTATATTGCACCTTTCTTTATGACTCTGGGAATCCATGGCCTTCTTTTGCATAATTATTTGTTGGACTCTGGAGCCTCCCACAACCTCATGCCATTGGAAGTAATGGAGCAACTTGGCTTGCAGATCACCAGGCCCTATAAGGACCTATACTCCTTTGACTCCAAGAGGGTCAAATGTTTGGGAATGATAAAGGATCTAGTGGCGAACCTGTCTCAGATCCCAGTGAAAAACAAGGTAATAGACATAGTAATGGCAGATATACCCCCTTGTTTTGGCATGTTGATATCTAGATCTTGGGGTTCCAAGGTGGAGGTCTCTATCAAGTTGGATCTAACTTATGCCACCATTCCCACCTTTGGAGGAGAATAAAGGAGGTTGTATAGAGAATCCAGGTTTTTAAAAACTGTGACCTTAGCTAAAGGCTCAAAAAACTCCCCAATGTATGGAAAAGAAAGTGACCTCTCATGTCTACTCCTAGAAGAAGATGAGTCTATCTTAGAAGAAACATCAATCCACCTAACATGGTAGCTAGAACATTAGCATGCAAGTGAAATCAAAGTATGGAAATTATATTTTGATGGAGCCAATTCAAAAGAGGGAAATGGGGCAGGAGTATTGTTGGTATCTCCTGAGGGTCGCCTGATACCCCTCTCATTCAAGATGGAGTTCGAAGAAACTAACAATGTGGTGGAGTATGAAGCACTACTCCTTGGGTTACAGACTACAAAAAATATGAATATTGAATTCCTAATAGTTTATGGAGACTTTGAGTTGGTCATAAGACAAATCAGAAATCAATGCCAGGCCAAACACCCCAGACTGAGGACCTACCACAATGAAGTGTGGGATTTAATTGAAAACTTCTTCCTGGATTTTAATATCCAATTTCTACCCAGAGAAGGAAACATAATGGCTGACTCCCTTGTTTTAGCTGCAAGCACTTTCAACCCCCCTCAAAATCCTCTCCTCAGATATGAGGTGGAAGTCAGGTGTAGACCCTCCATACCTGATAACATCAAGCACTGGCAGGTGTTCGAAGATGACGAGCACGTGAAATGATTCATATAAGTCTTTGGGTAGTTTTCTAACTCCACCGTCAATCAAGAAGAAGAATAAGAAGAAGTAGATCAAGAAGCCACTTCTTGGAAAGATGCAGTGGTTGGGCACAAAATTTTGCAATTGAAAGGGAATAATATCCCTCATGGACTCATCCCACTAGAAAGGATTTATAATAAAGACTACATAACCATCAAAAAAATGGCTCCTAAGATGGATGATCAAGTACAAGATTTCAACATTGTTTCAGAGGAGGAGCCCCAGATGATCAAGCTGTCAAAACGAATCCCCTTCCATTACAAACAGAGGTATTTATATCTTTTGAAAACCTACAAAGATGTTTTTTCTTGGTCTTATGATGATTTGAAAACATTTGATACTAACATCATACATCATAAGATTCCTTTGAAAAGTGGAATGAAACCTTGCAAGCAGAAACTTAGATAGATAAATCCACTCCTACTCCCCTCCATTGAAAGGGAGGTAAGGAAGTTGCTTCAGGAAAAGATCATAGTACCTTTAAGATACTCTGAGTGGGTAGCGAATTTGGTCTCGGTCCAAAAAAGGAACAGAGAGATAAGGCTATGTGTAGACTTCCAAAATCTAAATAGGGCATCTTTGAAAGACAACTACCCACTGCCCAAGATGGATAATATATTGCACAAGGTTCTTGGTTTAGCCAGAATGTCCATGATGGACGGGTTCTCTAGATACAATCAAGTGGCAGTTCATCCCAAGGATCAGGAAAAGACTGTTTTCACCACCCCATGGGGAACATTCATGTATGCTCGCATGCCTTTTGGTCTGATAAATGCATGGGCCATATTTTAGAGAGCCATGGACATAGATTTCATGGGGGAGCAAGAAAAATTTGTGGTGGTCTACTTGGATGACATCACAGTCTTTTCCAAGACTGAGGACGAACACATCCTCCACTTAAAACTCACCTTTGAGAAGTGTAGGAGATATGGTCTCTCCCTAAATCCTAAGAAATATCAATTCACCCTAAGTGAGGGGAAGTTGCTAGGACATATAGTAGCACAGGAGGGTGTGAAGATCGATCCTAAATGATTTTAAGCCATCAGCCACATTCCTCTTCCCGGGAATAAGAAAGAAGTCCAAGCCTTCTTGGGGAGAATAAATTTCTTAAGGCGATTTATACCCAACTATGCAGAGATAGTCAAGGGTATTAGAGACATGCTCAAGAAGGGAAATGAATTCAAGTGGAGCCATGTACCCCATGATTCTTTTAGTAGAATCAAAGAAGCTTTAGCTGAAGCCCCAGTGTTAGCTAGCCCCACCTATTCAATGCCTTTCTACATCTTTTCTTTTGCCTCTCCACATACCATCGCCACAGTGCTACTACAGAAAAATAAAGCCAATTATGAGTAGCCCATCACCTTCTTCAGTCAAGTCCTTAGGGACACTGAGCTAAAATATAATATATTGGAGAAACAAGCGGTAAAGGCTCTGAAGGCATTTCACATGTATGTGCTACAATCGAAAATCACAAAGTTTTTCCCAGCGACAACAGTTAAGGACATCCTGGTGCAAGGAGACAGTGAAGGAAAGAGGGGAAGGTGGATAGTGAAAATAAAAGAATACAAGTTATAAATAAAGCCTACCAAACTCATTAAATGTGAGGGGTTGGCCAAGGTTTTATCCAAATCCAACTTCCAAACACTAGGGATAAACTTGATCACGATGGAAGGCAGACCGAAGGATCACCAAAGTAGTATTAAAACATCTGAGCAGGAAATCTATGCCAAATACAAGGGATCACCTTCGTATAAGAACATCGTTCATTACATCTTATTCATAAGGTTCCTGTTGGGGCTGGATACATACAAATACCAAAACCTGAGATTGCAAGCGCAGAAATATATCATATCCAATGGCCTACTCTACTAGAAGGACCCTGTGGGGGTATTGTTGTTATGTTTGGTTGAAGGAGAGACCCATAAAGTGATTTGGGAGTTTCATGGAGTATGTGGAGGGAATTACCACTAGAATACCACGACACACAAAATTCTCAAGGTTGGATTCTACTGGCCTACGCTATTTGGGGATGTTCATTCCAGAGTCAGGATGTGCCAGATATGCCAAGTGTTTGCTGAAAGGCAGAAGTTTGTTCCTCTCCCCTTGATTCTTGTGCATGTGGATGAGTCTTCTAGACACTGGGGACTGGAATTCATAGTGGGGATAAACCCACCATCCAGTGGCGATCACAAATGGATATTAATAACCATTGACTATTTCACCAAGTGGGTAGAGGCCATACCAGCTAGAAATGCTACAGACTTAGTGGTGATAAAATTCATGGAGGAGAACATACTATCAATCTTTGGCTGTCCTTTCAAAATGATCACTGATAATGCTCATGTCTTCAAATCTGCCAAGTTCACCAACTTCTGCAATAAATATAATATCACCATTGGGCACTCCACTACATACTAACCTCAAGGCAATGACTTAGCTGAGTCCTAAAACAAAGCTATGGTGAGAGTGCTGAAGAATACCATCCGCGAAAATCAAAGGAACTGGGACTCCCAACTGAAGTTTTCTCTATGGGCTAACTGAGCAACGCCTAAACAATCCACTGGGAAATCACCTTTTGAGCCAGTGTATGGCAAGGTTGTTGTCTTCTCGATCCAACTAGCAATGCCAGTAGAAAGGTTGATGCAAGAAGCTGAGGAAGAGCTAAGTGCCTTGACAAGAAGGATAAATCAGTTGGTTGAGCTTCAGGAAAATAGAGAACAGGTGGAGGCCACGCTGTCCAATTTCCAACACAAGATGAAGTCTTTGTTTGAAAAGAAGGCCAAGGATATACCTCTTTTTCCAGGAGATTTAGTTCTGAGGTGGGATGTCCGACAGGAGGAAAAAGGAAAACATGGAAAATTCGATCCACTGGGGTTTGTCCCCTTCAGGATTGCACAAGGGAGAGGGAACACCACATATCTGCTTGAAAACTTGGATGCTGAATTGTTGGAACTTCCAATAAATAGTCAGTTCCTCATACTTTATTTTCAAAATTAGAATTACCTATATTACACTTATTGTAAATATCTAGTGTGTGTATTGCAATTGTTATTTGAATTTTCATTTTATGTAAAAATTTATACTTTCATGAAAGTTATCTTTTGATTAGAAGTGACTCCTGTTGGGTCATTAATATACCATTATTATTGTCACTTTTGAATGCTTATTCCACCCATTTCTACCATTCTTCATCACGTCATTTATCATAATTTATCATATAATTCTATTTTACAATGATTTATGCTCTTATGTAAAAATATTATTTATTCTCCTTTATTTCTAATAAATTGATGATTATGCATGATTTTATCAATGAAAGTTTAATAAATTGGTTATAACATTATTCACCATTTTTAGCCTCCAAGATAATTTCCAGATTGAAGATTTGATCATTAAAAGTGTCAACTCAGAAATGCATTGGAATAAGAAGTGACAGTTTCGTGGTTGGGATTCTGAGCAAATGAAGATGAATCTGGAAAATCTAGAACATGGGTTTTGTCCAGAACGGACCAAATTAACTTTCTTAAAGAACAGTTTGTCAAAATTCAGCTTGTATTGAGAGAAACGCAGGGTTCTTTGAGTACGATTTTCTCAGATTCGCTGTGTGGCCATTTTCTGAATCTCAGCTGCAAAGCCAAATTCGCCTTGCTCTTGTTGAAAAATGGATGGAAATATCTTCTTGTTGATCAATTGGTTGGAAACAATCTAATTTGGTAATAGAAATCATGTTGTACTTATCTTTATTGTAACTTCTCTCTGATCTCTCTCTATTTAAATGAAAACAGAGATCAGAGAGGGGGATGGAAAAATGATGGAGAATTGAGGATTCAAGATTAGAGATTCAAGAATGATGATGGGATAGGAGGAAAAGGAGATTTTTGCATTTCCATTGTAATTCTCAAAGCTTTAGCTGTTGTAATAATTTCACAGTTTGATGATGAATAAATAAAAGGGTTGTTGTTCACTCTTCTCATCTGAAGTAGCCCAGCATCATCCGCTGGCGACGAAGGGCCCAGCCACTGGTGGATTATGTTGCTACTGTGTATTATATCTTTCCAATTTCCGTCGTGTGATGGTTTGATTTAATTCTTATTTCTTTGAATCGTATTGCCTTACAGTTTCATGTTTTTGCTGCGAGTTGTTATAATATTTTATGAAATTGTTTTATTGCACAAGTTGAGATTGAATCACGTCGCTGTTCTTTTCCATCATGACAGAGGTTATCATCCTTCTCAATGTATATTGTTATGTTGTTCATTTCAAATGTAAAGCTTTGTTGTTCATTCCAGACCTTGATATTCATTATAGACTGTTGGTTATTCGATTCCTTTAATTACAATTTGCTGCCCATTTACTTTGTTGTTCATTTCTGTTGATTAATTGCAATAGTTTGCTTTTAAAGAGTTTTCCTAGTTTACTTTCAATGGCAGCTTTAGTTCAATTTCTATTTCCTTTTAATTGCTTTAAAGCAGGACTGTCAACTGTAGAGAACATTGGTTATTGCTTCCTCGTTCCCAGATTGATTGTCTTGTTCTAGTTTGATTTCAATTGCATCAATCTCTAGAGGAATGAGTTATTTCTATTGTATCCTCAATTGATGTTTGTTAAGTGAATAGTTGGATTTCAGAGCATTTGAGTTTATGTTATTGTTAGATTTCTTTTTCAAGCATTCATTTACTTTTGGATTTTAAGCACTATACTGCAAAACATTACTCTTGAGTAAATAGCCGCCTCAGACTGAGTACACTCTTGAAATAAAAAGTCGTCCCTGGGTTGATAATTAATGTGAAGATAATTAGGAGTTAAAAAGACACCTTTTTATCGCTCGACATTTTGGCACTGTTGCCGGGCATAGAATTCAATAGCTGGTAGCAACCACCTCTATTTGTCTTCTAGCGTTGCATGAGGACATGCTAATTCTTCAGAGATGGGGAGGAATTGCTACGCATGATGGATGTTTTCTACTTTCTTCCTCATTTAAGGCATACAATTTCATTTTTACACAGTGCAGAAATTGATTTCCATAATACTTTTAAAACTATGAACTCAATTCTTGTGATTTCTGGATAATACAGATATATCATTAAAATACACATACCCAGATAATTTCAAGATAAATTGGTTCATTCGGAAATCATGCACTCTCACCTACAGCCATTTTGTTTATATCTCATGATCCGTGCATCAAAACGATCTGATTTTTGGATCATAGAGGCATTCATATATTACAAATTTACTTGTAACATTTCAACAAAATCTGGTTTGTGGTTTTTGGGAAAATGGTTAATGAAGGTTGCTGTCACCTATATCATATTTTGCTACAACTTCATATGTACATAACTTGAACGTCAATGAAAAAAAAATTATGCCTTCATCAAGAGTGCTAAAAGTGAATATTCATTAATTAAGGAAGAATTCATTTGTTCTATCCATTTCATGAGCTGGGATGAACAAAAATTTTTATTGCTTGGTTAACACATGGGTTTTGTCTTTGGGTTGCATGAGGACATGCAACATATTGAGTATGGGGATATGTTGGGTCATTAATATACCATTATTATTGTCACTTTTGAATGCTTATTCCACCCATTTCTACCATTCTTCATCACGTCATTTATCATCATTTATCATATAATTCTATTTTACAATGATTTATGCTCTTATGTAAAAATATTATTTATTCTCCTTTATTTCTAATAAATTGATGATTATGCATGATTTTATCAATGAAAGTTTAATAAATTGGTTATAACATTATTCACCATTTTTAGCCTCCAAGATAATTTCCAGATTGAAGATTTGATCATTAAAAGTGCCAACTCAGAAATGCGCTGGAATAAGAAGTGACAGTTTTGCGGTTGCGATTCTGAGCAAATGAATATGAATCTGGAAAATCTAGAACATGGGTTTTGTCCCAAATGGACCAAGTTAACTTTATCAAAGAACGGTTTTCCCAAATTCAGCTTTTATTGAGAGAAACGCAGGGTTCTTTGAGCACGATTTTCTCAGATTCGCTGTGTGGCCGTTTTCCAAATCTCAGCTACAAAGCCAAATTCGCCTTGCTCTTCTTGAAATATGGATGGAAATATCTTCTTGTTGATCAATTGGTTGGAAACAATCTAATTTGGTAATAGAAATCATGTTGTACTTCTCTTTATTGTAACTTCTCTCTGATCTCTCTCTATTTAAATGAAAACAGAGATCAGAGAGGGGGATGGAAAAATGATCGAGAATTGAGGATTCAATAGTAGAGATTCATGAATGATGATGGGATAGGATAGAATAGGAGGAAAAGGAGATTGTTGCATTGCCATTGTAATTCTCAAAGCTTTAGTTGTTGTAATAATTTCACAGTTTGATGATGAATAAATAAAAGGGTTGTTGTTCACTTTTCTCATCTGAAGTAGCCCAGCAGCATCCGTTGGCGGCTAAGGGCCCAGCCACTGGTGTATTATGCTGCTGCTGTGTATTATTGCCTTACAGTTTCACGTTTTTGCAGCGAGCTGTTATAATATTTTATGAAATTGTTTTATTGCACAAGCTGAGATTGAATCGCGTGGTTGTTCTTTTCCATCATGACAGAGGTTATCATCCTTCTCAATGTATATTGTTATGATGTTCATTTCAAATGTAAAGCTTCGTTTTTCATTCCAGACCTTGATATTCATTATAGACTGTTGGTTATTCAATTCCTTTAATTACAGTTTGCTGCCCATTTACTTTGTTGTTCATTTCTGTTGATTAGTTGCAATAGTTTGCTTTTAAATAGTTTTCCTAGTTTACTTTCAATGGCAGCTTTAGTTCAATTTCTATTTCCTTTTAATTGCTTTAAAGAAGGACTTTCAACTGTAGAGAGCATTGGTTATTGCTTCCTCGTTCCCAGATTGATTGTCTTGTTCTAGTTTGATTTCAATTGCATCAATCTCTAGAGGAATGAGTTATTGCTACTGTATCCTTAATTGATGTTTGCTAAGTGAATAGTTGGATTTCAGAGCATTTGAGTTTATGTTATTGTTAGATTTCTTTTTCAAGCATTCATTTACTTTTGGATTTTAAGCACTATACTGCAAAACATTACTCTTGAGTAAATAGCCGCCTCAGACTAAGTACACTCTTGAAATAAAAAGTCGTCCCTGGGTTGATAATTAATGTGAAGATAATTAGGAGTTAAAAAGACACCTTTTTATCACTCGACAACTCCATTCCCAAAGGAGTAGTTCATAGTGTGAAGTTTCTTAGCACCTTGCTAGCAAGGCACTATCCCCAGTTGGAGCCATTGCTGTCACTCACTTCTTTGAAAATGATCAGTTGTCTAGCATGCATAAGAATAGTGAATTTGAAGCCATTTCATGGTCCACGGAAGCTATTAGATCTTGATTAGACCCTCTCCATTGCATAGTGATTGGAAAGAGCTTTCCAATGGTATATAGAAGTCCAAAAAAGGACTCCTAGATCATAAGTTAGAGCCTATTGAATATTACCTTTGGAAGACATAGAAAACAAAGAAAAAAACACTAAGGGATGAAGACAAATCAAAATCGAAGGTCTAAGAAAAATCGCAATCGCAGATTGGTCCTTCTGGTAGGAAAGGAATATTGGCGAGGTGCAAAAATAGTGATCCGTTGATCACAGATATCGCATATCGATAGTCGGTGGGTCCGAGCAGAGCAACTATCGAGAGTCATGGCCCTGGGCATAGAACATCCTGTAATATCAGTGATCGGTGCATTGTCATATCGGTGGAGCAAAGGGCTACCACTCTAAAAAACGTGTGGGGGGTTGATTGTGCGATGTAGTGTTACATCGCCAGGGGAGGAAAAGAATCATTTACAAAGGAAATGTGGAACAAAACCAAGATTGGGCCACCACCTTCTCTCTCCTCCACGTTTCATCAGCATATCAGCGAAGTCCGAGAAATCGGTGATCGATGGGGTTTTCATTCTAAGACAGTATTGGGGTTGATTCTATGATACAGTGTAAAAGCTCCAGGAAATGCAGAAAACTGAATACAAAGGAATTATCTAGAAAAACAAAGGTCAGGCCGCTCCCTTCTATCTCCTCCACATGGTGGAATACAGTAAATCCTGTAGTCCTGTAGTCCCGCGATTCCGTAGTCCTGCATCCCACAAGTCCCACATACCACATCCCGCAATATCACTATATTGCAATCCTACACACTCCAAAACCTTGTGTTATCACCAATTTACGATATAGTGTTACATCGTTGATTTGTTGGCTTATAGGGGCATGCCCAGGTTCGGAAGAGTTATTTAGCCAAACAAATCCCGCAGCTACCAGCCCCTTTGGCAACAGCCCGCAGAGCGCAGACTGAGGTCTCACCCGAGGTAGCAGGGGAGGGTGTTGGAACTAGGTTTCAACAGCCTTGGATGTCTAGATGTGGTTTGTGAGGTTCGCGTGCCATTCTGTAGCCTCGCACTACATAGATTTGGTTACCCTTATTGCGCTTACTACAGATTGGATCAATTATTACTATTTTGATCTAGTTAGAGCGGTCTTTAAGCAAACTGTATTATTTCTATTTACTTTCGAGCATTAAGAACAAACCCAGTTCACAAGTATTCAACAGTAGAAATGCATAGATCATAACAATTCATTTACCATAAAAGAGTAAAGTCGCATTTAACACAGAGTTCAGAGTAAACTTATCTTTATTAACAATCTTCACTAATACATCCAGATCCACCCTGTGCACTTAGTTGTAGGGGTCCGCACACATAGCTGCGGACTTTCCAAGCCTCTATGCACACAGCTGCAGAGCCTCTACCTACTACCCTTATCCCTCGACTCAGACTTACAGACGCTTTCAAACTATCTTCTTTTATAACCCATTACATCTCATCCTCCAAAAGAATCACCTGTCCCTCATAGAGCCGCACTCTATTTATACCCTTCCTTGGAGCATGGGCCGACTCTATTTACATTAATTTTTATTATTTTCAGGCAGAATACCCTTTGACTCAATCTATTATACTTTGCACTCCACATATTTCGGAATTTTTACAATATCTAAATCCTACTCCTTGGGCTTTCTACCCCAAAACCCTTACACAGGACCTCCGCTACCCATCAGTCCCCCAACACAATCATCGTGACTTGTCTCGAGTCACTCGTTGGCACAACTAAATGCTCTACCTTAGCTTCGTGGTTTTCCTCCTTGTGAGTGACAGTCATCGTCCTAGTAAGCCTTCCTTGTCTTTGCTTCATCCATCTCCTACTTCAGTGTTTCTACCACATCTCGCAACTGATGATGCTCATTCTACTCTACTCGGTTAACACAGAACATCTCCTCCGAGGATTTTAGCGTGAGCGGGGGAACCGCCTATGGGACCGCCTGGTACCAGCTCATCCATTTCCTACCTTCGTATCCTCCCTTCGCATCATCTGTTGCAGCTTGTGTTGCAATTTTGCAAGACCCTAGCTACTATCTACAAGATCCCAAACTTCAAGGAACATCAGAGATGACTGATTAAATTCATATCTACCTGCGGTCACCATCTGCCTAGCCTTTCGTTGTTCTGTTGTAGTGCGTCGGCCAGCCCCCGAGTGAGGTGACGGCCTCCGGACCAATTCTGCTTCGTGTTCCCTCTTTTCTGGGACATTTCCTACTGGTGATGCTGTTATGCCTTGTGCATAGATAATGAACATCTCCATCAGTGTTTTCGAACTGTAGGTCATTGAGTGGACTCCCCTTGGTAATTTATAAGCCATGCGAAATTCAAATGCAGTGATTGCTTCTCGTTCCTGCTCGTGTAACCTTCCCATGTGGAATCTATGGTCGTTCGTTCCATATCTGGCTCGTACTGTATCTCTTAATGTCTCGCTGCCCGCTTCATTTTGCCATGTTGCCGACATCATGTCATGAATAGTGATATCAACGGTCATCATTGTGATCAGCGCATCCGCGTGAGCCTCCTCGTGGCACCATGACCCTTGTGTTTGGTCAAATGCTTGCGCACCATGGTACTCGTGCATTTGTCCCCCAGGCTGCTTTATCATCCTGTGCTCTCTTTCAACTGGTTGGAGTGGTGAGACTATCTTCTCTACAGCTAGTCAGGCGGTCGGCCCACCCATGTAGAGCTTAAGGCGACTGCCATTCACTCTTCCCGGGAAGGGGTCTCCATTGAGTTTAGCCAGCTGAACCGTGCCCCCATCAGTAACTTCTTTGACGACGTAGGGTCCTAACCAGTGCATGCGGAGTTTACCTGGGAATTTTTCAAACTTACTGTCATACAGCAATACTAGATCATTCTCCTTGAAGGTGCGCACCTTGATATGGCGATCATGCCACCCTTTCTCGCGTTGTTTCTGTACCTGCTAATGGAATCTAGCCAGAAACCATTCCTCCTCCAATTCTTCTAGTTGTGCGAGCCTCTCTTCCAATTCCCTACGGTTTGCCATACCTGTGATTGGCATAATCCGCAAACTAGGCACAATATATTCCATAGGCATAACGACCTCCTGGCCATAAACTAATCGAAATGGTGTTTGGCCTGTCAACTTCTTGCATGTAGTTCTGTATGCCCACAGCACAGCAGGAATGCGCAAATCCCAGTCATTTCGTCGCACATTGCAAACTTTCGTCAACATAGTCTCCAGAATTTTGTTGAATGCCTCCACAGTCCCATTCGCTTGCAGATGGTAGGGCGTACTCTGTTGGTGATAGATCTAGAATTCCTCAGTGAGTGCACTGATCGTTTCATTCAAAAAATGTGTTCCCCTATCACTCATGAGAACTTTGGGGCAGCCGAACCTAGTCAGTACGTTCTCGAACAAGAATTTTTCCGCTGTCGCAGTCGTGCAATCTTTAACTGGTTGTGCCTCAGCCCATCGAGTCAAATATTTAGTCGCAGTGATGATATAGTGCGCACCCATTTTTCCTCATGGTTCGATAGGCCTGACAAAGTCAATCACCCATTTCTCAAATAGTTGTAGCGTCATCTGTGGTTGAAGTGGCATTTCATCCCTTCGCAAAAGCTTGACCATCTGTTGACATACATCGCAGGCTTGACAGTATGCTTTCGAATCTTGATGTAGGGTGGGCCACCATAGTTTGGCGCAAGAATCTTCTGGGTTGTGGCGCGGCCCGCTTAATGTTCGCCAGCAACCCCTCTATGTGCTTCAACCAGGATTTGTCTGCGCTCAAATTTCAGTACATATCGATGTAATATCTTGTCATTGCCCATCTTGTATAGATGGCCTGTAGTTATGGTAAATTCTGTTGCACGTATCACTAATTCCTTCTTTTGCTGGACAGAATACCCCTGCGGCGCAGTTCCCGTGGTTAAAAAGTGGATAATATCTTCAAAGTGGCCATTTGCAATGCGCACGGCATATAGTTGGGCGTCCGAGAGTCCGTCCTCTAGACTTGTTGGTTCTTCATCAGTCTCAATTCGAGATAGGTGATCTGGTCCTGCATTCAGAGGTCCCAGTTTTACAACAACCTCAAAGTCATATTCTTGGAACAGTAGCAACCATTGGCAAATGCGCCCCCCCAACATAGGCTTATTCACTAGGTATTTGAGCGCAAAGTGATTAGTGTACATCTTAAAATGTCCTCCGAGCAGATAGTGACGGTACTTTTGAAGTGCATACCATCGCCAATCCCTCTCGCTCAGTAGTAGAGTAATTCTTTTCTGCTTTGGACAACCTGTGACTTGCGAACGCAATCCGGTGATCAATTCCTTCAGTTCCTTCTGGAGTGAGTACAACACCCAACGCGATACACAAGGCGTCAACATGGACATGAAATTCAACATCCCACTTTGCAAAGACCAAAATAAGGGCAGATGCCATCTTTTCCTTTAGCGTTTCCAGGTTTTTATTACATTCCCCATTCTAGCAATACGTAGTGTCCTTCTTCAACAAATGTTCTATCGGAGCTGTGATCTGGGCATAATTTCTCATAAACTTCTAGTACTAACCCGTGTGTCCCAATGTAGCGCGTAGCTACTTTACACTTCGCAGCACTTGCAGATTGAGTATGACAGCGATCTTTGCCGGATCCACCATCAAGCCTTGTTTACAAACTACATGGCCTAGCAAGTTCCCGAAAGGGACGAGGAAAGTACACTTCTTTAGGTTGAGCACAATCTGGTTCCGAAAGAATGTATCCAGCATCAATTGTAAGCTCGCGACATGTTTCTTAACCAATCCAAATACAGTCCAGTCATCCAGGTAGACTTCTAAGAACTTGTGGATAAATTCTTTGAATGCGGCTACCACAATGTGGGAAAATATCGCTGGCGCATTCTTCAGCCCAAATGGCATTACCGTATACTGAAAACAGCCCCACTCGGTAGCAAACGTTGTCTTGCTCCAATCCTCTGGTGCAATCTTGATCTGATGGTACCCGAAGAATCCGTCTGTAAAGGAGTATGCTTCCTGTCTGCCCACATTTTCTAGTACCTCGTCCATAAAGGGTGTTGGAAATGGATCATTAACACAAGAATCATTGAGCTTCCACAGATCTATGCAGATGTGAATCTCACCCTTCTGCTTCTTCTCCTGTACAACCATAGGACTTACCCAATTGGACTCCTCGACTGGTTCAATTATTCCTGCCGCCAACATCTTGTCTAGTTCTTCACAGACCTTGGCTTTGTATTTTAGATTTAGTCAGTAGGGTTGCTGTTTTGCTGGCTTTGCATCTAGCTTCAAATTTATTTTCATCATTCCTAAGTCTCCCAAAATCCCTTTCAACTCCGTAATCTTTGTAGGGAATAAATCTCAGTATTCGTGGAGAAATTCGACGACTTTTTCCACCATGGCATCGTCCCAATAGTCCCCAAGCGTGGCATATTTCGGCTCTTCCTCTATTCCGATATTTACCTGCTTTGTTTTCAAGGGCGCGGTGATGTCTAGATCTTCTACCTCGGGACCGCGCACCTCTCGACTCCCTTCGGATTCTGGTATATTGATGTTACGTGGGTCATCCTCATCATCTTCTAGTTGTACATTGTAACATGCTAAAGCCTGGCTCAACTGTCGTGACCAGTCAGATGACATGACTTCTTCTGGTTCCGGTGGTGTTCTGAAGATGGTGACTTTCACCAACTATAATGCGTCGTCCACAGTATCCATCCATTGATCTTCAAAGAGAAATGTCGTTAGAAACCCTTCGCGCAGGATATCTCACTCGCCAGTGCCATGTCAAAGTTCTGCTTCTGTATACCAGTTCCTTAAGTTCACCCATTCTGGTTGAGGCTCAGCACCATAAGCTTAGGTCCATTTGCTCAGGTGTATGTGCGGATTCTCTCATCCATCATATTTCTTCGTTATTTGGAGCGTTGGCTTCCCAAATCTTATCTGCATCATGCGCTTACAGCTTCGCCAATCTTCGAAGGTTCCTTCATGGGTACCCCACCATCGCGTCAGTGTCACGCGCAATGCCCATTTGAGCGCATCAAACCATTGGCATTCTGGTACCGTGCTTTTGAATTCACCCAGGAATTCATCTACTCTTGTCAAGCCATCATATATTGGCAGTTCACGATTCTGAGCTTTTACGCAATACAGGGATTTCGTCATCATATTGCAATGTAGTGTGGTCGCCCCATTCACCCTGTTTCGCCATCACTCGTCTTCTTCATCTGAATCACTGGCACATGAGCTAGCGTACTCCCACCAGGGTCTCCTCTCCTCCTTTTGCCTATGTACAGCAACCTTGTAGATACAATCCAAAGCATTGTCCTCTTCGTTGGTGCGCATAGGTTCTGTGTAGCATGGTCCTTCTGTGGGATCTAGTGGAATGACTATTCAGACCGACTTCTTCTCAAATATCATTTTCCTCCACTTGAGGTCAATAACCCCATTCATGTTAGTGGCCCAGTCTATCCCTAGCAACGCAGGATACGGGCTATTTTCATCTATGATTTCAATAACTTCGAAATCCATTTAGGTACTTGCACCATCAATATCTACTGTGATTCCTTGCAGCCTTCCCATGGGCACGATCTTCTGTTGATTGGCCATTCGCAATTGAATAGGTGACCATTGTAGCGTAGGCTTACCCATGCGTTCCCATGTCTGTTTAGGTAATACGTTGGCATCTGAACCTAGGTCTAGAATGACTTGATCCATCTCGTAGTCACCAATCTATATTGTTAATCGCATCTCGCGACCTGTTTGCGACGCATGTCTTCCTAGTTTCCAGACCGCGTGAGGTTCACCCCACCCTATGCACCTATTAATTACTTCTTGTAACCCACTAACTTCCCTGTTTTTGCGAAGCAGTTTTATACATGTCTCTAAGAAGGTAGTCAGCATCGAGGAATCCCTATCCGGCTCAGGTCGATCCCTACTACCTTCGGTAGAGACACTCATGAAGCTATCCCTAGCTTCCATATTGGTCTCCCCATCGACCTCTCCTATGGTTGCCTCGCTCTGTAGTACCATGTTTACCTTGGGTTCATCATCGCGCAGTTCGGATCTCATCATCTGCACGTTTTGCGTGGTTGTGGGAGGTGCTGCCTTTTTGTCACGGATCTGTGCTATCAACATTGGGAAATCTAGCAGCTCATGATCGAATTGCTCATAATAAGGGCATGATACTCGAGTTGGATTGGTACAATCCCGCGTGTAATATCCTGGTCCCCCACAGTTGTAACAGATTAACTGCCCACAACCCCTTCCTAGTCCCATTCCGCCTTGTCCTCGAATGCATCCTGGGAACCCACCACGCATAAACATTGTGGCTGGATCCTAACCTTGCCCCTCAATCTGCATTCTATAGGTTGGTGTCTTTTCCATCAACATTCGATAGCTATGACAATCCCTTTCTTTGTGACCCATCGATCTACAAAAGTTGCAAAAGAGCTACCAGGGGGTCTGGTTATATCTTGGCAATAAATGACAGTTATCAGTGTTGTTCTTCCCTCCTTCCTGACAGATTGCGCACCAGAGTGAGGTAATCACGCTTATTCCTACCTGTACCTCTAGTCGCAAGGGAGTTGCCCCCCCTATTACCACAAAATTTACTAAGACTGAATAATGGTCCTTATCATGTCCTTGGCCCCTACACTTGATACACCATACTTCTTCCCAGACGTCTGGGCGTGGTGTCTAGTCTTATTTTAACCTCTGTATTTCTAAACATAGATTTTGGACCTGCGCTTGGATTTTCTAAACTCCCAACCCTGGGTCCTGTACTGGGGTTTTGTGCAGCCACATTGCTGCCTCTAATGCTTCTGCTTGGGTCGAGATCTTTTGTTGTGACAAGGCCGTCTTCAGATATGGCGTTAGTGATGCGATGAACCAAGTGTGGTGCTGTGCATCCCTCAGAGTCATGTTGACCTCGCGAATAGTGTTTTTCAACCTCTGATCCAAATCCCACGAGGTCTCGCAAGGCATCATCATGATTTCTTTGAATCCCACAATTGACTGTGCTTCTGACTTAGGTTGTCTAAACACCTTTTTTAATTTAGTATGGATGTCCGCTATCCCCACTGTTGCGTTAGTGCTTGAATACTTCATATACCAAGTTAGCGTGAAATATTGCAGTGCACTGACTAAGATTACTTTCTTGATATTATCATCCTCGACCTGCTGCATGTTCCATACTGATGTTAGTATAAACCAAAATTATTCCGGGTCTTCGCCTCCTGCTCCTTTGAACACTGGTAATTGAATCGTGTTCACCATAGCTACCATTGTTCGTTCTTGCCTCTTTTGATTTCTCAACGCTCTCTTCTATGGAATCTCCACACTTTACATCAGACACCCATTATACAGATCCCGGTCCTAGCAACGGAACCATTTGTTGGCTTAGAGGGGCCTACCCAGGTTTGGAAGAGTTATTTAGCCAAACAAATCCCGCAGCTACCGGCCCTTTTGGCAATAGCCCGCCAAGCGCAAACTGAGGTCTCACCCGAGGTAGCAAGGGAGGGTGCTGGAACTAGGTTTCCACACCCTTGGGATGTCTAGATGTGGTTTTTGAGGTTCGCACGCCGTTCTGCGGCCTCGTGCTACGCAGATTCGGTTACCCTTATTGCGCTTATTACAGATTCGATTAATTATTACTATTCTGATCTAGTTAGACCGGTCTTTAACCAAACTGTATTATTTCTAGTTACTTTTGTGCATTAAGAATAAACCCAGTTCACAAGTATTTAACAATAGAAATGCATAGATCATAACAATTCATTTACCATAAAAGAGTAAAGTCACATTTAACACAAAATTCAGAGTAAACTTATCTTTATTGACAATCTTCACTAATACATCCAGATCCAAGAGATTCATGCTCAGGAAGAGCAGGATGGGCAAGAGATGAATCCAAGTCAATCTCTTTACCAACTAGGAGAGGGTTAGAAGAAAGCCTCTGATAACCAACATGAATTTGGGGTTGAGGAGCTGTAAGGTTTTCCAAAACTTTGGAATCTTTATCTATAAGAGGACAAACATAAAGAAGATGCTCTCCTTTACATAACCTATAGGAGAATTTAATCTTTCCCTTCTTCTTACCATCGTTAGCCGAGGGTGTAGCATCGACATGATCTCCAGAGTTCATTGGGGATGGTTGATCCAAATTTTGAGACCATACCTCTAAGACTCTAGGAATACCAGGACAGTCTTGAAGGAGATGGTCACCCTTACATAGCCTGTAAGGGAATTTGACTTCCATAGAGGATCGAGAGGTTTGTCTACAGGAGCTGCATTTGGAGTAACATACGCACAGTTAGCCTCCCACTTATCTGACTTCTTCTTCTTCTTAGCCTCCTAGTTACTGGATTTCAAACTTTCACCAGGCGAAGTAGAAGAGGAAGGTGAAGAAATAGGGGAAGAAGGCGAGAGATCAACCTTAGAATCAACGTGATGTGGTTCAAAGGAAGGAGATGTTTGGGTAGGAGTCGGGACACTTGGGACCACCGAGGTCGAAAACAACCAAATAGGTAAACCAATGGTTAACCCAGGGAGGGACAACGTTGCCATATAAGGAGCACTAGTGTTTCCAAAAGAAGGAAAAGGACCAGGATTCCCATCCGAGGGGAATCCTTGATTGGTAGACTCTGGAAATTTTGCCATTGGAATCAACCCTAAAGAATCACTAAGGAAGATAATGTTAACCAGAATATTTTGTGGGCAGTTAATTTTAAGTCACTGAAACAAAACTTTTCCTTTTCATATTTTAAGAGTCAAGAAAAGAGTGAAAGGTGACTCTAGTCGCTTTCAAAGTTAACAAGATCGAAAGGACAAGTGCTCGATGATCTTTTCAAATTTAAAGAGTAAAAAACGATCAAAATGACTACTCAGGATAATCTAGCCAAAAGGATTATGAGGTAACTGTGAACTGCAGAATACCTCCTGACAAATCGAAAAGTACGAGCAGGAAATCTCACCAAATGTTGTGTTCGGTGTATCAAATTTACAAGGTGGCAGACTCGGCTTCCTATGGATAAAGTATTGCAACCTATAGTGGTCTCCCTTTATATACTCAACGGTATGTGGAGCACAAGTCCATACTAACATTGTCTAAAGTTAATGATAGCTACTAGGTTTAAAGACATCGGAACACGTCTCTAGCCTAGACCACTAAATGTGAGCATTAAGTTTCAATGCTTCCTTAGGTTAATTCAATAAATTTTAACGGTTTGTCTTGAATTAGGTTTCAATTCCAAGGCCCTACCATTGTCATCTGAAAACTCCTATATGTAGCTGTATGAGAAAAGAAATCTTTCTTTGATGAAAGTTAACACTAATTGAGGGATATAGAGCACACGATCAATGCAACAATGAAAGAAAGAAATCTTTCACTAATACACGTCCTAAATGCACTTAATGTTCCCTTAACAATAAAATAAGTTTCATTTCATTTACAATTCTTATGAGGATGCAATTCTAGCTTCTCAATGACACTACTAATGCAATATTTCCACTTACGTAAACTAGAATGATGTTCTTCTTTTCATAAAATGAAAAATGAATCTTTCACATAAATCACTTTAATGAAAATTTTCACAATTATGAACAAACAAGCATCGATCAAATCCAAAGCATGATAAATGAAACTAAAATCAACTTCTTCCCAAACCCATAAATGCTTCGATTGATAAACCAAGCAATGTAATCCATGCTCAGAAAGAGAAAAGAGACACTCGAAATAAGAGAACAAATGAGACCCTTTCAATCATTCAATTGAAAATGATGCAATGAAGATGTTGCAACTAAAAGATGGATTAAATGAAGCAGCAAATCAGAAACTTGACACAATGAATAAACTAACAAATGAACGGTCATAGAAACCATCCAAAAACTCAAAAAATCAAGCAATGAAACTTCAATCCAATCAATCAATCAAACCCAGCAAAGAAAGGATCCTAGTCAATTCTGGGCGGAAGAAGAGAGTCTGAGGGTTAAGACACACTGGCACTGGAATGGGAGAAACTTTGATTTTTTCTTAACTCAGAGACTAGCATGAATTTTTGGTTGAAACTAGTGTTGATCGGCATGACCGGCGCAACTGTCAGGCTAAAACTAGCGCTGGTTGGCCTGATCGATGCGACTGTTTGGCCAAAAATAGCGATGATCAAGGGATTCAATAAAAAAATAAAAAAGAGCTTCACACAGTGCCAGACTTAACACATCAGAGGGTGGGGTCGTGTCTGTATTCCTTCAAATAGGTCAATACAGATCCAAAAGACCATAAATAAACAAACTAGGCACACAAGTAGAAAAAAAGAGTGATGAAAAGGAGATGTATTTCCCCAGTGGAGTCATCAATTTGTGGTGTAGGAATATCCTCTCTACGAACAGAGATGATACCTCTAGCCCAAGAGAGTGGGTCTAGCCACAAACAAGACAATCTAATGTAACTTTCCTTAGATTAGAATCGAAGGAGATCATATTAGAGGGCCTACCTCTTATAACGCTAATCCACTTGATGGTGATCTTGCTTCCTTGCTCCAGCTTCCTTTCATTCAAGTACCTAAAACAAACATGGAAGAAACAACAGAAAACGTGATATCATGAAATTGAATCCAATCTACTTAAAAGGTCAAGGAGTTCTAAGATATCAAATGTAATATTACACCCTATATAGGAAATAAACTTGTTATCACCCCAAGAAACTCTCCTAGGTTGTATCTCAGAGATGCACGGGAACATTACAAACTCAACAAAAATGTTGTAAAATGGTGGATGAATGAAGCAAATGATGCATACTCAAGCCAGATAACCACTTCTACTATGGTTAACCCCAGACATGGGTGAACACCCCCAAACTACAAGACTTTAGACCACCAATTACTCACAGTTTAAGGAAAATGTGATGATGGAGAATACTGATCACACCAGCAGATGCACAGGACCCTGTGATGGCCAGCTGCAACCAGTTAAAAGGTCTGTAAATCTGTTTCCTAATACACAGACAGGATGACAGCTCTCTGGCATTAAAACAACAGAAACTTGCATACACATTCAATAATACTAACTAGATTCTAACACAGAGGTGGGATGACAGCCCCTCTAATGCTAAACATCAAGAGCACATGAAAAATGCATAACAGGCACAGCCTGGAACAAAGAAGAAGTGGAAAGTGAGCAATTAATAGCAAAAGAAGCTTGTATTAGCTGAAAATGAAGACCAGACGTTGCAGGTATCACAGCAGTTACAGTCTCCAGAAGTTGAAATTTACACCAAAATAACATTCATCAACCCTCATTCCATCTGCTTTCTAGGTATATATGGAGGTTGATTACAAAATCTCTACTATCCTATGCATGGAGGGGTCATAATGGACCACCAACCACATTTACTATCATATATGGTCTTTGATACAATTTGATTGTTTTAATGGACAAAATGACCTTTCTGCTGCTCTGTTGTACTTCACGAACAGGTGAAATGCCATGTTTATCTCCTCGAGGTTGTCCTTCTCGTCCTTGGTCGTGCTTCTCTTTGAATGTCGTAGTTGAGGATTTAATGTGCAGATTGTTGGATCATGGCCTCCTTCCTCCTTCAGGTGCACAGGACTGCCAAAAACACGAAAACTGCATGGAAAATGAACGAGGAGCTGAGAGCGAATGCTAGCTGTTGGATGGATCAGATGGACGGCCAAGATCTTATGGTGGGAGGCGATGGGAAGACAAAGAGGCACGATTGATTGTAAGTTGTTAGATCTGGCAGATGGACGGCTGAGATCAGATTACGAGGGCTATCAGGAGAAAACTAGAGCGAATGAACGATAGTCGTTGGATGGCGGTAGGAATGATCCAACGACTGACGGGCGTGGGAACTACACGAGTGTTAATGAGTAGGAACAGGCGGGACGGGCGGTAAATGGTTTTCCCTGCACCGCTTATGGAGCTGTGGTAGTATTCGTACGCGGGCATGCGATGCAGTAAGAATGAGACACGTGGTTGTAGGGTCTGGCAGGAAACCACTTTCCCCGTGGGCTATCAGACGTGCAGGTTCACAGGGCACAAGCAACGTATGATGTTGAAGCACAAGGCAGACGATCGGACAGCAGTGGATAATCGCGCACGTGCTTCGGGTGATGTGACAGGTGAGGGCCCCAACGGGATTGATTTTCTTTGTATGCGCGGCGTTATAAAGGGTTAAGACCTTAGCGTTGGGGGTTATATGACCACAGACTGATGCGTTAACTTCGTACCAGGGCCTGAGGGAAAAGGACTTATACGAGGTTTATGGAGAAACTTAGAATAAAACGGAGGAAACGCATGCAACGGGGGTTTAAGTAAATATGGGTTTACACAAGGTTTTGGAAGAAAATAGAGATTAAGGGGTTATGAGGGTATACAGTAAACAATGGTGAAAGGATGAAATGAACTGCTGTGAGCTCCCTCCTTGAAAAGACACATGGCCACGGTAGTCATTTGGTCCTCCAAACACACAAATGCATAGAAAAGCTAACAAAACCATTATTTGTATTAAAATAAACTTCAAAGAGAAATACAACTGAAGCCTTGACATTGGAGATCTCTTTTGCGGTATCCAAGTCCCACTACATGCCTTTTCAACAATATTTTCCTCTCCTAGCTTGACGTGAAATGGCTTCCAAGCTCTAACTCTCTCTCCTCATGATTTAGATACCAAATACTAGTCTTTTGTCATCTAAGACTTAGAATCTTCTTCTATCAAAAGCTAAATATTTCATAATTTTGCAGTTGGTTCTATCTCTCCACCACTTTCACTATGTGTTGTATTGTGCGTAACCAAAAAGGGTAAGAGGAAGTGGCTTATATAGGGAGAGGAGGATAAGAATGAGATCCACTCAAGGGGTAAGGATGTCTTATCTCCTTGGGAAGGTCCACTTTTAAGGGGGAAATAACCTTATATGGAGTTTTCAGCCCTTGTCCAACCAAACGAACATCCAGCACATCGCCACTAGAAGTTTCTAGACATGAAACTCCATTTCCTTTTATAAAAACTTTCCAAAAGTAGACCGGCGCGAGTATTGGGCTAACAGTAGCGCTGATCGGTGCAGGTCACAGTGTAAAACTCTGCCATCGGCACGGGTGAGACACTGGGAAAGAGCGTTGATCTTAAAAACTGGGTTTTAAGAAGGATTCTCTAGAAATGTTTTGAAGGGAGTGGGGACTACTTTCTTCAAACTTCAAGGGATGCAAGAGCATAGGTTTCATGGTGAAAGTATAACATAGTAGTCACAACTAGGGTTCTCCGGGATTATGAGCAGGAGTGATAGGAGAGTAACAAATTAATGTGTAACAGTATGGCTTCTTTTATGTCCAATATATCTATCTGTAACTGAGATAATTGTAGAAAATCTTATGGTTTTAGGCTCTATGTTTTTAATATAGAATTCTTGGTTCTTTTAGCTCTACATTTTGAGTTATCCCTTCTCTTTGTCTTCTCTCATTTATTTCACAAAGCTGATTAAACTGTAAGCCTTTGAAGTGCTTGGCCTCCACTATTTTCTGTTATATTTCTGGCAACTCTGTATGTGTAAAAATACTAAAATACCTTACTTGTATCTTTGGATGAAAGAACCAACTCATGCTTCTTATATATGTGTATAGAACATGGGTGATGTCTCCTCGTGCTTGAGAATCATCTCAGAGACACCAATCTAGATGTACCTGGGCACTGGTCTTGTAAGAAACCTAAGGTTGTCTCTCGGAGCTACGATAGTATTGATGACTTTTCTCTCATAAACAAATTGTCACTTGGTCAATTTTGATGAAGGAAATGCTAAGACATTATGAGGATACAAAAAGAAACACATCCTTTATCCAATTGATAAATCTCAAACAAAAGGGTTCAATGGTGGAGCACGTTGAGGACTTCCAAAAATTGAATATAAGGGTAAATCATATTCCATAGGAGCATAGGATTGATGTGTTCATAGGGACTTTAAAGGATAACATCCAATGCGAGGTTTTCCTTTGGGAACCTAATTCATTGGAGAAGGCAGTAAGGTTGGCAAGAAAAATTGAAAGAAAAATTATAGCAACAAGGAAGCCTACCACTGACAACAATAAATATGGAAGTGTTGCTGCCCCTGGCCTTTCACAACCTAGAAGGTTGACACCACAACAATTGGAAGAAAAGATAGAAAAAAGGCTTTGCTACAGTTGTGATATAAAATACACTAAAGGTCATAAGGGTGTTGAGAATAAATTATTTTATGTAGATTGTGAAGAGGAGGAAGAAAATGAACAAGAAACATCAAAAGAATAGGATATACACTAGGAACCAACCCTAGAGAAATAAGAAATGAATCCGACCATATCTTGTAATGCATTGGCAAGAATTACCACTCCTCAAACTCTCAATATAGAAGGACATATCAAGAAGAAAAAGGTAATAGTGTTGATGTATTTAGGTAGTACCCATAATTTTATTTATTTTAAGATAGCCAAGGAATTAAATTTCTTCCTATATCCAGCACTAGAGTGTCAAGTGATGGTTGCAAATAAGGGAACCATAAATTTCTCTGGAAAGTGTCATAATATCAATCTATTCATGGAATAATATGTATTGAATAGTCCAATGCTTTCCATTCCAACGGGTGGTGTTGATGTTGTACTAGGAGTCCAATGGCTACAATATTTAGGTATGATAGCTTTTAATTTTCAAAAACTTTTCTTGAATTTTTTTTGGGAAGGAAAGGAAGTTGAATTAAGGGGTATTGCAGGGGAACCAAGAAAGATAATCAGCTCTAATGGAATGAAAAATCTTCTAAAGAAATAACAATAGGGCGTAATTGCACAATTATGTTCGCTAGAAGTTCCCACATCAAAATCATCTATTTCTCCAGATCTACAAAAATTCTTAGACAATCATTCCAAGGTACTTGAGACTCCCAAAAGGCCTCCCATCTATTCATGATCATGATAATGCTATTCATTTGATTCCAGGAAGTTTTCCTCCAAACATCAGCCCTTATAGATATCCCTATTCCCAAAAGACTGAAATTGAACGTATGGTTGCAGAAATGCTAGAGGCTGGTACAATTCAACCTAGTCAAATTTCTTTCTCTACTCAAGTAGTATTGGTGCACAAGAAGGATGGATCATGGCACATGTGTATGGATTATAGGGAGCTCAAAAAGCTCACTATTAAAGATAAATTTCCCATTCTTGTCAATGATGAATTATTGGATGAATTATAAGAAGAAATTTACTTCACCAAGTTGGATCTTTGTTCAGGATATCATCAAATCAGAATGAAGACTGGAGACATTCTGAAACCACATTTAGAACGCATGAGGGTCATTATGAATTTTTGGTCATGCCTTTTGGCCTTACCAATGCACCTTCTACATTTCAAGGCTTGATGAATTCCATTTTCAAACCCTTCCTTAGAAAATTTGTGTTAGTATTTTTTGATAATATATTAATCTACAACAAGTCTTGGAAGTATCATGTTCAACATGTTGACATGGTGCTCAAACTATTGGATGAGAAACAATTATATGCAAAAACCTCCAAATGTTTCTTTGGAGTACAGGAGGTGGAATATCTGGGTCATATTGTATCTCATGAAAGTGTTAAGGTAGACCCTAGAAAAATTAAAGCCATGAAGGAATGTAAAATCCCCACATCCATAAAGCATCTGTGAGGATTTCTATGTTTGACAGTGTATTATCTCAGGTTTGTTAAGAATTATGGGAGAATAACAACACTTCTAACAACATTACTAAAGAAAGATGCATTTCCTTGCACTCTAGAAGCAACAAAGGCCTTTAAACATCTTAAAGAGGCAATATACCAAGCATCGGTCTTAGCTATGCCAGACTTCACAAAAATATTTATTGTGGAATGTCATGGCTCAGGAAATGGAATTGGTGTTGTTTTAATACAAGAAGGAAGACCCATTGCTCTTAAAAGTCATCCAATCAAAGGAAAGTATTTACACAAATCTATTTATGAGAAGGAAATGTTGGCAATACTACATGCACTTAAGAAATGGCGACCTTACCTAATGGGAAGACACTTCAAGGTAAAAACGGATCATGATAGTCTTAAATAATTTTTAGAACAAAGATTATCTTCAAAAGTGCAGCAAAAATGGGTCACAAAGATGTTGGTTTATGACTTTGAAATCATCTACAAAAAAGGGAAGCAAAATGTTGTTTCATATTCGCTCTCAAGAAAGGATGAGGATGTGAAAGCATTGCTTTGTGCCATTTGTATCATCCCACCATATTGGATAAACAAATCAAGGGATGAATGGAAGAATGGCGAAGAAGTGTGGCCACTCATTCAAAAGTTGCAGCAAGATCCCAATACATCTGAGACATTTAGCTGGAAAATTGATTCGTTATGGTACAAATATTGCTTATACCTCTATGAGAATTCCCAACTCAAACAAAATATTCTTCTTGAATTTCACACCTCTCCCTTAGGAGGGCACTCATGATTTTTAAAAACTTACCCCGTGTCTGTTATAACCTTTATCCATTCCAAGTTAAAATTGGGAGGAGGTTTCAATGGATTTTATCACAAATTTATCCAAGTCCGAAGGAAAGAGTGTCATCATGGTGGTAGTTGATAGACTTACCAAGTATGCACACTTTTGTGCATTATCTCATCCATTTAAAGCCAGTACAGTTGCTACTACATTTATGAAAACAATTCAAAATCTACATGGAAACCCAAAGATTATTGTAAGCGACAGAGATCCCATTTTCACTGGAAATTTTTGGACGAAATTATTTTATTTTTTGGGTTCTCAGTTAGCTCATAGGTCATCGTATCATCCTCAATTGATGGGTAAACCAAGATAGTGAACACATGTTTGGAAGGATATCTTTGTTGCTTTACATCTAATAAATAGACATAATGGGTCAAGTGGTTGCCTATGGATGAATGATGATATAACACTTCCTTCCATACTGCAGCAAAAATGACCCCATGTATGGCACTTTATGGATATCATCCACCTTCCATCACATCATCTTTAAGAAAAAATTCTAATGTTCAAGTAGTGGAAGATCACATTGAGCATCAACAACAAGTTCTCCAACTCGTAAAGGATAACCTCACTTTAGTGCAGAATAGAATGAAACAATTGGCAGATCAACATTGCAGTGAAAGAAGTTTTGATGTAGGTGACTAGGTATTTTTACGACTACAACCATACAGAAAAATGTCCCTCAAGCAAGCTAAGAAGGATAATAAATTATCACCAAAGTATTATAGTCCATACAAGGTGTTGCAAAATATTGGTACTATGGCATACAAATTGGAGCTTCCTGCATCTTCCCAAGTGCACCCATTTTTCCATGTTTCATGCTTAAAGAAGGTTATAGGTGACAATCTCCTAGTTCAAACAATATTACCAAAACTTGACGAGGAAGGAAAAATCATATTGGGACCTGGAGCAGTCACAGAAACAAGAAATTGACAGCTATGAAATTGATTAATTTCAAAGTATCTCATCAAGTGGAAGAACTTACCCAATGAATATTCCACAAGGAAGGATGAGAATTTTATACAAAAACATCTAGAACTACTCAATCATTGAGGACAACGCTTTTTTTAAGGAGAGGGGCATGTTAGGTCCCTAGAATACTAGTGTATTCCCCCATTATTATTGTCATTGTAGCCCCTTATTGTTATTGTTGTGCCCCTGTTATCACCATATTGTTATTATTGTGCCCCATAGAATCCCACTATTGTTATTTTTGTGCTCTTACATTACTATTGTTGTGTCGGCTCTGATTATATTGTGATCCATTAGACTCTTATATATAGAAATGAGGATTTGTCATTTGTATCATCCAAGAATTGTTCATTTGTGTAATGTAAAGAAGGTTTTCCCCTCAAATAGGCTAATTTTGAAGTCATTGATCTATCTCTTATTCTATTTTGTGAGCTGGTTGCATAACATTTCTAATTCCAACCGAAACCACCTTTAGTGAAAGCAAGGATGGCATAAGGATTCCAAAGTTTAGATATACCACTAAGGAATAAAGGATGAGATTATTGTGTAGAATAAGGATAACATTAAAGATATTATTACATCAAAATATAAGGATAAATTATGGGGTGATAAACAATTAGAGGGAAAGAGTAAGCTAAGATATTATGAGGTTATCAATTCAAATCTTGAAAATAAAAAATATTTCTTTATATTGACTAGTGTAAAGAAGGAAAAAATATACTGCAAAAATAAGAGAAAATTTCCATGAGCACCATAGTGGAACTGAGCATTGCATAATTCCAAAAACACCATGGGACAAAAGACTCTTATTGTTGTGGTACTAAGAGGGTTGAAGATGAAAAATGTTTTATCTTAGATTGTCCAAATTATACTCAAATTAGATCTAAATTCCAAAATATTTGTTACATAATCAACCTTCTAGGCCTTTTAATTCAACAAGATTATGATGATTGATTTTGGCATTCTTATTGCGTAAAGAAGTGCATTGTAGAACCTAGTATGAAGGTGATGGGTGATTCCTTTTGTGTTCAATCTTGCATTAACATGTGTCCCTTTTAAAATAAAAATAAAATATTCTCTAAATAAAATTAGAAGCTCAATTAGTCGATATTACAAACCAATATGAATGAAATGTAAAAATCTTTCACTCCTACTCTCAAACACAAATAAAATATTTGATATCCATATGCAATAACATAATCTTATAACAAATTTAGAGAAAAATAAAGTAACTAAAAATAGAAATATATATTTTCTCTTTTGAATATTAAAATTTATATTTCTCACTTTTTTAAAAATATTTCAATACAAAACTTAAATAAATAATTTAAATGTCAATACTAATATATATATATATGAGAGAAAGAATGTGTATGTGTGTTTTTGTTTATAAAATTATAAAGGATAATATGATTATATAACTTTTCCCCTGATATTAAAAATGGAAATTATAAAAAAATTTA
Source organism: Pinus tabuliformis (assembly GCA_031772625.1). NCBI lineage: Eukaryota > Viridiplantae > Streptophyta > Pinopsida > Pinales > Pinaceae > Pinus > Pinus tabuliformis. The sequence goes on from CM062805.1 coordinate 618,310,053, forward strand.
TATATTTCATTGTGAAGGAAAAAATATAAACTAATTTTCACTCAATGCTATTATATTTTTAAAATGATTATTAAATTATCAATTGATATTATTAAAGATTTAATTCTCTGTATATATTTATTTTAAAATTATTGTTGCATCATAAATTGATATTATTGTGTATTCAATTTATTTATTAATATATTGTTGAGCATAATAAAATATTTCAATGTCTCAATAGAATAAGTAATTGAAATTGAAACAATTTAATTACTTATTACAGGTTATAAATAAAAAAATCAATATTCAAGATTAAACAATATTAACATATATTTAAAAAATATATTAATTAGAGGAAAAATATATATTAACATGTTTTGCTATGCAGGATGTAGTTTATAATAAAATATCTTAGGTAAAATATTTCAATATAAATTATGTATATATTGTACATAGTTTTAAAAAATGTTTATGTATATATTATATAAGACAATTGAATTTTTTTTCATGGTTAAAACATTTCAAATAATCTCACTATTTTACATTTTATCTTTTTTCAAGTATATTTTCTTTGGCCATTTTATTCAGTTTTGTTTAAAATCCAACAAAGATTTGTGGGAATTGCAAGTTTAAGCTATGTAGATTACACAATCCAATTTTCCAATAAAACTTTTAAGGCATTGCATCCATTTATACATTCAAAAATGCAATTTAAACAATGATGAATTTCACATGGTTTTAAATATGGATCTATCAAACACTAAGCACCCAGATGGAATCTCTCAAGATACAAACATTTTTCAAGTTTTGCAGTGTACAAATGGCTAGCACCTCAAATATTTCATCCATGGTTAAGATGGATCCCTCATACTAGGCTATAGAATGCAGCACGCAGCGAAAAATGATGGAACTTTAATAAAAACAAAAATGAATGTACATGATTATATTATTTTATGATAAATATCATAATCTAATATGCAAGAGATGTAAACATATTTCAATCTTAATTTGGTATTGACAATAAGATAGACATGTGTAATTCATTCAACTCTTAAAAAAATGTTTGCATGTCAAGAAGTTTACATCTCAAGAGATTTAATCCCTTTTAGCATTTAGTAGATCCATCTAAACTAGTCTTAATCTTTCAGAACATTTAGATAAAATTTCAAAAAACTCCTACTAATATCTTACCTTCTTAAGTTACAATAAAACATATTTAAATTTAGACATTAATAAACATTTTCATAATTTCTTAATTTAATAAAAAATTAGATGTTTTAAATTTCTGTAAAATATATAACTTACAAGATGAAAAATATTTATCCAACAACTACATTGAAAAACAAAACCAAAAGTTTATACGATCAAACAAATTTTATATAATAAAATAATTTACAAAATTTACAAAACTAATTTTCACTCTATTAACTAGGTAGTTATTAATCCCAATTTATGGGACATATACTTATAATTAATGATCACATGTTAATATGTGTATAATATACTTAATGATCACATACTTATACTTATAATATACTTAATATTAATGATCACATGTATTATATGTGTATTACAAGTTGTGATTTTGAGTTTGTATATTATTATCTTTATCTAATCCTATTCACTTTCTGAAGATTTAGATGGTTAGAAATCCTTATCTATACTGGAGAGAAGGTATTTTATTTAGATGCACATTTAGTGTGAGCGAAAGAGAGCTGTTTGTGGCCGAGATCGTAGACAATGTGGTAATTCTGTTGTTGAATGTTTCCGAATATCGATGTAAAACCTGCAGGCCCTGCGGTGTGGAAGGCAAGGCAAAGTAAGCCACCAACGTCTGAAACGAAGGAATTATTTTGTGGCAGAACATATTTCGCACCACCTGCAAAGTGAAAAGCTATGGTGGGAAGTCAAAGATCAGACGTAGCTTTGTAACAGAGATCATAATCACGTGACTTAGCTGGGTGGGCGTGAATCTTATGAAATCACAGAATATAGTAAAAAATAAAAATAAAATTTTAAAGGCTAAAACCTACTTGCTTCAGTAATGGAATGTTGTTTCTTAATGTCATACTTAACAACTAAGGAGAAGTCAATAAGTAAGGGTTAAATCTGAGCGTTATTTACTGGTATTTTTTTTATTTAAGTGTAAAATACTGATCATTTTAAAATTTGAATATGGTTGAAGGTTACCTAATTTTTTAAACAATCAATATATAAAATGAGAAAATTTTAAATAAAACTCCAAAATAAGTATTTCACTCCGAAACACCCATAATATTAAGACTTTAAGATGAGACTTCAAGATAAGCATAGACTCATGCATAGTGGATCTTTGAATTGATTAGGAAGAGCTCATTTCTATCTTAAGCCACACCATGTGATTCTACATTGTACACACATAAGCATAAATGATGAACATTGAAGCTTGAAGCTTAAAGGTTGAGACTTACAAGACATGTCGACACTCATGGACTTTGATATTCCATATCTGACACTAACCAACTTTTCTTGTTTATGTAGGTGAAACAATTGTTTTTAGTTTGGCTTTGAGAATTTTATGTATTCTCTTTAGTGTTGGCACTTTTGTAATAGATCTTACTTATTATAAAATGGGTTTATTTATATTCGTTCAATTGGAAAACTAATCTATTATCTGCTTGGATATCTAAATATCAATTGTGTGGTTACTAAGGTTGTGATGTTTTTGTTATATTCATGCTTGAATCTAAACACAACTTGGTTTGTTCCTTTCAGGTGTAAGCCACTCTCTAGGAAAGCTCTATTTTTCTTCCTTGTCAGAAGATTATGAATTTCTTCAAAATCCATGCATGCATATTATTATTGCTTGAAATGTTAGAATACTCCTAAATTCTTATTTAAAAGTGGCTTCAAACATGTTTTATTATTTATAAGGTCCTCCTTAAGTCAAACTTATCAAATTTGAAGTTATTGTTCCTCTTCAAAATATATTATAGTTAATGGGTTTGACCAAACTATATGAAAACTTTTCAAGAATGGTTTAACATAATTTGTAAAATCTTTGAAATTGTGTAAATAGTGACTATAGACAATTGCACCAACCATTGGCTACTTTAATATTAGGCATGAACAAGGTTAAATATGTTTGATTTGTCTAAAGTAAATAAAACATATACTCTACGATATTACGATGGGCACACTGTGACGTGACCTACTAGACTATGTTGCGCTTGTACATATTGCACAGGAGTGTGATGCTTTATCTATTTTTTGTTTTGGTGTGTGATGCAAGTATTTTTCATGCCTTATTTATGCCAAAAATCCAAAAATATTATAAAACTAAAAAAATAAAAATATATGGCACTGTTTTTACTGAATCCATGTTTTATACCTTCATTATGTGATTTAACCATGGGTCCAGTCTTTATGGATGGTTTTTACAGGATAGGATGATGCTTTTCACTATGACATCCATTGGGCCTGAGGTATTCTCCTTTTACTACCATATAGGGGTAGGTCATTTTTGCCGATATTTCATTTTGACCAGCAACACCGTTTTTATGCCTTAGGTTTGACCTTGTCAAGTTGCGACTTTTGCCACTTACTTTATGCATTCGCAATCTAGGTAGATATTGGTGGCCACCCACCTATTCCACTTGGACCCTCACCAATGTCTCTTTCAGTTTTTCAATTTCCTTATTTATAGCATAGTTTATTATTTTTGGTAGTTTTTCGGGTCTTGAACTTTCAGAGCCATTTTGAGGCCCTAAACGACATTTTTTGGGAAAGCGAAGCTAACATGAGTGATTGGCTAATGTTTTCGTTTGAAATTTTTAGTCCTAGGATAGATATTTCTAACGAGGTATTGTGCATGTCAAAACAAAGATCGTATGCGAAAGTTACGACCTCAAGAAGTTGTTGTACCAATTTACCCAAATGGGGGGGGGCATAGTTTTGGTGTTTCATCTCCTACGGTTAGGTTTTTGGATGTTTTGGATTTTCCATTATTTCTCAATAATAAATAGTCCTTCAAGCCTCATTATAACATAGTTCAGAGGCATGTAGCTGCCACATCTCTCCTTAGAGATAAGCTACCATCGCCCAAGCTAGTTTTATTTCCTTTCTATTTGTAAGCATATTTCAATATTTGACATTAATGAAATGAAGTGTTATTTTTGTTGCATCTTTGTATTTATGATTATATATGTAATTTTTTGCATTCCTATTTAAGTTGGATCAGTCATATCAGAGCAGTGTACTCTTTCTCTATTTCTCTTTACATGTCCCCAACCAGGTTGAGATATAAGGAGTTAGGGTTCGAATTGGTTGAACCTTTGCAAGACCAACCTCGCAAATCCCAATGGCCTCCCATGGAAAAAGAGCAGAAAGAAGTGGGGGTAGGATATCCTTTCAAAATATTGGTCGAAGAACCCCTTGAGTGACAGAGGAACGTGATGATGGACAACTTTACCCAGATCCTTCAGTTGCTACCCAAAGGTGATGCATCTCCTTCCAGTAGCTACTCTGGAAGTGCCACACCCTTTAAGGTACAAGTTAACTTTGACATCCCCATATTTTAAGGTAATATAGATGTGGATGTTGTAGATAAATAGTTAAATCTTCTATAAGGATATTTTTCTATTCATGATTTTTCCAGTTGGGAAAATATTACTTTTGCACTTCTCAAAGCTGCCCCCCAAGTCAAGCACTAGTGGGAAACCTACTGTGAGAAGAAGGATGAAAGTACACCCTCACTATTTTCAGCCACACCCACTTGGAATTCATTCTGGGATGTCATCAAGGAGCAATACTAACCTATTGGGAATGATGAGGATAAATACATAAAGTGGACCACGTTGCGATAGGGAAGGTACCAAGACGTTCTAGAGTTTACTAATGTTTTCCATACCCTTCGCATGAAGTTGGGTATCAAGGATTCTGAGCGACATTTGGTACTCAATTACAATGACTTCCTACACAGGTACATCCAGGATTAGATGGAGCTCTTGGACATCTCCTTTCTTGGCACGGCGTACCGCTACACTGTCAAGATTGAGTAGAGGTTTAAACAGAAGAAGCTAGACTTTCGATCTGTGATTTTGAAGCAAGGGAAAGGCACCCCCAAGCAGCATAGAAAAGGACAAAGCCAAGGTGGGGCGACCTAGAACAACTTGCCAAAGCCACAAGAACATAACAACACCACGAAGACAAATAAGGACACGGAAAAATGTTGTGAGTTCCATAAGAGCTCCACTCACAACACGAGTGAGTTTCGGGCTAAGCAGTCACTAGTGGCCGAGATGAAGGCTTTCTAATTAAACACATGTTCTGAATCTGAGTCAGAACCTAACAAGGGGAATGACAAAAGGAAGCATATCATTGATGCAGATCCTAGTGCCACCATGGCCACCACCAGGATCTAGAAGAATGAACCTCAAGATTCCAGAGGATGGGGAATGCCTCTTCCACTCACAGATGTCGATGAATGGTTCTCCACTACAGTTCATTGTCGACAGCAGGAACCAAAAGAACCTAATTTCAGCAAAGGTCATGAAGCGGCTGGGCCTATCGACTACAACACATCCACAACCATACACCATCAGTTGGCTTCACCAAGGACAATACCTCTGCGTCAGCCAATAATTTTTCCTTCCCTAGAACATAAAACCCTTCACCGATGAGGTACTATGTGATGTTCCCCTCTTGAAGTTTGTGATGTATTATTAAGACAACCATACTTGTGAAAGTGACATTTTGTATATGAGTCTAGACCTCGCTCTGTGATTATTAATTTGGGCAACATGTTGTACAGGATACCGGAGGTAGCCCCACCTACCACCATCTCTTTTATCACTGCAAAGCAATGTAGTAAGATAGTTTCAAAGACCGGGAAAATTGTTTTCCTTATGATTCACCCCGAGGGAAAGAAGATTATTATGGCCACGACTTCGAGATAGTGATCCTCTTCACAATAGCCATAAATGGACAAGGTCGTGGAGGAGTACAAGGACATTTTCTCCTAGCCTATAGGGTGCCTCTGCATTGTCAAGTCAAGAACTCCATCGATCTGACTCCGGGTGCGCCGCTACCCAATGGATCGATCTATCGATGCTTTGTCCTGTAGAACGATGAGATCAAGAGGAAGATTCAGGACTCAAGGGGGGCAAATATTTCAGCAAGATCGATTTGAAGTCTAGTTATCACAAAATTCCTATCCAACCCTCTGATGTGTGGAAGACAACCTTCAAATCCAAGGAGGGCATTTTCAAATGGTTGGTCTTGCCTTTCAGGTTGACAAATTCCCCCAAAAACTTCATGAGATTGATGGATGACATATTTCAACCCTTCACCAATGTATTCATGGTGGTGTATCTAGATGAATCTTGATCTTCAGCCATAGTTCAGAAGAGCACCTCCACCATATTGGGCAGGTCCTCCAAACCTTGCAAAAATAAAAGTTGTGTGCCAATTTGGAGAAATGCACTTTTGGCATGACCCAAGTTCAATATCTGGGGTACATCATTGATGAGAAGGGTGTTCATGTAGACCCAACTAAGATATAGGTCATTCGGGATTGGCTAGGCCCAACCACTCTAACAGAGCTCTGCAACTTTATGGGTATTACTAATTTCTACCACACATTTGTGTTGGGGTTCTCTTATATCACTTGGCCTTTAAGTCAGGTCACCAAGGGAGGAGCCAAAGAAAATTTCTTTTGGTATGAAACCCAATAGAAGGTTTTTGCTGAGTTGAAGCATCGCCTCTTCTCTGCACCAGTGCTCACATTACCAGACCTGCAAAAACCATTTGAGATTGAGACAAATTCCTTTGACTATGCTATTGGTGCGGTTCTTACTCAACATGGGTATCCAGTGGCTTACCACAGTGAGACAATTTCAAACACAATCTAAAAGTATCCCACCTATGACAAAAAAATGTATTCCATTGTGCAGGTCTTCTGTCAATGGAAGCATTACATTATGGGAAAGGAAATGGTCATCCACACATACTACCGACCCCTTCAGTTCATACAGACACAAGAGAAGTTGTAGAACGATCACCATTATAAATGGTCCACATACTTGCAACAATTACATTTAAGTATTAAGTATAATAAGGGCAAAACTAATAATGTTACAAATTGCTTCAGCGGACCACTAGTCATGGTGCTGATCATTGTGCTCAACTCCTGTGGGCATGACACTTCATGGTGGCCGCATCTTTATAAGAGCGATTCAGAATTCAAAAGCACATACCAGACACTCTTGGAAGGTAAGAAAGTTCCAAATTTTCACCTCCAATATGCACTTTTATGCCACTTAGGACACATCTTTGTTCCTTCAAGTGAGTGTGCCAAGATGATTTGGGAGGCACACTACAGTCAAGTCGCTAGATATTTCGAAGTAGAGAAAACAGTGGCAGTATTGTAGAAGAATTTTTATTGGCCAAACCTTTGTCAGGATGTTGGGAAATACATTCAATCTTGCACTGCCTATGCCATTGCCAAACCAACCATCAAGAAGCAAGGCCTATATACTCCTCTGCCAACTCCTAGTCAACTTTTGGAATTCATCTCCATGGATTACATTTCAGGCCTTCCCCCTACTAAGCAAGACAACGACTATATTTTCATGGTCGTCGACATATTCTCTAAGATGGCCATTATGGTAGCCTATAACAAGAGTATCACAACAAACGCCACTACTAAGCTCTTCTTTGAGCGAGTGTGGGTACACTTTGGGATCCCATAGCCCATAGTCCATTGTCTCAGATCAGGACAGCATATTCCTAAGTGCATTTTGGTCAAGTCTCTGGTTGATGCTGGATACCAAACTTACAAAGTCCATGACTTTCCACCCAAAAAATGATGGCCAAAGAGAGGTCATCAACAAGATGATTGTACACATTCTACACATGTATAACTCGAAGCATCCACACACATGGGATGAAAGCCTCCCCTATGTCCAGCATAGATACAACAAATCTATCCATAGCGCAATGTTGGCTTACGTGGGCTCAACATAGGTTCAAACTGTGTTGCGCACCAACAAAACCCTCAACCACTGGCCCTCTTAGTAACGACTTGCAAACAAATCACAGTCTCACCCGAAGTGATTATGGGAGGTTGCATAACCAGGTTTCTACAACCGAAGGGATACTGTGTTATGGCACCCATGTATTTTCCTTATGCTTTAACTCTTATAAACAAATTCTCATTAATAAGCAACTTCACACTTATACATTACTTCGCATAATTACATTCATCACTTAAACATAACATAAACATTCATAAACTGTGCAGTGCTGAAATAAAGTGCAAAGAATAAGAAAATGAACATTGAGACACAAATTTTACCATGGTTCATCCCAATGTGGGACTACGTCCACAAGAAATGTTACTTATAATATGAATTTGCTAAAACAAATAGTTCTTCCTTGTGCACACAACTACAGGGTGTCTGCGCTCTACGTTGTAGATGGTCTGCACACTAAGCTATAGACCCAGACCTCCGCGCACATAGCTGTGGACCCTTGCCCTTCCTCCAAAGTACAGACCACAAAAATATCACATAAACATAGATCTAGATCAATTCGATTTATTTGATGCATTCCTTCTTTATTATTCATCCCTATATATACTATTGCATGAGGGATTTACATCGTTACTTTACCATGGACCTGATACCATGGTTTCTGAAATACAAGGGACTATGGCCCAAAACTAACAACTTGACAATATTTTAATGCTTTTACGAAAATGAAGGGGCTTTCTCACGAATCCCCAATGTGGCACGGTGACTTTGCTACGTGGTATTCATCGTGCTCCATTGTTCTATTGCGTTGTTCACTTCATACTCCGTGACATCCTTTCTACTGTACGCTTCCACAAAACTTGGATTTCTTCCCAAAATCTTCCCAACATTTGGCCAAGTTGGGTTGCACCCAAGAGGCCCCCAACACTCATATGTGACTTGTGCCAAGTCACTCAGCTTCCATGCCCCGAATCTTTGCAACGATGCTCATCTAAGCATCATTATACTGCTGAAGTATTTCTTATACCTGCTTCTCCTCTCGGTGCACTTCTTCTTGTAGTGCATCTGTTGTTGGTCCGACAATATTTTGTATCACTTCTAATCTAGGTGGCTCTAGACACATGCAAAAGTCCAAGAGTACTCAGAAAAGGTCAAAAATCAAAGTGATCAGAAGGCTTTCAAACTAGGAACAGAGCGTAGATCTTGTCGTCCTGATCGCAAGGGTGTGAACAGTTCATCAAACCGAGCTCGTATGCGAAAGTTAGAGGCAATCAAAGTTTAGTGTTGACCAGGTGACTTGGCAGGCTTTAGGAAGGCACAATTTTGCAGAAATCCGGCCACCGGATTTCAACCAACTTCCAGGCGAAATTCTAGCCTCATTAAATCGACTCCCATGGTCATGTTTGGGAAAAAATTAAAAAATGACTATTATTAGTTATAATATATATATATATATATATATATATATATATATATATATATATATATATATATATATATATATATATATATATAAAGGGTGGTGGGCCATCACCCCCGCCACCTCTATTGGAACCACCCTATATATATGACATTATATGTTATTGGAGCCGGTGGGAGTTGAAACCATGGCCAGTGGGTCAGCCAACCCCACCCATGCGGCGGCCCCACATTCAATGCCGCCCAACACAAAACACTCCACACTCAAACGGTCACCCAAAAACCGTCACCATGTATTAACATTTAAACAATATGCGAAATTTTGGTTACAAAGCAAAACAGTGCGCCAAAAAAAGGTACACGCAGGTTTTGTGGGGAGGCGGGATTTGATCCATCGACCTCCTCTTAACAAATTGACCCATTTTACTAATGCACCAAATTTATTTCTTGGTAAACTCCATCGGAAAAAGAATATAAAAACCTATCATTTGCTCAGTGCGCCGAGCATGGAGGAGTGGAGAAATGTGCACGCAGACCGAGAATATTTTTTTATTATTTTTCAGGTGGAACCATGATTGAGCCAAATTCTTAGGAGGGAAAAATTTTGCCAGTGTCCAAATTGGACAATTTTAATGTCGATCTTACACCTCCCAATGACACGAACCTGATGGCGTAGTCAGAATTTTGATCCGAGCAGCAGATCTTCAGATGACTTAGAGGAGGGAATCTTTAAGGAATCTAGGGGGAATCTAAAAGATTCTTGTAGCCCTAGATTTCCACTTTCTCAGAATTTAGAAATTTGACAGACAATCTTACACTATTCAACGCCAAGAATCTGATGGTGTAATCAGATTTCCTATTTGATCATTTCATTTTTCAGCCACATTTCCGCAATCATTTCCATGAGATTCGACATCGCAAGATTGATGGTACAACCTACTTCAATAGTTTGACATCCTTTTCTTTAGATGGCCCCAGGATGTGAGGTATATGCAGTGTGTTCATGTACTTCATTTTTCTATGAGATGCATTGTGTTGCATAGATGCATGTTTGATGTTTGATGTGGGATCTTGTTTTCTTACTTGTTTCATGATTCCTATTTGATGTGACGTGGAATCATCTGTGAGATGTACTTCTTGTCATGTTGTTATTGAGATCCCTTTGTCATCATTTTGACAAGATACTCATGTTGTAGTCATGTATGTCTAAATTGAGATCCCTTTGATGCCATGATTGGCGGGATGCTCATTATTGTCATATGTGAAATTATGTCATACAGATAGGAGTCCTTTTTTGAATGAGTGTTCCTGCAGCGAAACATCTCTTGGATCCACTCCTGCATGAGGGCATATTCCTTCTATGATAGAGAAAACACATGCATGTACATCATCACTCTTTTCAACACTTAATGCAGCGGCCAACACCACCTTGACAATAGGCCTAGAAACGTAGTCCCTCCTGAATGAACTCTGTTACCAATGTCTTGTGTTTTATGTTGTTGATTCTTGTCATGTCCCTTCTTCTTTACAACATGCATTTTGCTATTTTAAATTCAATTTTAATCACATCACGAAAGTAAAAGATCTTGGTTGAATCTGGGATTTGAGTCAACTCAGATCAAGTTTGGTATCAGAGCAGCCTTTACGTGGATGTGAATTGCAACCATTAACAATGGGACGTGCAGCGACAAAGAATGAAAAATTGATGTACAAGACCATGCTTAAAATTTCCTAAAGGGTGGAAATAATGTATGAAGCTCTACAAAAAGAGACAGAGGAAAAGGAGCGATTGCAGCTTTAGTTGTGAGTCACAGAAGAGGCCCTGGAAGAACTAAAGCACAACAAACAGAATCTTCAAACAAAGAATGTTGAATTGAAGATGCTTCTACATGAAGAGAAAGAGGAAAAACAAAGTTTGTTATGACAACTACAAGTTAAGGACGAGGCCTTGGAAAAGCTGCAGTGTGACCCATGTGAGGTAAAAATTAATTCTCTAAATTCATGTATGTGTCCTGATGATGATTTCGCTATTTTTGAAAATCATACTACAGGAATTGGCTCCAAAATGTTGAAGAAAATGGGTTATGAAGGAAAAGGCTTGGGCATTAATGGCCAAGGCATTGTCAACCCCATCAAAGTAGAGGAGTTACCCTATCAAGCAGGACTTGGGTATGTCGGAAAGGAAGTTGGAGAATGCACCAGGACAGCCAATGAACCACCAACAACAGATGATGAGAAGCCCTCATCAGTTCTTTCCAAATCGACAGTTGAGGTAAAAGATGTTGATTTCCCTTCAATTTCATCTTCACATAGTATGATGTCTATTGGAAATGTGGAGATACCAATTATAGGGACAAACCTGAGGCTCCTTACCAGGATGAGGTACAAGGAGGAAACACTTGGTGTTAATAACCAAGGCATAACTCAACCCTTGGAGGTTGTGCAGAGACCCGATTTGCAGGCTTGGGATACACCGAAGGAGAATGCTCGAAGGTGTCAGATTCTTCCGAGATATCGTTGAAATCATCAAGGAAAGAGAATGATGGGAACACATCCCCATCATCCCATGGTAGTGCCCATTTCAGGGAAAGAGCTAAGGCAAGCTCTCATTGCCATACTTACACCAGAGATGGCAAGGAGAGGTATAACCAGTTTCAATATTCAAATGCTCATCTCGATTATAATCATGTTGCTAAAAATGAATGTAAATCATGGAATCAAAAAACATGTACCTTTTATCGATTACATAACCATACATTTTCTAAGTGTTGGAAAAGAATTGCAGCACACAAAAGGATGAGGCATGAATGACCCTCTCAATAGCAGGTAAAGAAACATGTTAAGCAGATCTGGAGGAAGAAGACCTATTGTATTCATTGTGATAGAAATGGCCATCAAAGAGACACTTGTGGGAGGCTCCATCCAGAGCAACACCTTAAAGACAAAGTGTCGGTACATGAACCAGGTGAAACAATTGTTCAACAAGCAAAACCACCACAGGGGGATGACCCATTCACATCAATAAGTGAAAAATGTTTTTTTATATATGTTAGCTTGTCATGGTCGTGCTTTTGTAAATCATTTGTTTCATTTTAAAATGTAAAAGTGTTGATGTGTTTTCCATCACTTGTTAAGCAACAATGATGTCTGGTCTTATTTTGTGTTGCATGTTAAATTGTGAAAGTGATGATGTGTTTTCCATCACTTGTCAGAGCAACAATAGTGTTTGGCCTTATTTTTGTAAATCATGTGTTGCAGTGAGGATGTGTTTTCCATCATTTGTTGAAGAAACAATGATATGTTGGCCTTGTTTTCGTAGCTGGAGTATTGTTTCCATTTTGATGTAAAATTGACCACCGAGTAGGTGTTATAAACTCGTGGCAAGTATAGGATGCTTGGGTCATTAGTTTGACATGAAATTAAAGAATTTAATTTGAAAAAACAATGTACTACAGGTTGTAGAGGTTGCAGGTGTCGGCTCATCACTTAAGGCTTCGAAGAACAAAGGTGAAGGAGATGGAAGTGAGACCTTTCAGGATGCTTGTGATGCAGATAAGGTACAAAGAAGTTGCAGATTATTTTTTATGCTTTTGGATGACCAAAAGCTCCTCAATGGGGAGGATTGATCCAGGTGGCTCCAGACACATGCAGAAGTCCAAGAGGACTCAGAAAGGGTCAAAAACCAAAGTGATTAGAATGCTTTCAAACTTGGACCAGAGTGTAGATCTTGTCATGTTGATCATAACGGTGTGAACGGTTCATCTAACCGAGCTCGTATGCGAAAGTTAGAGGCAGTTAAAGTTCAAGGTTGACTAGGTGACTTGGCAGGCTTAAGGAAGGCACATTTTCGCAGAAATATGGCCACCAGATTCCGGCCAACTTCCGGGAAAAATTGTGGCCTCATTAAATCGACTCCTATGGCCATGTTTGGGGAAAAAATAAAAAATGACTATTATTAGTTATAAAAGTAAAAATAAAAAAATATAAAGGGTGGTGGGCCATGATCCCCGCCACCTCCATCGGAACCACCGTATATATATGACATTATATGTTAATGGAGCCAGTGGGAGTTGAACCCACGGCTGGCAGGTCAGCCAAACCCACCCACGCGGTGGCCTCACATTCAATGTCGCTCAACACAAAACACTCCACACTCAAAAGGTCACCCAAAAACCATCACCATGTATTAACATTTAAACAATATAGATATAAGTCTTTTTGGCGAGGTAGATGTACAAGAGGTCGTTGGTAAATGGCCAGGGGAATGGATGGCCCCATCAGATCTAGGCGCAAGAACACGCAAGGAAATGGAAGGTACCACCACGTAGACCTCAGCAGTAGCAAAACAGAAGGAGGCAGAGTAAGTTGCAGCTCGGGAGAAAGCAACACAGCAGAAGGAAGTTATCGCTAAGGAAACTACTCATAAGGCAGTTGCTGATAAAGAGAAGGCAGACAAAGAAACTACCAAAGAGGTTGAGGAGTCTAATTCTTAGCACACCGAGGACCAGTAAGGGTCAGAGGTAGAAGGAGGCGGTGGCACGGAGCAGGGAACCCCCTTTGTGGTTAAGAAAAGACCGATGCAGACCACCTCAGGACCGCAAAAGAAGTAGAAGTCCACCAGATTCTCCTAGGTGGATCCGCTAGTCCTCATTGAGGGGGACTTCGATGAGAATGGAGACAATGTCCAGGATACGACATGGTGCCACACCATGTGATTCTACATTGTACACACATAAGCATAAATGATGAACATTGAAGCTTGAAGCTTAAAGGTTGAGACTTACAAGACATGTCGACACTCATGGACTTTGATATTCCATATCTGACAGTAACTAACTTTTCTTGTTTATGTAGGTGAAACAATTGTTTTTAGTTTGGCTTTGAAAATTTTATGTATTTTCTTTAGTGTTGGCACTTTTGTGATAGATCTTACTTATTATAAAATGGGTCTATTTATATTTTTTCAGTTGGAAAACTAATCTATTATCTGCTTGGATATCTAAATATCAATTGTGTGGTTATTAAGGTTGTGAGGTTTTTGTTACATTCATGCTTGAATCTAAACACAACTTGGTTTGTTCCTTTCAGGTGTAAGCCACTCTCCTGGAAAGCTCTATTTTTCTTCCTTGTCAGAAGATTATGAATTTCTTCAAAATCCATGCATGCATATTATTATAACAGGGGTATAATCTTTGGATAATATACACACATTAAAATAAAAATAATTATAATAGAATTGTAATATTTTAATAAAATTTAAAATTTAAAAACTCATTTACAACTTTATATTAGATCTAAAAAATAGTTATAAGTACAATGTTGTATATTCCATATGTGAAAATTCATATAATATAAATATTGTCAACAACTGCCATGTGATTTGCAAGAATAGAACCTAGGTGTGGAGGATTTCGTTCCTTCTTCCCAAGCACCTCGGAAAACCCTAATTGACTTTAACATTATTTGTGTGTGTGTGTGTGCATGTGTATGCATGCGTGAAATAATTTTCAATTTTTTTAGTATATTGAACGTATTCATGTGTGTGTTTGTGTGCACGCACACATGAAATAATTTTCAATTTTTTTAGTATATTGAACATAATACTGAATATTAGTTTCAAAAATTTAAATGTTGAACTTTTGTTAAATTTTTAAGTTGTTGAACAAGACAAAATGAGTGATTCAAATGCCATCCAATAGGTCATCCTGCTATCAACCTATTTACCCTTGGATCAGTGACCCTTAGTCCTCATGGATGTTTGACATTTTCCAGACCTGGGATCTACTTTGGTGTGTCATATGGTACCTTTACCCTCCATGAGTTCATGGATAGAAACCCTTGGCCCTATGACGTGACCTACTAGACTGTGTTGCGCTTCTACATATTGCACAGGAGTGTGATGCTTTATCTATTTTTTGGTTTGGTGTGTGATGCAAGTATTTTTCATGCCTTATTTATGCCAAAAATCCAAAATATTATAAAACTAAAAAAAATAAAAATATATGGTACTGTTTTTACTGAATCCATGTTTTATACCTTCATTATGTGATTTAACCATGGGTCCAATCTTTATGGATGGTTTTTACAGGATAGGATGATGCTTTTCACTGTGACATCCATTGGGCCTGAGGTATTCTCCTTTTACTAGCATATAGGGGTAGGTCATTTTTGCCGATATTTCATTTTGACCATCAACACCGTTTTTATGCCTTAGGTTCGACCCTGTCAAGTTGCGAATTTTGCCACTTCCTTTATGCATTCGCAATCTAGGTAGATATTGGTGGCCACTCGCCTATTCCACTTGGACCCTCACCAATGTCTCTTTCAGTTTTTCAATTTCCTTATTTATAGCATAGTTTACTATTTTTGGTAGTTTTTCGGGTCTTGAACTTTCAGAGCCATTTTGAGGCCATAAACGACATTTTTTGGGAAAGCCAAGCTAACATGAGTGATTGGCTGATGTTTTCGTTTGAAATTTTTAGTCCTCAGATAGATATTTCTAACGAGGTATTGTGCATGTCAAAACAGAGATCGTATGCGAAAGTTACGACCTCGAGAAGTTGTTGTACCAATTTACCCAAATGGGGGGGGGCATAGTTTTGGTGTTTCATCTCCTACGGTTAGGTTTTTGGATGTTTTGGATTTTCCATTGTTTCTCTATAATAAATAGTCCTTCAAGCCTCATTATAACATAGTTCAGAGGCATGTAGCCGCCACATCACTCCTTAGACATAAGCTACCATCGCCCAAGCTAGTTTTATTTCCTTTCTGTTTGTAAGCATATTTCAATATTTGACATTAATGAAATGAAGTGTTATTTTTGTTGCATCTTTGTATTTACGGTTATATATGTAATTTTTTTGCATTCCTATTTAAGTTGGATCAGTCATATCAGAGCAGTGTACTCTTTCTCTATTTCTCTTTACATGTCCCCAACCAGGTCGAGATATAAGGAGTTAGGGTTCGAATTGGTTGAACCTTTGCAAGACCAACCTTGCAAATCCCAATGGCCTCCCATGGAAAAAGAGAAGAAAGAAGAGGGGGTAGGATATCCTTTCAAAATATTGGTCAAAGAACCCCTTGAGTGACAGAGAAACGTGATGATGGACAACTTCACCCAGATCCTTCAATTGCTACCCAAAGGTGATGCATCTCCTTCCAGCAGCTACTCTAGAAGTGCCACACCCTTTAAGGTACAAGTTAACTTTGACATCCCCATATTTTAAGGTAATATAGATGTGGATGTCGTAGATAAATGGTTAAATCTTCTATAAGGATATTTTTGTATTCATGATTTTTCCAGTTGGGAAAATATTACTTTTGCACTTCTCAAAGTTGCCCCCCAAGTCAAGCACTAGTGGGAAACCTATTGTGAGAAGAAGGACAAAAGTACACCCTCACTATTTTCAGCCACACCCACTTGGAATTCATTTTGGGATGTCATCAAGGAACAATACTAACCTATTGGGACTGATGAGGATAAATACATAAAGTGGACCACGTTGCGATAGGGAAGGTACCAAGACGTACTAGAGTTTACTAATTTTTTTCATACCCTTCGCACGAAGTTGGGTATCAAGGATTCTGAGCGACATTTGGTACTCAATTACAATGACTTCCTACACAAGTAAATCCAGGATTATATGGAGCTCTTGGACATCTCCTTTCTCGGCACGGTGTACTGCTACACTGTCAAGATTGAATAGAGGCTTAAATAGAAGAAGCTAGACATTCGATCTGTGATTCCGAAGCAAGGGAAAGGCACCCCCAAGCAACATAGAAAAAGACAAAGCTAAGGCGGGGCGACCTAGAACAACTCGCCAAAGCCACAAGAAAATAACAACACCACGAAGACAAATAAGGACACAGAAAAATGTTGTGAGTTCCATAAGAGCTCCACTCACAACACGAGTGAGTTTCGGGCTAAGCAGTCACTAGTGGCCGAGATGAAGGCTTTCAAATTAGACACATGTTCTAACTCTGAGTCAGAACCTAACAAGGGGAATGACAAAGGGAAGCATATCATTGATGCAGATCCTAGTGCCACCATGGCCACCACCAAGATCTAGAAGAATGAGCCTGAAGATCCAGAGGATGGGGAATGCCTCTTCCACTCACAGATGTCGGTGAATGGTTCTCCACTATAGTTCATTGTCGACAGCAGGAACCAAAAGAACCTCATTTCAGCAAAGGTCATGAAGCGGCTGGGCCTATTGACTACAACACATCCACAACCATACACCATAAGTTGGCTTCACCAAGGACAATACCTTTGCGTCAGCCAATAATTTTTCCTTCCCTAGAACATAAAACCCTTCACAGATGAGGTACTGTGTGATGTTTCCCCTCTTGAAGTTTGTGATGTATTATTAAGACAACCATACTTGTGAAAGTGACATTTTGTATATGAGTCTAGACCTCGCTCTGTGATTATTAATTTGGGCAACATGTTGTACAGGATACCAGAGGTAGCCCCACCTACCACCATCTCTTTTATCACTGCAAAGCAATGTAGTAAGATCATTTCAAAGACCAGGAAATTTGTTTTCCTTATGATTCACCCCGAGGGAAAGCAGATTATTATGGCCACGACTTCGAGATAGTGATCCTCTTCACAATAGCCATAAATGGACAAGGTCATGGAGGAGTACAAGGACATTTTCTCCTCACCTATAGGATGCCTCTGCATTTTCAAGTCAAGAACTCCATCAATCTGACTCCGGGCGCGCCGCTACCCAATGGATCGATCTATCGATGCTTTGTTCTGTAGAACGATGAGATCAAGAGGAAGATTCAGGACTCAAGAGGGCCAAATATTTCAGCAAGATCAATTTGAAGTCCAGTTATCACCAAGTGCCTATCCAACCCTCTGATGTGTGGAAGACAACCTTCAAATCCAAGGAGGGCATTTTCAAATGGTTGGTCTTGCCTTTCAGGTTGACAAATTCCCCCAAAAACTTCATGAGATTGATGGATGACATATTGCAACCCTTCACCAATGTATTCATGGTGGTGTATCTAGATGAATCTTGATCTTCAGCCATAGTTCGGAAGAGCACCTCCACCATATTGGGCAGGTCCTCCAAACCTTGCAAAAACAAAAGTTGTGTGCCAATTTGGAGAAATGCACTTTTGTCATGACCCAAGTTCAATATCTAGGGTACATCATTGATGAGAAGGGTGTTCATGTAGACCCAACAAAGATATAGGTCATTCGGGATTGGCTAGGCCCAACCACTCTAACAGAGCTCTGCAACTTTCTGGGTATTACTAATTTCTACCACACATTTGTGTTGGGGTTCTCTTATATCACTTGGCCTTTAAGTCAGGTCACCAAGGGAGGAGCCAAAGAAAATTTCTTTTGGTATGAAACCCAATAGAAGGTTTTTGCTGAGTTGAAGCATCGCGTCTTCTCTACACCAGTGCTCACATTACTAGACCTGCAAAAACCATTTGAGATTGAGAAAAATGCCTTTGACTATGCTATTGGTGCGGTTCTTACTCAACAGTGGCATCCAGTGGTTTACCACAGTGAGACACTTTCAAACACAATCCAAAAGTACCCCACCTATGACAAAAAAATGTATTCCATTGTGCAGGTCTTCTGTCAATGGAAGCATTACATTATGGGGAAGGAAATGGTCATCCATACATACCACCGACCCCTTCAGTTCATACAGACACAACAGAAGTTGTAGAATGATTGCCATTAGAAATGGTCCACATACTTGCAACAATTACATTTAAGTATTAAGTATAATAAGGGCAACACTAATAATGTTACAGATTGCTTCAGCTGACCACTGACCATTGTGCTCAACTCCTGTGGGCATGACACTTCATGGTGGCTGCATCTTTATAAGAGCGATCGAGAATTCAAAAGCACATACCAGACACTCTTGGAAGGTAAGAAAGTTCCAAATTTTCCCTCCAATATGCACTTTTATGCCACTTAGGACACATCTTTGTTCCTTCAAGTGAGTGTGCCAAGATGATTTGGGAGGCACACTACAGTCAAGTCGCTAGATATTTCGAAGTAGAGAAAACTGTGGCAGTACTGTAGAAGAATTTTTATTGGCCAAACCTTTGTCAGGATGTTGGGAAATACATTCAATCTTGCACTGCCTATGCCATTGCCAAACCAACCATCAAGAAGCAAGGCCTATATACTCCTCCGCCAACTCCTAGTCAACTTTTGGAATTCATCTCCATGGATTACATTTCAGGCCTTCCTCCTACTAAGCACGACAACGACTATGTTTTCATGGTCGCCGACATATTCTCTAAGATGGCCATTATGGCAGCCTATAACAAGAGTATCACAACAAATGCCACTGCTAAGCTCTTCTTTGAGCGAGTTTGGGTACACTTTTGGATCCCATAGTCCATTGTCTCAGATCAGGACAACGTATTCCTAAGTGCATTTTGGTCAAGTCTCTGGTTGATGCTGGATACCAAACTTACAAAGTCCATGACTTTCCACCCCAAAACTGATGGCCAAAGAGAGGTCGTCAACAAGATGATTATACACATTCTACACATGTATAACTCGAAGCATCCACACACAGGGGATGAAAGCCTCCCCTATGTCCAGCATAGATACAACAAATCTATCAATAGCTCAATTTTGGCTTACATGGGCTCGACCTAGGTTCAAACTGTGTTGTGCACCAACAAAACCCTCAACCACTGGCCCTCTCAGCAACGACTTGCAAACAAATCACAGTCTCACCTGAAGTGATTATGGGAGGTTGCATAACTAGGTTTCTACAACCGAAGGGATACTGTGTTATGGCACCCATGTATTTTCCTTATGCTTTAACTCTTATAAACAAATTCTCATTAATAAGCAACTTCACACTTATACATTACTTCACATAATTACATTCATCACTTAAACATAACATAAACATTCATAAACTATGCAGTACTGAAATAAAGTGCAAATAATAAGAAAATGAACATTGAGACACAAATTTTACCATGGTTCATCCCAATGTGGGACTACGTCCATAAGAAATGTTGCTTATAATATGAATTTGGTACAACAAATAGTTCTTCCTTGTGCACACAACTGCAGGGTGTCTGCACTCTAAGCTGTAGATGGTCTACACACTAAGCTATAGACCCAGGCTTCTACGCACATAACTGTGGACCCTTGCCCTTCCTCCAAAGTACAGACCACAAAAATATCACATAAACATAGATCTAGATCAATTTGATTTATTTGATGCCTTCCTTCTTTATTATTCATCCCTATATATACTATTACATGAGGGATTTACATCGTTACATTACCATGGACCTGATACCATGGTTTCTGAAATACAAGGGACTATGGCCCAAAACCAACAACTTTACAATATTTTAATGCTTTTACAAAAATGAAGGGGCTTTCTCACAAATCCCCAATGTGGCATGGTGACTTTGCTACGTGGTATTCATCGTGCTCCATTGTTCTATTGCGTGGTTCACTTCATACTCCATGACATCCTTTCTACTGTACGCTTCCCAAAATCTTCCCAACATTTGGCCAAGTTGGGTTGCACCCAAGAGGCCCCCAACACTCATATGTGACTTGTGCCAAGTCACTCAGCTTCCATGCCCCGAATCTTTGCGACAATGCTCATCTAGGCATCATTATACTGTTGAAGTATTTCTTATACCTGCTTCTCCTCTCGGTGCACTTCTTCTTGTAGTGCCTCTGTTGTTGGTCGGACAATATTTTGTATCACTTCTAATCTAGGTGGCTCCAAACATATGCAGAAGTCCAAGAGTACTCAAAAAAACTCAAAAATCAAAGTGATCAGAAGGCTTTCAAACTAGGAACAGAGCGTAGATCTTGTCGTCTTGATCGCAAGGGTGTGAACAGTTCATCAAACCGAGCTCGTATGCGAAAGTTAGAGGCAATCAAAGTTTAGGGTTGACCAGGTGACTTGGCAAGCTTTAGGAAGGCACAATTTTGTAGAAATCCGGCCACCGTATTTTGACCAACTTCCAGGCAAAATTATGGCCTCATTAAGTTGACTCCCACAGTCATGTTTGGGAAAAAAATTAAAAAATGACTATTATTAGTTATAAAAAAAAATATAAAGGGTGGTGGGCCATCACCCCCGCCACCTCTATTGGGACCACCCTATATATATGACATTATATGTTAATGGAGCCAGTGGGAGTTGAAACCATGGCCGGTGGGTCAGCCAACCCCACCCACACAGTGGCCCCACATTCAATGCCGCCCAACACAAAACACTCCACACTCAAACGATCACCCAAAAACTGCCACCATGTATTAACATTTAAACAATATGCCAAATTTTGGTTACAAAGCAAAACAGTGTGCCAAAAAAAGGTACACGTAGATTTTGTGGGGAGGCGGGATTTGATCCACCGACCTCCTCTTAACAAATTGACCCATTTTACCAATGCACCAAATTTCTTTCTTGGTAAACTCCATCGGAAGAAGAATATAAAAATCTATCATTTGCTCAGTGCGTTGAGCATGGAGGAGCGGAGAAATGTGCACATGGACGAGAATATTTTTTTATTATTTTTCAGGTGGAACCATGAACCTTGGAAAAGCACAAGCAGAACCATGATTGAGCCAAATTCTCAGGAGGGAAAAATTTTGCCAATGTCCAAATTGGACAAATTTTATGTCGATCTTACACCTCCCTGTTATCACTCAGGTTGTCCCTTGGCTCCTTAAGGGATACGGCCAAGGTAACCACAAACCAATCTTTGGACTGCAGGTCCTAGCCTACCTGCAATCAGAGAGGGCTCCCTCTTTATGATTTAGCTTTGTTGATGATGATTTTAGGCTAGTTGTATGCTTCTTTGGGTTTTTGTTTAAATTTTGGTGGGATGATTGATGTTTTCAAGTAGGGAGGCATGCATCGTGTGAGAGATTCAAAACCATTGGGCATGGAGTCATGGAGTTGGGATGCTGGTGTGTTTTCTTGGTCACAATAGGAATATAGAGCAAGATAGCTACACATGAAACAATCTTTTAAGTTGAAGGATGAAATTAAGGCCAAGGAATGAAAGGCAACTAAGAATCTTTCATTCAGCTTAACAGAGGGGAGGCGAATGAACTATATCTGGGAGCAGTCAAGAATTCCTAAATAACAGTCACACATGAATGAAACAGAGCAAATACGAGCCATGAGGAATTCATATTTATGCCTGAATCAGAAGAAAACATATAGAAGTTATAGAAACTGAGCATAGAGTGCAGTCACGCAAATTCTAAGCTAATCTTTCTTTCTGTAACTTAGATGGTGATATATGTATGATATAAACACATATGAATTGAAAACAGAGGTAAGAAACACTTATTGGGCCATGTAGCAGCGCAAGAATTCTATATTTCACTCTTCAGCCATTAATAACACAACAGACAGTCCATCCTCCAATCTTTTCCACAGTCTTTGATTATAGAACTTCCCAAAACATACAGTGCGAGTTCAGCATGAGGATTATCAACCAACCAACCCTTTAGACAATGAATTAGGGTGGTTTATATAGGGAAAACATCTAAAAATATCCATTACAGAAGATCTTAAACAGATCTGAGAGAAGTGAGTTCTTTAATCTAATCTTGTCGTGGAATTAATGCAAAAAAATATCTAAGTGCTGCGCTGGGGCAGCAGCCTCAAAAATGAGTCAAAATCTGTCCTTATGGCTCTGTGCTGTTCATATAGCCATAACTGTGCTTTGGGCTTTGATCCCCTACTCTTGAGTGGTTTTGATGTGCATTAACTGTGATCTGAGAGCCTTTAAATGGCTCCACCGCTTTCTTTGACTTTGTTTGGGGGCCTTTAATGTTCACCTGCTTCGATCTGATACTCTTTAACACTTAACTGATACTCTTCAAAGTAATCGAGGCTTCGTTTTTTCCTCTAATACTCTTTAATACTTAAATTGGGCTACTTTCTCTTGATCTGATAGGCTTGAAACTGTCAAATCGCCGCTTTTCTGCCCTTTCAAGGCAAGAATCGCTACTGCAAATGATTTCCGTGGCCTCTGGAATGCTACCGACGTTGGCTGATTTGAATAGGAATCATAAATGAGGAGTTTTTGTCAAACTGCGATTTTTCGGGCCTGCTAGTAGCCGAGCGATATGAAGCTTTCCATTTTGGTCATTTTTTCTTAGCGATGCGCGATTAGTACTAAGCGCTAATCGCGCATCGAAAACTACCTCAGTTTTTCATTCCGGGCTCTCTTTGCTGCGATTTGCGCTCTTTGCCCCTTCTTTCAGTGATGACGTCAGCATGACATCAATATGACATCACCAGTGGGTCCCAGTACGGCAGTGACGTGGCAGGGTGATGTGGTAGGGTGACGTGGGAGTACGGCACGGATTAAATCGGAGATCGGCAATCGGTGGGGACAGGAGGCAATGGCTTTTATATAGGTGATGCGATGGGAGCGATCGCCGATTTCGGAAAGGCAATAAGGCATGCAGCTGTGTGAAAATGGGAAATATTGCGGAAATGAATGGATCGCGATGCGATATGCTTTCGGGTGCGATAGTAATATCGCGTCGGTGGATGAGAGGGGTGATATATATGCAGATATAGAAACTTGCGACTCCCAATCGCGAAATCGCATCGGCGAAGTGATATCGGGGAGATATAAAAGGGGCGGGCCGATGAATAAATGTTGCGACCTCCGACAGCGATATCGCGTCGGAGGAGAGGAAAACTCATCGGAGGAGGTTTAAAGCGATTGGAAAATGCTTTTTAAAGCTTTGGAAGGGTTCTTGATGCATCGGAAGGAGTCTGATAGCATTTGAAGGGGGTTTTTGTGTTTTGGAAGGAGTCCAAACACCTTAGGAAGATGGTTTTTTGAGCGAAATGAGGGTTCTTACTAAGTTTCAAGTAAACTTAGTAATTCCCAAGCATACTTATGGTTATATTTCAACTAGAGGAGGGGATATGTAAATAATGGGGATTTTTACCATATATTTTTAGTATGGGAAGGGGAAAAATTAGGAGGGATTTACGTAATAGAGTTAGGAGTTAATATGAATTTTGTGAAGAAAGCGCTAAGTATGTAAATCTTAGGCTATTTAAGGGGGAAAATGACTCATAGAGGAAGTATGAACACTCCTTGAGTAAAGTAGAACTTTACCAAGGCAAATGGTACGGAAAATGATGAAACTAAGAGGTATTAAGCAGATCTTGCCCTCTTTGGGGAGGTTAGTGACTGATTTGGGGAACAAGAAGAAGGGGGAGTTAGTCATGCCTTGCTTGAAGTCCTTCAAAAATAAAAAACTGCCTCAAACTTGTGATATGATTAGATGTGACACTTGAAAAGATGAAATGGATCACAAGCCATGATTCTACAACCGCAAAACTACCTACCCGGCCTACTCACTTATCATTTTCTCTTCTTTTGGTTTGGGTGCACTTGAACTAGCATACCCAGCTTTTCATTCTTTTCTTCTTGCTGTCCTCCTATCTACATCTACACTTATTTCATTCAGGGGCTCAGATTAAGCTATTGAGCACCCTTGTTTCTCTACCTATCTACAAATCTGCCAAGATTAAGCTGTTTGGACAGATAATGATTCTCTATATTCTACAACAGGAAATTGAAACCTAGGGAGACCAAGATTAAGCTGTTTGGCCTTCCCTTAACTGAAAACTCATCAAAAATGGATCATAGCAGTGGCACTTAGACTAGCACACTCTTATGGACACTTCTTTTGCCTCTGTAGCAAATATGGAACGTTGCAGCATGCAAAGTATGACATATTTGGCATGTAAAAATGTCGATCATGAAAGATGAATACCTGCTGCAGCAGGAGGCTAACAGTGGCTCCACTTGGGGATGGCTTTTCCTTGTGAAAAGCCAAGAACAGCAGGTCAGAATTCCTTGATCTTCTATTGTTGTTGTGGAACTGAAACCAATTCTTCGTTGGCTGCTAAAAAAACTGGGATCTTGAGATCTGAACAGCACTCTCCTCAACTGAATTACTGTGAACTATATAGCGTCGCCTACTTTCTTCTGCGTGCTTAATGTTATGTTCAATGTTGCCAGAGTACTGCCCTTTGAAATAGTCTCAAAACATGGATAAAAAGGAGCATTTTGTCTAATTGGCTTCCACTTCATTCAAGCTTGAACCTTGAACGCGACCTCCTTTAAACATGAATCGTTGCACAATACAGCGTTGCCTCCATGGACTGTGCCTTATAAACTTTGTTGCGTTCTCCTCCTACGAATGATGCTGTGACTGATCGTTAACATAGAGGACTACCTTGCTCTGCCTCCATGACTTCGTTGCTTGGTTCCAAGCAATCGGATTGCTTATACAAACATAAAAAGGAAAGCACTGACATATATATAAACACTAATATACAAATATATACACAAGGGCATTGTATCCCTTACAAGGGATCTCGATAATGTTTCAACATTCGGCCATTTACAGGGCCGTATTCCACTGTGTTGTCATCTATAGATTTGAGAAAATACGTGTTATTGCCTTGCATAGCACTGATAACAAATGGGCCTTTCCATAGAAAATCAAATTTTGCATGCTTTCCCTTGTCTTCTCTTCGTGAGTCCCACCTTAGAACTTTGTCACCAATGCAGAAATCCTCAGCCTTGGTCCTTTTGTCAAATGCTTTCTTCAGCCTCTCCTACACAATTTGAGCTCTGTCATACACTTGCTCTCTGGTTTGCTGAAGATGAATGGTCTGATTTATTCTTCTTTGAACATTATTTGGTTAAGCTTGAATCTCTTGTAACAGCTTCATAATGGAAATGCCCAAAGAAGATGGAAACCTGGCCTCCATGCCATACACCAACTCATAAGGGCTCATCCCAATGGATCTCTTTGTTGAAAGTCTGTCTGCCCAAAGGGCATTTGTGAGCTTTTTATGCCAGTTCTTCTTGTTTTCTTCTAAGATCTTCTTGATAATATTAATCAGGCTCTTGTTGGATGATTCGGCCAAGCCATTACCTTGAGGGTAATAGGCTGTGGAGTGACCCAAGGTAATATGGAATTTGTGGCAAAAATTGATCATTTTCTTGGATTTGAAGGCAGCAGCGTTGTCTGTAATGATCTTCTCAGGACAGCCAAATCTAGAAAGGATGTTGCATTCGAGGAATTGGATAATGGTGGTGTCATTAGCTTGCCTACATGGGATAGCCTCAATCCACTTGGTGAAATAGTCTATGGCTGTTAGAATCCATTTGTGCTGGCCTGAGGAAGAGGGATGGATTTCTCCAATGAAGTCAAGACCCCATTATTGAAAAGGCGTTTCAGTTGAGATGGGCTTAAGGGGCAAGGGCAACAGATTTCTTTTGCCCTCAAAGATTTGGCATTTGTGGCACGAGGTAGCAAACTTCTTTACATCTACAAACAAAGAGGGCCAATAGAAACCAGCTCTTAAAATTTTATCAGCAGTGGACTTCCAATATAGATGTCCTCCACAGTCCCTCGCATGGAATTCTTTCATGACATTGTTAGTTTCATTCATGGTTAAACAATTAAGCAATATGCCTTCATGATTTTTCCAAAATAATGTATCATCCAAGACACAAAACTTTAAAGTCTTAATTTTTAAAAATCTTTTCTTGGTTCTGGACAATCCTGGGGGAGCAAACAGGTTTAACAATACAAAGCATATATCGGCATACCATGGGGATTGCAAAAAGGTTTCATTGATCTGTGGAGTCACCAGCTCCTGTTCATTATCCAGTTGGTTAATGTCTAGGGCTTGAAAATTTGTTTCGGACATCAGTTTGGCTAAACCTTGTCCCTTTATGAGCTTGGTTGGTTTTATTTCTATGTCATACTCAAGGATGTTAGCAATCCACTTGCCTATTTTGCCTTCTAATTCCTCTTGGGTTAATATGTTTTTTACAACAGCATTTGGGACATAGGCAATCACATGTGAATATAAAATGTAAACTCGGAAATCTTTGATTGCTTTAACAAGGGCATAGGCCTGCTTCTCCATGATTTGGTACTTCAAAGGGGCATCCCTAAGGGCTTGGCTGGAAAAAGAAATTGGCTTTTCATTTCCTTGATCATCCTTTTGTAACAGGATAGCAGCTATGGTGTGATCAGATGCAAAAGAAAAGATGATAAAATCTTTGTCAAATTGAGGACTGGTGAGGACAGGGGCTTGGGTTAAGGCAGCTTTGATACTCTCAAAGGCTTGCTTGGTTTCAAGAGACTATTTTACCTTGGCATCCTTTTTAAGCATGTTGTTTAGCGTTCTTATTAGTTCAGCCAAGTTTGGGATGAATCTCCTTAAGAAATTGATCTTTCCAAGGAATGCTTGCAATTCTTTTATGTTTCGTGGATATGGGATTTGCAAAATGGCTTGGATCCTTTCAGGATCAATTCTAATCCCCTCTTTTGAAATGATATGGCCAAGAAGTTTGCCTTCTTCAAGGCCAAAGAGAGACTTCTTGGGATTCAAGGAAATGTCGTATTTCCTACATGTCATGAATATTTGCCTTAGGTGTTTGAGGTGCTCTTGATCAGATTTGGAGAAAGGGGTAAGGTCATCAAGGTAGACAACTAGGAAATCATGGATTTCCTTGGAAAATGCAATGTCCATTGCCCTTTGAAAAGTTACACCAGCGTTCTTTAGGCCGAAAGGCATTTTGACGTATTTAAATGTTCCCCACGGTGTGGTAAAGGCTGTCTTGTCTTGGTCATCCGGGTGAACAA
Organism: Pinus tabuliformis; assembly: GCA_031772625.1. NCBI lineage: Eukaryota > Viridiplantae > Streptophyta > Pinopsida > Pinales > Pinaceae > Pinus > Pinus tabuliformis. The sequence continues at coordinate 618,338,160 of CM062805.1, forward strand.
GTATTTGGTTGAAACCTGAAAAGCCATCAAGCAGTGAAATCCTTGATGACCCCACTACTCTTTGTAGAATGTGATCCATTTTTGGCAATGGGTAGTGGTCTTTTAGGGAGACTTGGTTTAAGTTTCTTAGGTCCACACATAGCCTAATCTCACCTGTCTTTTTTCTTGTGGGAACAAGATTTGACACCCATTCAGAAAATCTAATGGGTGCTATGATACCTGCTTCAAACATCCTCTTGACTTCCTTCTCAACCAAGGGGAGGAGCATGGGATTGATTCTTCTGCGTTTTTGTTTGAAGGGCTTTTGGTTTGGTTTTAGGGGAATGGTGTGTTGGATCACTGAGGTGTCATAGGACTTCAAGTCCTCATAACTCCAAGCAAATACATCTTGAAACTCTTTGAACAAATCAACATATTTTGGTTTTTGATCAGGTGGCAAATTTTGAGATAGTTTGATCATTTTGGGCTTCTCTGCTGCCCCAATGTTGTGTTCTTCTATACCGACGTTTAAGGGCTACATTTTTGGTTTTTTGGGAACATCATTTGCATCAAACATATCTTCTAATGGAGTAAGGGCAGCAGGGAGAAAGTTGTCCTTTAGATCAATGATCTCGACCTCTGTTTTGGCTATTTCCTCTGAATGCATTTGTTTCGGCTCTTCTATGTTTGTATTGTCAAAAACAGTTGGGTTTAGGATTTGTTTGGCTGTTACAGCTGTTACAGCCTGCTGATTTTCATTTTTTTGTTGTTGTTCATCCGTCATAGCATCCATGTCAATGTTAATATTTGAAAACTCATGCTCAAGAGTGAGGAAATTGTTAATCTGGGTATCATTTTCGAACACTTGCCAATCTTTAACATTATTTGGGACAACAGGCCTATGTTTTATCTCAACAGTGAAATGGTGATTTGGCTCAAAGGGAAGCTTGCATGTACTAGCAAAAGTGGCTAGGCTGTGTGCATGAATGTTATGATCTCTTGAAATCTTGGCAAGCTTAGATTCAGTGAATGCATCGAGTATATTAGTGGCAGCAGTCCTATAGGCCCTCATTCTATTGTCATTGGTGACAAAGTTGCCTTTCATTTGCTAGATTACTAGGTTGGAGTCACCTAGAATAGACACTTTGGCAGCTCCTAAAGCTCTGTGCAGCTTAAGGCCTAGGAGGAGTGCCTCATACTCGGCCATGTTGTTGGTGCATTTGAAATTCAGTCTATATGCATGACCTTGTGCATAATTGTTATGTGTGTTGTGGATCCATACACCTGCCCCTGCTCCTAGTAACTTATTAACTGAACCATCAAACTCTAAATACAATGTGATTTCTTGCTTGTGGTTAGTATTAAGAGTTTCAGTCATTTTAGGATTGGGCGGACCTTAGTCTCGTGTTTCGGGAGGTTCTTCTTGTGTGCTAGTTGTATTGGTTATTGTGACAGACTCGAGGGTATGTGCAACCGATTCTTCATTTATGTGTGCTTGTTGTTCTAGAGCCAAAGGCTTGACATCAGTTAAAGGGCAGCTATCATCATTAAACAAAATAAATGAGTCCATATCAATGTGGATTGAGTAGATGGGGAAGTTTTGTGGCTTATCCTCGCTACTCACCATATATTTCATGAGTGTTTCTCTATATAGTCTTTTTGGTTGCCCAAAGACTGATATAGTGGCATAAGAGAGGTCTAATTGGAGGGATCCTTGGAGTTTTGCTCCCCAAGATCTTGATAGGAGCATGCCATACTTTGGTGGAATGTCAGCAACCACCACATCCATGAGGATTGTCTTATTAGGATATTGGACTAAGGAGACACACAAGTCTTTTATTAGGCCTAAACACTTGACTTGACTTGAGTCGAAGGAGAATAAATCTTTGTATGGCCTGGTTATGTCAAGGTTTAGTCTTTCCATTACCGCTTTGGGCATAAGATTGTGTGATGCACTTGAGTCAAACATTGCATTATGTAAAATTTTATCATGGATATGCAAACTGATATAGAATGGAAAAACTGCTCCATTGACTGTTTTTCCATTGACTTCTGGGCCAAAGAGCAGCTCTGGGGTATCATCTAAAATATTTACATCATTCTTAACCTCTGGAATTTGTAGCGATCTTTGTATTTGCTGCCTATAAATATCATGCTTGGCAAGTTCTGAGAGGGGGATGGATATATTAAGTTTTCCAATCTCTGCCTCTAAATTAAATGGCTTTTCCAGTGGAGTCTTGGTGTTGATGATGGAAGATTTTTCTTTTTCATTTGAATTATCAGCGGTTTGCTCTCGTTCGCCAGCGTTATGGAGAGTGATCACTTGCGTTTTTTCAGTTATGGGCAGGCTTTTTGGAATGCTGTGCACATTTTCCTTTGAGGAAAAAGGCACGACAAGCTGCTTTTTAGAAGGTTGTTCGATAGTTATATCATCTATGGTTACGTACTATGGGTTTGGAACAGATTGTTCAACGTATTATGTTATAACAGCATTGCCTTTGATTTTATCGGGATATTTTTTCCTTTGGTTTGATGGGCTTGGGCACATCAATCATTCTGGTTCTTAGCTTATATTGCTTGTTTAGCTCATAAACGGCTGGGTCATAGGCTTGTTCAAAGTCGAAAGACTCTTGGGTTTGGAATTGATGCATATTATCGTTATTTTGGTCTTCTTTAGTTAAGAAGACATGTTGCTCGTTCTTCAAACCCATTAGGTTTATGTGAGTGTCTTCTATAGGCTCATTAGTTGTTGATGTCTCAGCGTAATTTTCTTGGAAAGGAGGCCTTATTTCACGGTCTGGGCTCACTCTTCCAGCGTTTGGGTTTTGATTCCTTCTGAAGTTCGGGTTCCTAACAGCGTTGGTTTGTTGCCCGTCCCATGATGATTTTTTCTCAACGTTGTCCACTCTATCTACCAGCCTATGCATGCCACTGATAAGGGCATCCAGCTTTTGGTCTATGGCTGAGGGTTCTTCCTTAAAGGTCGTTCTCCTCTCTGTTCTGGCTCTGTTTCTTTTGGCGATTAAATTTTCCTCCACAGTGACAGCCACATTTTGCATTTCGGCAAGGCTGTTAGGGGCTCTTTCTTTTAACTGGTAGGCCATATCTGGGTCGAAACCATCAGGGAATTTATAGAAGGCAAGGTCAGGTGGAGGGCTTAAGTTTTGTGGTATTGCATTATAGACATTATTGAATCTTGCACAATAGTCCAAATTAGAATCTTAAGGGCCTCTTTTAATTGTATCGTATTCGGCTAGTATGTGCAAGGGGTCTTTCTTCTTCTCCCATCTGTTGATAAATGACTGGTATAAGGCTTTTGGGTCTACTATGGAATTAGCTGGGAGTGCTCTAAACCAAGTCCTGACATCGCCTGTCAAACTTTGGACAAAAATCTTCATTCTCACCCCATCATCGTCAATCTCATATCTCTCAAAGTAATCCTGCATTTTCTTTGTATGTTGAAGGGTTGTGCAGGCACTTGTGCCATCAAAATAAGTTATTTTAGTCTGGTAATCCTGAGGCATAGCCCCGAGGTTAGCAGGTAGCTGTAAGGGTGCATATCTATTAGCCATATTAACAGGTATAAGTGGAGCAACAGGGATAAATGGAACAGCTGGAACAACTGGGATAATAGGAGTAGTAGTGGTAGTATGCGCAGTGAACGAAGGTGTGGAAAAGGTGCTTGGAGAGGTGGATGAAGAACAAGGGGAACTAGGGGTTGAACGAAATAAAACTTTGATAGGGGTGGGAACACAGCTTGGCTGAACTATCTCCGGACTAGAATCAGCAAAATCCTCTTTTCGCTCTAATTTCCTGAGGTTTCTTGGGATTAAATTTGGATTTTCAAAACAGGTGGTGGATTTGGGTCTGGGTTTGACCTGGTATTATGTGTTTTCTTCTTAGGAGCCAGCTTCTAAATTATTTTTTGGAAATTTCTGAATAAGGTCCCCAGCGGAGTCGCCAATGATGCTATCACTCAGGTTGTCCCTTAGCTCCTTAAGGGATACAGCCGAGGTAACCACAAACCAATCTTTGGACTACAGGTCCTAGCCTACCTGCAATCAGAGAGGGCTCTCTCTTTATGATTTAGCTTTGTTGATGATGATTTTAGGCTAGTTGTATGCTTCTTTGGGTTTTTGTTTAAATTTTGGTGGGATGATTGATGTTTTCAAGTAGGGAGGCATGCATCGTGTGAGAGGTTCAAAACCATTGGGCATGGAGTCATGGAGTTGGGCTCCTGGTGCATTTTCTTGGTCACAAGAGGAATATAGAGCAAGATAGCTACACATGAAACAATCTTTTAAGTTCAAGGATGAAATGAAGGCCAAGGAATGAAAGGCAACTAAGAATCTTTCATTCAGCTTAAAAGAGAGGAGGCGAGTGAACTATATCTAGAAGCAGTCAAGAATTCCTAAATAACAGTCACACATGGATGAAACAGAGCAAATACGAGCCATGAGGAATTCATATTTATGCCTGAATCAGAAGAAAACATATAGAAGTTATAGAAACTGAGCATAGAGTGCAGCCACACAAATTCTAAGCTAATCTTTCTTTCTGTAACTTAGATGGTGATATATGTATGATATAAACACATATGAATTGAAAACAGAGGTAAGAAACACTTATTGGGCCATGTAGCAGCGCAAGAATTCTATATTTCACTCTTCAGCCATTAATAACACAACAGACAGTCCATCCTCCAAGCTTTTCCGCAGTCTTTGATTATAGAACTTCCCAAAACATACAGTGTGAGTTCAGCATGAGGATTATCAACCAACCAACCCTTTAGACAATGAATTAGGGTGGTTTATATCGGGAAAATATCTAAAAATATCCATTACAGAAGATCTTAAACAGATCTAAGAGAAGTGAGTTCTTTAATCTAATCTTGTCGTGGAATTAATGCAAAAAAATATCTAAGTGTTGTGCTGGGGTAGCAGCCTCAAAAATGAGTCGAAATATGTCCTTATGGCTCTGTGCTGTTCATTTAGCTATAACTGTGCTTTGGGCTTTGATCCCCTGCTCTTGAGTGGTTTTGATGTGCATTAACTGTGATCTGAGAGCCTTTAAATGGCTCCACCGCTTTCTTTGACTTTGCTTGGGGGCCTTTAATGTTCACCTGCTTCGATCTGATACTCTTTAACACTTAACTGATACTCTTCAATGTAATCGAGGCTTCGTTTTTTCCTCTGATACTCTTTAATACTTAAATTGGGCTACTTTCTCTTGATCTGATAGGCTTGAAACTGTCAAATCACCCCTTTTCTACTCTTTCAAGGCAAGAATGGCTGCTGCAAATGATTTTCATGGCCTCTGGAATGCTACTGACACTGGCTGATTTGAATAGGAATCATAAATGAGGAGTTTTTGTCAAACTACGAGTTTTCGGGCCTGCTAGTAGCCGAGCGATATGAAGCTTTCCATTTTGGTCATTTTTTCTTAGCGATGCGCGATTAGCGCTAATCGCGCATCGAAAACTACCTCAGTTTTTCATTCCGGGCTCTCTTTGCTGCGATTTGCGCCCTTCGCGCCTTCTTTCAGTGATGACGTCAGCATGACGTCAGTATGACGTCAGCAGTGGGTCCCAGTATGGCAGTGACGTGGCAGGGTGACGTGGGAGTACGGTGGGGATTAAATCGGAGATCAGCAATCGGCGGGGACAGGGGGCAATGGCTTTTATATAGGTGATGCGATGGGAGCGATCGCCGATTTCGGAAAGGCGATAAGGCATGCGGCTGTGCGAAAATGGGAAATATTGCGGAAATGAATGGATCGCGATGTGATATGCTTTCGATTGCGATAGTAATATCGCGTCGGTGGATGAGAGGGGTGATATATATGCAGGTACAGAAACTTGTGACTGTTGATTGTGAAATCGCATCGGCGAAGTGATATCGAGGAGATATAAAAGGGGTGGGCCGATGAATAAATGCTGCGACCTCCGACAGCGATATCACGTCGGAGGAGAGGAAAACTCATCGGAGGAGGGTTAAAGCGATCGGAAAAGGCTTTTTAAAGCTTTGGAAGGGTTCTTGATGCATCGGAAGGAGTCCGATAGCATTTGAAGGGGGTTTTTGTGTTTTGGAAGGAGTCCAAACACCTTAGGAAGATGGTTTTTTGAGCAAAATGAGGGTTCTTACTAAGTTTCAAGTAAACTTAGTAATTCCCAAGGATACTTATGGTTATATTTCAACCAGAGGAGGGGATATGTAAATAATGGGCATTTTTACCATATATTTTTAGTATGGGAAGGGGAAAAATTAGGAGGAAATATGAATTTTGTGAAGAAAGTGCTAAGTATGTAAATCTTAGGCTATTTAAGGGGGAAAATGACTCATAGAGGAAGTATGAACACTCCTTGAGTAAAGTAGATCTTTACCAAGGCAAATGGTACGGAAAATGATGAAACTAAGAGGTATTAAGCAGATCTTGCCCTCTTTGGGGAGGTTAGTGAATGATTTGGGGAACAAGAAGAAGGGGGAGTTAGTCATGCCTTGCTTGAAGTCCTTCAAAAATAAAAAACTGCCTCAAACTTGTGATATGAATAGATGTGACACTTGAAAAGATGAAATGCATCACAAGCCATGATTCTACAACCGCAAAACTACCTACCCGGCCTACTCACTTAGCATTTTCTCTTCTTTTGGTTTGGGTGCACTTGAACTAGCATACCCAGCTTTTCATTCTTTTCTTCTTGCTGTCCTCCTATCTACATCTACACTTATTTCATTTAGGGGCTCAGATTAAGCTGTTGAGCACCCTTGTTTCTCTACCTATCTACAAATCTGCCAAGATTAAGCTGTTTGGACAGATAATGACTCTCTATATTCTACAACAGGAAATTGAAACCTAGGGAGACCAAGATTAAGCTGTTTGGCCTTCCCTTAACTGAAAACTCATCAAAAATGGATCACAGCAGTGGCACTTAGACTAGCACACTCTTGTGGACACTTCTTTTGCCTCTGTAGCAAATATGGAACATTGCAACATGCAAAGTATGACATATTTGGCATGTAAAAATGTCGATCATGAAAGATGAATACCTGCTGCAGCAGGAGGCTAACACTCCCAACGACACAAACCTGATGGCGGAGTCAGAATTTTGATTTGAGCAGCAGATCTTCAGATGACTTAGAGGAGGGAATTTTTAAGGAATCTAGGGGGAATCTAAAAGATTCCAGTAGCCCCAGATTTCCACTTTCTCAGAATTTAGAAATTTGACAGACAATCTTACACTATTCGACGCCAAGAATCTAAATGTGTAATCAGATTTCCTGTTTGATCATTTTATTTTTCAGCCACATTTCAGCAGTCATTTCCATGAGATTCGACGTCACGAGATTGATGGTACAACCTACTTCAGCAGTTTGACATCCTTTTCTTCAGATGGCCCCACGATGTGAGGTATATGCAGTGTGTTCATGTACTTCATTTTTCTATGAGATGCATTGTGTTGCATAGATGCCTGTTTGATGTTTGATGTGGGATCTTATTTTCTTACTTCTTTCAAGATTCCTACTTGATGTGACGTGGAATCATCTGTGAGATGTACTTCTTGTCATGTTGTTATTGAGATCCCTTTGTCGTCATTTTGACAAGATACTCATGTTGTAGTCATGTATGTCTAAATTGAGATCCCTTTGATGCCATGATTGGTGGGATGCTCATTATTGTCATATGTGAAATTATGTCATACTAATAGGAGTCCTTTTTTGAATGAGTGTTCCTGTAGCGGAACATCTCTTGGATCCACTCCTGCGTGAGGGCATATTCCTTGTATGATAGAGAAAACACATGCATGTACATCATCACTCTTTCCAACACTTAATGCAGCGGCCTACACCACCTTGACAATAGGCCTGGAAATGTAGTCCCTCCTGAATGAACTCTGTTATCAATTTCTTGTGTTTTATGTTGTTGATTCTTGTCATGTCCCTTATTATTTACAACATGCATTATGCTATTTTAAATGAAATTTTAATCACATCACGAAAGTAAAAGATCTTGGTTGAATCTGGGAGTTGAGTCAACTCAGATCAAGTTTGGTATCAGAGCAGCCTTTACGTGGATGTGAATTGCAACCATGAAAAATGGAACGTGCAGCGATAGAGGATGAAAAATTGATGTACGAGACCATGCTTAAAATTTCCTAAAAGGTGGAAATAATGTATGAAGCTCTACAAAAAGAGACAGAGGAAAAGGAGCGATTGCAGCTTTAGTTGTGTGCCACAGAAGAGGCCCTGGAAGAACTGAAGCACAACAAATAGAATCTTCAAACAAAGAATGCTGAATTGAAGATGCTTCTACATGAAGTGAAAGAGGAAAAACAAAGTTTGTTACGACAGCTGCAAGTTAAGGACGAGGCTTTGGAAAAGCTGCAGTGTGACCCATGTGAGGTAAAAAGTAATTCTCTAAATTCATGTATGTGTCCTAATGATGATTTCGCTATTTTTGAAAATCATACTACAGGAATTGGCTCCAAAATGTTGAAGAAAATGGGTTATGAAGGAAAAGGCTTGGGCATTAATGGTCAAGGCATTGTCAACCCCATCAAAGTAGAGGAGTTACCCTGTCAAGCAGGACTTGGGTATGTCGGAAAGGAAGTTGGGGAATGCACCAAGACAACCAATGAACCACCAACAATAGATGATGAGAAGCCCTCATCAGTTCTTTCCAAATCGACAGTTGAGGTAAAAGATGTTGATTTCCCTTCAATTTCGTCTTCACATAGTATGATGTCTATTGGAAATGTGGAGATACCAATTACAGGGACAAACCTGAGGCTCCTTACCAGGATGAGGTACAAGGAGGAAACACTTGGTGTTAATAACCAAGGCATAACTCAACCCTTGGAGGTTGTGCAGAGACCCGATTTGCAGGCTTGGGATACACCGAAGGAGAATGCTCGAAGGTGTCAGATTCTTCCGAGATATCGTCGAAATCATCAAGGAAAGAGAATGATGGGAACACATCCCCATCATCCCATGGTAGTGCCCATTTCAAGGAAAGAGCTAAGGCAAGCTCTTATCGCCATACTTACACCAGAGATGGAAAGGAGAGGTATAACCAATTTCAATATTCAAATGCTCATCTCGATTATAATCATGTTAAAAATGACCGTAAATCATGGAATCAAAATACATGTACCTTTTATCGATTACATAACCATACATTTTCTAAGTGTTGGAAAAGAATAGCAGCACACAAAAGGATGAGGCATGAAAGACCCTCTCAATAGCACGTAAAGAAACATGTTAAGAAAATCTGGAGGAAGAAGACCTATTGTAGTCATTGCGATAGATATGGCCATCAAAGAGACACTTGTGGGAGGCTCCATCCAGAGAAACACCTTAAAGACAAAGTGTCGATACATGAACCAGGTGAAACAATTGTCCGACAAGCAAAACCACCATAGGGGGATGACCCATTCACATCAATAAGTGAAAAATGGTTTTTATATATGTTAGCTTGTCATGGTCATGCTTTTGTAAATCATTTGTTTCATTTTAAAATGTAAAAGTGTTGATGTGTTTTCCATCACTTGTTAAGCAACAATGATGTCTGGTCTTATTTTGTGTTGCATGTTAAATTGTGAAAGTGATGATGTGTTTTCCATCACTTGTCAGAGCAACAATAGTGTTTGTCCTTATTTTTGTAAATCATGTGTTGCAGTGAGGATGTGTTTTCCATCATTTGTTGAAGAAACAATGATATGTTGGCCTTGTTTTCGTAGCTGGAGTATTGTTTCCATTTTGATGTAAAATTGACCACCGAGTAGGTGTTATAAACTCATGGCAAGTATAGGATGCTTGGGTCATTAGTTTGACATGAAATTAAAGAATTTAATTTGAAAAAACAATGTACTACAGGTTGTAGAGGTTGCAGGTGTCGGCTCATCACTTAAGGCTTCGAAGAACAAAGGTGAAGGAGATGGAAGTGAGACCTTTCAGGATGCTTGTGATGCAGATAAGGTACAAAGAAGTTGCAGATTATTTTTTATGCTTTTGGACGACCAAAAGCTCCTCAATGGGGAGGATTGATCCAGGTGGCCCCAGACACATGCAGAAGTCCAAGAGGACTTAGAAAGGGTCAAAAACCAAAGTGATTAGAATGCTTTCAAACTTGGACCAGAGTGTAGATCTTGTCATGTTGATCATAACGGTGTGAACGGTTCGTCTAACCGAGCTCGTATGCGAAAGTTAGAGGAAGTTAAAGTTCAAGGTTGACTAGGTGACTTGGCAGGCTTAAGGAAGGCACATTTTCACAGAAATATGGCCACCAGATTCTGGCCAACTTCCAAGAAAAATTGTGGCCTCATTAAATTGACTCCTATGGCCATGTTTGGGAAAAATATAAAAAATGACTATTATTAGTTATAAAAAAATATAAAGGGTGGTGGGCCATGATCCCCGCCATTTCCATTGGAACCACCGTATATATATGACATTATATGTTAATGGAGCCAGTGGAAGTTGAACCCACAGCTAGAAGGTCAGCCAACCCCACCCATGCGGTGGCCTCACATTCAATGTCGCTCAACACAAAACACTCCACACTCAAAAGGTCACCCAAAAACCATCACCATGTATTAACATTTAAACAATATATATATAAGTCTTTCAGATTAATCACATCATTAGGATCTGATCAACGTTTTGAACCAACTAATGTGGTTCATCCTCAGGACAAGGTGAGAAATCAATGGATCTGAGGGAATAAATAGCAAGAATGCATCACTGCCCAGAGTTAGCCGTTGGAAATTAGCCGTTAGGTAATTTGTTGAATTAGTTAGAAATTAGCTATTATGTAATAAATAAATATTTTATTTCGATATTATAAATTGATAATATTAAATTTAATTAGAAACTAGCTGTTAAGTAATAAATAAATATTTATTTCGTTTTGATATTATAAGTCGAATATTAATATTAAATATTATATTATTAATTTTAGTTATTATAATGGTATTATCTAGAGACTTCACGGCTCCTCATCCCATTTCGAATGAGACTTCACGCTCCTCCTCCGTCGATTCAAATATTGACGTTGACCCTCCTTATCCCATTTCTAATTCTCCCTTCATAGTTGCGCCTCATCCCATTTCAAATGAGGCTTCATGCTTCTCCTCTGTTGATTCAAATCTCATTGTTGACCCATCCTCATTCTCTGATTTTTTAAATAATAAAATTTATATTAATAAGAATATCATTAAAAATAATAATACCAACACTACTATATAAAATAATAATCCCTAGAATATTATTAAACATTATAACGATATTAAAAACAATATTAATAATGAATATAGAAACAATAATAATAAACTTTATCATATAAGTTCAATTAAATACAAAAATAGTGTCAAGAATAACTCATATTTTTCTTCCTCCCTTAATGACCACTCTGATTCCCAAAATAATAATAATAGTAGTAGCAGCAGCAGCAGCAGTAGTAGTAGTAAAAATAAATTCACGCTAGGTTTTAAGAATGTGTTGAATTTTTCCAGTATAAATTTTGATTCTTCTGTCTTTAGTCTCCTTAATAAAGGTCTCAACTTCACTCTTGCCCCTAATAAAATTCCTACTGACGACATTATCTGTAACATTGAGTACGATATTAAGGACCTTCCAGATAACGTCAAGGAGACTATTAGGCAAGATTGTGACATTGTTCTTAGAAAGGCCAAACCTCCTGAGAAAAACTTGAGCAAGGTTGAGTTTAATGCCCTTAAATCTCTAAGGGACAATCCCGACATTGTTGTCCTTAGAGCGGAAAAAGGTGGAGCCATTGTCATTCTTGATAAGTCTGACTACATCCACAAAATGGTAGACCATCTATCTAGTAGTGGATGTTACATCAAGCTAAAAAGGAATCCCATCAAGTCCATTTCTAAAGAGGTAGCTTCCACTATTAAAGTATATCCATCCCTTAATCCCCTTGCCCATAAGCTCATCGAGAGAAACCCCCTCACCCCTAGAATCTATCGACTACCAAAGATTCATAAATCAGGTGCTCCGCTAAGATCTATTGTTAACACAATAGGCAGACCAACCTACCTTCTTGCCAAATTCCTATCCCAAAAGCTTAAACCTCTTGTTGGTCGCACTGATTCTTTCATTAAAGACTCTGCCTCATTTATTCAAGAATGGAAAGATGTCAGACTAGAACCAGGAGCTTTACTGGTTAGTTTCAAGGTCATTTCCTTATACACCAAAATGCCCATCCAAGAAGCCATTGACATCATAAATCCCGTCTCCGACAAAGACACTACCAAGTTGGTTGGTCTTTGCCTCACTTCGACGTTCTTCAGTTTCCAAGGTGAATTCTATGAACAGACTTGTGGTGTTGCCATGTGATCCCCTCTATCACCCGTTGTCGCCAACTTGTTTATGGAAGATTTTGAGACCAAAGCCCTTGCCACTGCTCAATTTTTCCATAAAAAATGGAAAAGGTTCATTGACGATACTTGTGTCATCTGGTCTCATGGGCATGAGAAACTAGATCAGTTTTTTAACCACCTTAATTCTCAATCAGACTCCATCAAGTTCACTATGGAAGTCGAAGAGAATGGTTGCCTTCCCTTTCTTGACATTCTCCTCTCTAGGAGAGATGATGGTTCTATCTGTCACCAAGTCTTTAGGAAAAAGACTCATACTGAAAAATATCTCCATGCCAACTCCCATCATTTCCCAGCTCAGAAATTTGGAGTTCTCAGCACTCTTGCCACTCGCGCTCTAAGAATCTATGATGACAGCCACCTTGAACAGGAGAAATATCATCTTCTTGAAGTTTTTAAAAATAATAGGTATAGCAGATCTTAGAACCTCCTCAGAACCTCAAGGCATTTCATAGAGCCAACAAAGCGCCTAGGGTTAAACCTACTTGTTCTGATCCTATCTCTAAGGTTCATCTCCCGTATATCCAAGGAACCACGGATAGGATTGCCCATATTCTTAAGAAGAGTAATGTCTCTTCTTCGTTCAAACCTCTCAATACCATTAAAATTTCCCTTAGATCTGTTAAGGACCCTATTGACCTTAAAGACATGAAAGGGGTCTACCTTATTCCCTTCTCTTGTGGTATACCCTACATTGGAGAGACAGGGAGGTCTATTAAGCAGAGAATCCATGAACATGCAGTTGACATTAGACATGATCACTCTCGCACATTGCCGAACACTCTATGAAATCGAAACACCATGTTTGCATTGAGGAATCCACAGTCATTGCTAGGGTTGATCACTTCCACCACAAGAAACTCAGAGAAGCAATTGAAATAGAGAGGCATGTAAAAAAACCTCAATAGGGATGATGGCTGGAAATTAAGTAAAAGTTGGATTCCAACTCTCTCCTCTTGACTCTTCCCCCCTTCCCTCTCCTTTCCCCTTTCTGGTCTCGTTGGATCTCCCTTCTCGCCTTCTGACTTTATCCCCCTTTATTTTGTAGTAATTCTCGTCAATCTCCTTATTCGCAATCGAAGTATGCCTCTAATTTAAAATTAATAATAAAATAATAATCTAATATTATTATAGAAATTAATAATATTGAACTATAAGTAATTAAAATAATAATTTTCACTATTATTAATCTTTAAATTAATAATAATGATAACAACACCACCAATATATTATGGATACAACTTAGTATTTTCTAACAAAATTTTAGTATTTCTATAATATTATTAGAGGAATTAACAATATTAAATCAGTAAGTCTCTAACCCATCCTTGATTGCGTCAGACCCTAACAAATTATATTATTTAAATCAATTACTTATAGATAACATTACTATTAAACATTTAACTTATGACTCCGAAATAAAATATTTAATTACTCATAACATCTAGTTTCTAATATCATGAGCCAAACCCCAACAAACTTTATTAGAAAAATTTAATTATTTCTAGATAATACCATTATAATAATTAAAATTAATAATATAATATTTAATATTAATATTCGATTTATAATATCAAAACGAAATAAAAATTTATTTATTACTTAACAGCGAGTTTCTAACTAAATTTAATATTATATAATTTTGACTTCTGTGATCCATAATATGTTTGTGAGAATAATTTCGACAAAATCACATAAAAAATCATTTGTTGACGCGTTTCGAACCAACCAATGTGGTTCATCATCAGGACAAGTTGAAGATCCAATCTGAGCGATAAGTTAAATATGGACAGCATGCCAATCCAACAGCTATATTTTACTAAGTACAAAGTCTGGAATAACTGAGAAATCCCTGCATCGCTTTAGAAATGCCAGATCAGACTTCAACTTTGAGACCTGCATGCGTGCCCGTTCGAAACGATGAACTTTTTTCGCAGTGGCTTCTCCGTGCAGGGAAATTATTATAGAATTTAGACTTCTGTGATCCATAATATGTTTGTGAGAATAATTTTGGCAAAATCACATAAAAAATCATTTGTCGACATGTTTCGAACCAACCAGTGTGGTTCATCGTCAAGACAAGTTGAAGATCCAATCTGAGCGATAAGTTAAATAGGGACAGCAGGCCATTCCAACAGCTATATTAATTGAGGAATCCCTGCATTGCTTTAGAAATGCCAGATCAAACTTCAACTTTGAGACCTGCATGCGTGCCCGTTCGAAACGATGAACTTTCTTCACAGTGGCTTCTCCGTGCAGGGAAATTATTATGGAATTTATACTTCTGTGATCCATAATATGTTTGTGAGATAAATTTCGACAAAATCACATAAAAGTTCATTTGTTGACGAGTTTCGAACCAACCAGTGTGGTTCATCGTCAGGACAAGTTGAAGATCCAATCTTAGTGATAAGTTAAATAAGAACAGCCGGCCAATCCAACAACTATATTTTACTGAGTACAATGTCTAGAATAACTGAGGAATCCCTGCATCACTTTGGAAATGCCAGATCAGACTTCAACTTTGAGACCTGCATGCGTGCCCGTTTGAAACAATGAACTTTTTTCGCAGTGGCTTCTCCATGCAAGGAAATTATTATAGAATTGAGACTTCTGTGATCCATAATATGTTTGTGAGAATAATTTCAACAAAATCACATAAAAAATCATTTGTCGACGTGTTTCAAACCAACCAGTGTGGTTCATCGTCAGAACAAGTTGAAGATCCAATCTAAGCGATAAGTTAAATAGGTACAGTAGGCCAATCCAACAGCTATATTTTATTGAGTACAAAGTCTGGAATAACTGAGGAATCCCTGCATCGCTTTAGAAATGCTAGATTAGACTTCAACTTTGAGACCTGCATGCGTGCCCGTTCGAAATGATGAACTTTTTTTGCAGTGGCTTCTCCGTGCAGGGAAATTATTATAGAATTTAGACTTCTGTGATCCATAATATGTTTGTGAGAATAATTTCGGCAAAATCACATAAAAAATCATTTGTCGACGCGTTTCGAACCAACCAGTGTGGTTCATCGTCAGGACAAGTTGAAGATCCAATCTTAGCGATAAGTTAAATAGGGAGAGCAGGCCAATCCAACAGCTATATTTTACTGAGTACTCAGTAAAATATAATTGTTGGATTGGCCTGTTGTCCCTATTTAACTTATCGCTCAGATTGGATCTTCAACTTGTCCTAACGATGAACCACACTGGTTGGTTCGAAACACGTCGACAAATGATTTTTTATGTGATTTTGTCGAAATTATTCTCACAAACATATTATGGATCACAGAAGTCTAAATTCTATAATAATTTCCTTGCACAGAGAATCCATTGTGAAAATAGTTCATCGTTTCGAATGGGCACGCATGCAGGTCTCAAAGTTGAAGTCTGATCTGGAATTTCTAAAGCGATGCATGGAATCCTCAGTTATTCCACACTTTGTACTCAGTAAAATATAGTTTTTGGATTGGCCTGTTGTCCCTATTTAACTTATTGCTCAGATTGGATCTTCAACTTGTCCTGACGATGAACCACACTGGTTGGTTTGAAACGCGTCAACAAGTGATTTTTTATGTGATTTTGCCAAAATTATTCTCACAAACATATTATGGATCACAGAATTCTAAATTCTATAATAATTTCCCTGCACAGAGAAGCCACTGCGAAAAAAGTTCATCGTTTCGAATGGGCACGCATGCAGGTCTCAAATTTGAAGTCTGATTTAGTATTTCTAAAGTGATGCAGGGATTCCTCAGGTATTCCAGACTTTGTACTCAGTAAAATATAGCTGTTGGATTGGCCTGATGTCCCTATTTAACTTATCACTCAGATTGGATCTTCAACTTGTCCTGACGATGAACCACTCTGCTTGGTTCGAAACGCGCTGACAAATGATTTTTTATGTGATTTTGCCGAAATTATTCTCACAAACATATTATGGACCACAGAAGTCTAAATTCTATAATAATTTCCCTACACGAAGAAGCCACTGCGAAAAAAGTTCATCATTTCGAACGGGCACGCATGTAGGTCTCAAAGTTGAAGTCTAATCTAGCATTTCTAAAGTGATGCAGGGATTCCTCAGTTATTCCAGACTTTGTACTCAGTAAAATATATTTGTTGGATTGGCCTGTTGTCCCTTTTTAACTTATCGCTCAGATTAGATCTTCAACTTGTCCTGACGATGAACCACACTGGTTGGTTCGAAATGCGTCGACAAATGATTTTTTATGTGATTTTGCCAAAATTATTCTCACAAACATATTATGGATCACAGAAATCTAAATTCTATAATAATTTTCCTGCACAGACAAGCTACTGTGAAAAAAGTTCATCGTTTTGAACGGGCACGCATGCAGGTCTCAAAGTTGAAGTCTGATCTGGCATTTCTAAAGTGATGCAGGGATTCCACAATTATTCTAGACTTTGTACTCAGTAAAATATAGTTGTTGGATTGGCCTGTTGTCCCTATTTAACTTATCGCTCAGATTGT
Organism: Pinus tabuliformis; assembly: GCA_031772625.1. Taxonomy (NCBI): domain Eukaryota; kingdom Viridiplantae; phylum Streptophyta; class Pinopsida; order Pinales; family Pinaceae; genus Pinus; species Pinus tabuliformis. The sequence goes on from CM062805.1 coordinate 618,355,036, forward strand.
ATCTTCAACTTGTCCTGACGATGAACCACACTGGTTGGTTCGAAACACGTCAACAAATGATTTTTTATGTGATTTTGTCGAAATTATTCTCACAAACATATTATTGATCATAGAAGTCTAAATTTCATAATAATTTCCCTACACGAAGAAGCCATTGCGAAAAAGTTCATCGTTTCGAACGGGCATGCATGGAGGTCTCAAAGTTGAAGTCTGATCTAGCATTTATAAAGCGATGCAGGGATTCCTCAGTTATTCCAGACTTTGTACTTAGTAAAATCTAGCTGTTGGATTGGCCTGCTGTCCCTATTTAACTTATCGCTCAAATTGGATCTTCAACTTGTCCTGACGATGAACCACACTGGTTGGTTCGAAACACATCAAAAAATGATTTTTTATGTGATTTTACCGAAATTATTCTCACAAACATATTATGGATCACAGAGGTCTAAATTCTATAATAAAATCCCTACACGAAGAAGCCACTGCAAAAAAAGTTCATCGTTTCGAACGGACACTCATGCAGGTCCCAAAGTTGAAGCCTGATCTGGCATTTCTAAAGCGATGCAGGGATTCCTCAGTTATTCCAGACTTTGTACTTAGTAAAATATAGCTATTGGATTGGCTTGTTGTCCCTATTTAACTTATCGCTCAGATTGGATCTTCAACTTGTCCTGACGATGAATCACACTGGTTGGTTTGAAACGCGTCGACGAATTATTTTTTATGTGATTTTGCCGAAATCATTCTCACAAATAAATTTAATATTATCAATTTATAATATCAAAATAAAATATTTATTTATTACATAACAACTAATCTCTAACTAATTCAACAAATTACCTAACGGTTAATTTCCAACAGCTATTTATTCCCTTGGATCTATTGATTTCTCACCTTGTCCAAAGGATGAACCATATTAGTTGGTTTGAAACATCGACCAAATCCTAACCATGTGATTAATCCAAAATACTTATATCTACATTATGGATCACAAAAGTCTTAGATATAACATTTAAATAATATGCCAAATTTTGGTTACAAACAAAATAGCGTGCTAAAAAATGGTACACAGATTTTTTGGGGAGGCGGTATTCGATCCCCCGACCTCCCCTTAACAAATTGACCCATTTTACCAAAGTGCCAAATTGCTTTCTTGGTAAACTCCACCGAAAAAAGAATATATATACCTATCATTTGCTCAGTGAGCCAAGCATGGAGGAGCAAAGGACCGTGCACGTAGACTGAGACATATATTTTTATTATTTTGCAGGCGGAACCATGAACCTGGGAGAAGCACAGGTGAAACCATGATTGAGCCAAATTCTCAGGAGGGCGAAATTTTGCCAACGTCCAAATTGGACAAATTTTATGTCAATCTTACACCTCTCAATGCTACGAACATGATGGCATAGTCAGAATTTTGATCTGAGCAGCAAAGCTTCAGATGACCCAAAGGAGGGAATCTTTGAGGAATCTAGGGGGATCTAAAAGATTCTTGTAGCTACATATTTCCACTTTCTCAGAATTTAGAAATTTGACGGTCGATATTACACTATTCGATGCCATGAATCTGATGGTGTAATTAGATTTCCCATTTGATCATTTCATTTTTCAGCCATTTTTAAAAGTGGAGTGTAGGTGTAAGAATTCATGTGTGAGCAGTCATTTCCATGAGATTCGATGCCGCGAAATTGATGGTACAGCTAGCTTCAACAATTTGACATCCATTTCTTTAGATGGCCCCAAGATGTGAGGCATATGTAGTGTGTTCATGTAATTCTTTTTGCTATGAGATGCATTGTGCTGCATAGATCCCTATTTGATGTTTGATGTGGGATCTTGTTTTCTTACTTGTTTCATGATTCCTGCTTGATGTGACATGGAATCATCTGTGAGATGTACTTCTTGTCATGTTGTTATTGAGATCCCTTTGTCGTCATGTTGACGGGATACTCATGTTGTAGTCATGTATGTCTAAATTGAGATCCCTTTGATGCCATGATTGGCGGGATGCTCATTATTGTCATATGTGAAATTATGTCATACTGATAGGAGTCCTTTTTTGAATGAGAGTTCCTAAAACGAAACATCTCTTAAAGTCACTCCTATGTAAGGGCATATTCCTTGTATGATAGAGAAAACACATGCATGTACATCATCACTCTTTCCAGCACTTAATGCGGTGACCTACACCACCTTGACACCGGTCTCGGAGACATAGTCCCTCCTGGACAAACTTTGTTATTAGTGTCTTGTGTTATTTGTTGTCAATTCTTGTCATGTTCCTTATTCTTTACAGCATGCATTATGCTATTTTAAATGCACTTTTAATCACATCACGAAAGTAAAAGTTCTTGGTTCAATCTGGGACATGAGTCAACTCAGATCAACTGATTTCTCCCTTATTCCTAGCTCCTTGAGCCTATCGTCTAGTACCTATGAAAGTTTGAGGGCCTCATCCTACCACGACTGAGTCCTCTCTATCAAAATATGCTCTTTTCTCTGAAGGTCTTCAATCTTCTTTTGAAAAGTCTATCCTTCAATGGTTCTGGCGAGCCATTAAGAGACTAGTAAGGTCTTCGCAATTTCCCGGAGTTCTTCCAAATGCTTTGCTTCATCTACAACTCCTCTTCAATCCTGTGAATGTTTAGATCCTCCTGCAGTGAGGTCCAAATCTGCATAGTTTCATCTAGTAGTTTACCACAGTCCACCACTATGTTAGATATGTATTGCAATGCAGATTTTGGATCCATTTCGCTCTGCTTGTGTACTTCCAATGGAGTGGCTAGATGCAGCCTCATTTTCATCTCAGTAATCTTCACTTCATACTCGAAATTTATTTTTGCAAACTTGTTCTTTGAATCCCTTATTGCGAGGCCAAACTTCGCAACCTTTGCTACTGGTGACTCTTCTTTGCGGACCTTTATGTTCAGAACTGCACTACATGTTTTTGTGATGACTTCCTCTAGTTGTTGCTATTACTAGTGTTATCCATCCCTTTTCTTAATCATATGATTGAGCTCCTTCTTCAATGAAGCTCTTTCCTTATCCACCTAAATATTTAATAGCGAAGTGTGTTGTTCTCGCTCCTCTAGTTCAGTTGTTATACCTTGGTGGAAATCACACAATATTTGAGTTGGTAGTGTGGCGATATTCATATTGAAACGACCCCACCCTTTTGCATGGTCTTTGTCTTCGGTTGATTTAAATTGTAACGCTCCAGTTGGTATATGCATAATCCTTAATTGAAATGTTGTTTTTATCCGTCACTCTGGTGGCAGTGGTTGACCCGTCTGTTCTGGTTGTCTTGTTGTTTGCGGCAATGCCTTTAAACCTACAATACCTTATTGAACATTTTCCAAGAGAACTCTGTAGCGATTATCAATCTTGTCCCATGTTTCTGATGTTACTTCTTGAACTTTGTCTCAAATTTCGTTGATGTCCCCATCTGTAAGGACAAGTGGTATTGCGTTGTAAGATTTGTCTACCTTCTACTTCTTCCTTGTGCTCATCATCAGTGATGTAGGTATCCTCTTCTTGATGATGAACGGTGATTCCTCTTTTGCCTCTTTGTCATTGAGAGGGTCCTAGGTACCCTATTCCTTCTCTGGCTCTATCTCTTCTGCATATTTTCCTTTGTCCTTTCCACTTGGACCTGCATGCTATGAGGTGTCCTTCTCTGCTTCAATGTCTTCTATGGTTGGAGTCATCCACTCTGCTGACCAGTGTTGTATTATCATAAGGTCATCTTCGGTGACAAAATATGGCAGAGGATGCCATGTCTCCATCGGATCCTTCTGAGCCTTTACATATATCATGTGAAAGTCTACCTTAAACTCTACTATATTGCGATACTAATCATACAAACTTGGTGACAGCCTAGGATGATGGTTCGAGGGTGAGGCATACCAAGTGGCTTCGCATACATCTAATTCAACTGGAGGAAACTGCGAATCCTTTGTCTCCTTATATGCTAACAGCACGATGATCAAGATCAACCATGCACATTGAAATGTCTTACCCTCTTCCTATGCTTCTTGGTGTTGGGATAAGGTCCCTAGGGTAAATTTTGATAAATTTTGTAAGTTATTTTTGTAAAGATGTAAAGTCTCTATGATTTTGGGAAGTGGAGTGCGAAGATAGTAAACGTCAAAGGAGCTTTAGTCCCTTAGGTGGGTAGGTGATAGGAAGGTTTTGAGACAAACCCGCCCATGGTCCGCAGACCATGGTAGAGAAAATGCTATAAATAGAAGATTCACGGCGAGTCTAATGGATAACTCATTGATAGAAATCTTTGTAAGGGAAATTAAGCTAAGGCAGGAAAGGTATGTTTCCTATACTTAGGCAAAGGGGAAGGCTCTTGCAGCTAAGTGCATGGATACCTTGGTAAGTCCACATGCTGAGTGCTTGGACCCCTACAACTGAATGTGCAGGGAAAAAGAGTTTGTATTTGAATGATTGCATCTAATAAATATTGTTTGATCCAATTCTTATGCATATGTGTATTTATTCTTACTTCTGTAGTTTTCTGTATTTTCGCTCTGTATTGAAATTTATATGAATGAATTCTTAATTTTTGCATGAAAGTAGTAGATCAGTATGAATTATACATGTTATGAATAATTAAAGGCCTTCGCGAAGATCTGGAAACTATATAAATTAATTACTGTAAGTATTTGTTCAGAAAGGATTAGGGCTCACGAAGGTAGAACTAAGCTCTAGGAGTCGCAGGAACCTATCACACAGACCTCTCGATGCAGAAACCTAGTTATGTCATCCCCCAATACTACTTTGGGTGAGACTATAGCCTGTGCTACACGAGTTGTTGCCGAAAGGGCCAGCAGTTAGGGTTTTGTTGGTTGGCACAATTAACTTTAAACCTGGGTCAGGCCCCATCAAGCCTGAAGAAGGGAAAGGAAGTCTAGCCCGAGGTGCGCACAGAAGTTTGGTGCCTGAAGTGTAAGGGCTAGGGTCATGATAAGGACCATTGTCCTATTTATTAGAACTACCTTATTGGGGGGGGGGGTGGTTCTTGTTCCTCTAAAACCAGAAAACATCGTTGGACCGAGTGCAACTGTCGAAGCTACAAACTAATGATGGAACAAACTCCTATGTATAGAATGTAGACAGAAAATCAGCCTCAGGATCAAGGTGTAGGTGTAGTGCGTAGAGGATTCCAGGGCCGAGGAAAAGGATGAGGAGGAGGGGCTGGAAGGGGCCGCAAAAAAATCATTTGTTATAATTTTGGAGAAGCCGACCATTTTTGTGCTCAACTGTTAGAGCCCAATGCATCCATCATTTCAGTATCACTGACAGTTTGATCATGTTATAGAATATTGTCCCATATTAATAGCCAAGATGCAGGAGAAGAAGGTTGAAGCACCTACGTAGAATATTCAAATGATGAGAGCAGAGCCTCGTAAAGAAAAGCCTAGTATTAATATTGTAACGTGAAGTGGTATTGCCACTGGAGAAGATAAGGGAAAGAAGCCGGAAACTGAAGGATGGGTATGCAAGGCTACAGAGAAGGAAGTTGGATTCAACCTAAACCAGGCCAAAGAAACCTTTATGGAAGCCAAAAAGAGCTTCGTTGAGGCCTCCACCTCAGGAAGTCAGGAGAAGTATGGCGGAACTAACGAAGCACAAGACGTAGATCCTTCGCTATTAGCTACCTTTCTAAAGACTTGTATTGATCTGAAACGAGGGTTTGACATCTTGTTATACTTACAATAACCTCTCACTCCAAAGCTTAACAATTATATGATCTAGCTTATGTTGACAATTGCGGAATTAAGTACTTGAAACAAGTGTATGTCTTTGTTTTTTTTTCACTGTTTAAGTGTTGTAAATTGATTTGTTTATGCTGATATTAGACACACATAACAGCCATATAATGCATCAAATAAGAATCAACACATAACAGGAAATTTAATCTAGGAATTCACCCAAATATCATGGGCTACGTCTCCTTGAGCTTCTGTCAATTTGACTTGCCTCTTTGGGATTATGGCTTTAATTCTTTTAAAAGTTCCACACTCAGCTCCAATGGTTATTGACTGAACCAATGGGCTTATAAAACCATCTATATCCCTATCATGGCTATCATCATTCTGAAAATAGATCTAAGATCCCTTAGACTTGATTCCTTCAATCGGTGCACTGAGCCTCCCTGAGCTTCTTGACGGAACAAACTCCTTCAAAATTCTTCAACTATCTCTAAAAACTCTTCTATTTTCTCCATCACATATCAGACATCAACAATAGACTGTTCATTTTCTCAAAATGAGCACTGCATCCCCGATCTAAGCCTTCCTCCACGGTTGGCACTAGGATGCCTAAAACTTCCCTGTAGCATCTCAGCCTTTATAACTCTTTAGATGCTTCTGTAAACCCTTGAAATGGATTCAAAAAGATTACAGTCAGTAATGACTATTGGTTTTCTGAGAATGGATACTAGTAGCTCCTGCAACTGCCTCCAACCCCTGGTGGCCCTAAGCTCCAAAATCTCCCTGGACAAAAATCTCCTTGAAGATGGCTTCTTCAACTTCTTTGGACTGTTCCACTGGCTTCAGAAGGCCTCAATTAGCCTAGCTAGACTCATGTTTCACTCTCTTATGTCAAAAATCACTTCTGGAGTGCATTTAATCATTATCTCCTAGAGATCCTCCACTAACTTTGGCAAACTACACTTAACTACAGTTAAATTTGGCTAACCGCCCGTTTTTAGCGCTCTGCCAAGATTGAATATCGGAACTAACTATAACCGTTGGCATTTGGTGCACATGTGATATGTTTCAAGTGGCAGTTAGGGATAATGTTGGTGGTAATCCTGCAAACTGTGTGGTTTGCAAATGGCGAACATGTGAATGGTGCTTATGGGACCGCTGGCAGGTAAGACCGTTGGCAGTCCTGACCCCCAAACCATCGACCGTTACACTTTAAATATAACATTTAACCCTTAGTTGTTAAGAACCGCCATTAGTGGAGTTGGTAACACACTTGTTTAGCCAGCCGGAGGTCACAGGTTTGATTCCGTCGGACCCAACAAAATTTTAACATGCCATTCCAGGGCCACGTGGCAGCCTCCGGGCTTGCCATGTGTCAGCTCCTGATTGGTCAGTCAAACAAGAATATTCTAGGGAATATTTTGGGGAATATTATTTTTTTAATATTTTCCAAAATCATTTTATTCTTGGAAATTACAGTTTACTAGACTATTTCAAATGGCGATAACTTCTTCATACGGTGTCAGTTTTTTGAACCGTTCACAGTGCCGAAATCAGGAAGACGAGATCTATCCGGTTGTTTAGGTTCGACACTCTTTTGAACACTTTGAATTTTGAGCTATCATTAAAGTCCTAGATCAATATCTGATCACTCCTCCGCATTGGGAATCTTTTGGACCCCAAAAGGCTGATATACGGATCTGAATAGTGGATGAGAGTATAGTACCCTCTTATTTCAGCCTCCATACGCTTGCCTGCATGGCTGAGGCCTTTGAACGAAAACTCGAAGGTAGTCGACACTTCTCTTCCTGGATGCGCTTGTCCTCCTGTTAAGAATTATCTTCTTGAACTCATTCAGAATTTACAGAAGGTAACTGAACATTGCTTCCAAGCCACTTCCATGGTGACCTTTGTTGTTGCAAATCTCCTTTAGTAGACAATGTCAAAATACAAGAAAACAAATTGACAACATAAATTCTTGCTCCATCAAAAGAAACAAATTTCACATCATGTGAATCATCATCATATCTTTAAATCTTGTGTACAAATCATTGACTAAATCCCAAGCTGACAAAAATCATGCCTTTTCAACAATTGACCCTTCAAGTCAAGCATGTACAAAAAGAACCTTAACAATTCTTTTACAAAGATGAAACATTTCATCATTATCTCCCTTTTACAATCTTGGAGACCAAATCAACTCTTCCAAGTCGACATGACATTGCATGCATGTTTAAACAAAACAATATGATGGTCGATAGCTTTCCATCAAGTCAATTACATACATGTTCAAATACAAGGAAAACATTAACATCCCTGTCATCATACATTCCATCCTTATGCATGTATTCGATTCTTCAACTTTCTCTTCAGTACATCATAAGTACAATATCCTAGATCACATGTACATGTACTTTCAAAGCTAAAATGAATATAATTTTGCTGCAATAAAATGAGTCTACATACTCGACTTTTTCCATCCTACAACTTCCATTCTATTAGCAAAGAAATGCAAATAAATGTGACACATTTCTTTTCTCATCAAAAAACTTGTAACTTTAATTAGATAAGAACTCTAACCATTTCTTACAAATCCACACCAAAGGTGCTTCGTTTAACTGCACATTGACATCAACATGTGGATCATCCTAAAGCACATCGATTATGGAAACTTCCTTTCCATTCTTACCACACTCTTTTTCCACTTTCTTCAAATTTTGTGGAAGCATTATTGGATTCAAAGTCCAACACCTTTCAGTAGTATGTCCTTGCTTATGGCAAGAAGTACAACACATGTTCATCTTCTTGATAGCATAATTTTCCTTGTCCAATGGACCTTTGGCTTCTTGCCTTCTTTCCTTCAAAATTTTCTTGTATGTGGTCATTCTCTTCCAACATCTAGAAACACTATGGTTAACCAAACCACAAAAGGAACATGCAATTCTTTTCAATGCTTATGTGGAAATTTACCATGCTTAACATGATCAAAAGAACTGTGATGGAAATTAGATTTATACCTTTCTCTTTCACCTTCATTACCTTCATGAGGAGGTGAATCAAATGAAGAAGTAGCTCCCTTTGGAACACCATCAATCCCTTCAATGGTTTTAGAGCTTTCACAATTTTCGGGTTCAAGTGTATGCTTATGTACACCTTCTTCCTGCAATTGCATTCCCCAAGAATACAATCTTTACAATCTTGAGGTAGGGAACCTGAAATGAAACTCCTTCTAAGAACTGCTTCAGTTTCCTTCATGACTACTTTGGAACTTTCTCCATAAGATCGTCCATAGCCAAGACCTAAATACTTAGGCCTTTCTTCAATCATTATTGGCTCATCAGTGCCCTACGCATGTTTGCCCAATATTTTTCCTTCATAGCCCATTTTGGACATTAACTTGGACCCTATGCCTCTTGTATGTTTTTCAAAAGAACCAACATAAACATTTTTAGAGGAAATTGAAGACAAACTAGAATTGTTTACCTCTTCTTCAAGCTGATACTTGACTAATTCTTCTTTGGCAGCAACGAGTTGTGTCTCCAACTCATGCATCTTTTCCAAATCCATATTTGCAATATGAAGTTGTCTCTCCATTTCCTGCAATTTGTCAGAAAGCAACTTCTTCTCTTCCTTCATGGAATTCAATTGCTCTTGAAGTTCGGTGCTCATTTCTCTCACCATATCCATCATGATGAACAAATCTCGCTTCAAGTCTTCATCAAAGAATCTTGTGAAAGAGGAGGATTTGGAAAACTCACTTGTAGAAGTTGTCATTATCAAAATGAACAAAATCACTTCAAAAAAATTCTCAAAGCTTTCAAAGAACTAATGACAAATTTCTGAACTAAATGGTAGTAGAATCAAATTCTTATTCAAGCAGCCTTTTGTAAACAAACCCTCTTATGCTTCAAGGATTGCCTTGAGGTCCTTGGGGTAAGGAGAATGCCTTCAGCCCTTCTTCCTTCTTGTCCTCTCCTGGACTTAGCTTATCAGTAGCTTTCCCTTCACCTTTGCAAACTCAAACAATAGTCAATTTACAAACAATCAAACAATAGAATTTGACTATTTGAACACCTTTCAAACAAGCAATATTTTGCTCTGTCAATCAAGCATCCTGCTCTGATACCACCTGATATGAAATGAGGGTTTAACATCTTGTTATACTTACAAGAACCTCTCACTCCAAAGCTTAACAATTATATGATCTAGCTTATGTTGACAATTACGGAATTAAGTACTTGAAACAGGTGTATGTATTTGTTTTTTTTTAACTGTTTAATTGTTTTAAGTTGATTTGTTTCTATTGATATTAGACACACATAACAGCCATATAATGCAGCAAATAAGCATCAACACATAACAGCAAATTTAATCTAGGAGTTCACTTGAATATCGTGGGCTATGTCTCCTTGAGCTTCTGTCAATTTGACTTGGCTCTTTGGGATTATGGCTTCAATTCTTTTACAAGTTCCACACTCAAATCCAATGGTTATTGACTGAACCAATGGGCTTAGAAAACCATCTATATCCCTGTCATGGCTGTCATCATTCTGCAAACAGATCTAAGATCCCTTAGACTTGATTCCTTCAATCGGTGCACTGAGCTTCCCTGAGCTTCTTGATGGCACAAACTCCTTCAGAATTCTTCAACTATCTCTGAAACCTCTTCTACTATCTCCAACACATATCAGACATCAACAATAGACTGTTCATTTTCTCAAAATGAGCACTGCATCCTCGATCTAAGCCTTCCTCCACGGTTGGCACTAGGCTGCCTCAAACTTCCCTGTAGCATCTCGGCCTTTAGAAGTCTTCAGATGCTTTTGTAAACCCTTGCAATGGATTTATAAGGCTCATTATAGTCAGGAATGACTATTGGTTTGCTGAGAATGGATACTGGTAGCTTCTGCAACTACCTCCAACCCCAGTGGCCCTAAGCTCCAAAATCTCCCTGGATGAAAATCTCCTTGAAGATGGCTTCTTTAGCTTCTCTGGACTGTTCCATTGGCTTCAAAAGGCCTCAATTAGCCTAGCTAGCCTCTTGTTTCACTCTCTTAGGTCGAAAATCACTTCTGGAGTGCATTTAATCATTATCTCCTAGAGATCCTCCACTAACTTTGGCAAACTGCACTTAACTACAGTTAAATTTGGCATAACCACCCTTTTTTAGTGCTTCCCCAAGCTTGACCATCAGAACTAACTGTAAATGTCAGTGTTTGGTGCACATGTGATAGGTTTCAACTGGCAGTTAGGGATAATGTTGGCGGTAATCTAGCAAACCACATGGTTTGCAAACGGCGGACATGTGAATGGTGCTTATGGGACCGCTGGTTGGTAAGACCGCTAGTGGTCTTGACCCCCAAACCGTCGACCATTACACTTTAAATATAACCTTTAACCCTTAGTGTTTTGGGAATATTTAGTGTTCTTGGACAAACGCCTAACCCTCTAGACTTAGTAGCAGGTCTAGAAACAACAAACAAAGTAATCTCTACCTTTTCTATAATCAATAGATAATCAAGAGAGAAGAGAAACATACTTGTAGTTTTTCCTAGCTCCTTATCTCCCTTGACCGATCTTGCTGCTCCTTTCCGTACTTAAGCCACTTGGAAAGTACCTGCACAAACATAGAAACAAAAACCCATCAAGGCAAATGATAATGATCTATTGCTTATAAATAACATGGAATCGAGAACATGATATACATATGAAAGCATTAACATATAACACAAGCATAAGGAAAAAGTTTTGAAAACTTTATTGATAAGAGGAAGGATTACAACCCATATGTGCTTAATCCAGTGACACTCTTCCAATTCAATCCTCTTCACCTCATGACAAGCAAGACACTTCAACACTATACAATACTTGCAATTAATTCTAATCTCATATCACCAACATCTCCCTACAATTCAATAATTTCCAGCCCCTGATCTCTTAGATGAGTGATATTTATATAGGTGAATGAAGGAGGTTATGCCATCAATGGTGATAATGAATGCCTTTCTAAATTTAGAAATCAGTTCCATGGAAGAAGGGATAGGGGATTGATGTTTCCTAATTCCCTTCCTCATCCAAATGCGAACTCAAAGGAGTAGGTGGCATTGAGAAACTTCTAGAGGCTTCCAATGGATAAGGAATCTTCCAACCCTCACGAAAGTTCGCTCAAATTCACCCATTACAGGCCAAAGAGGGACCAAGTGCACTGCATAGCACCCTATCAGTGTATGGTTTGCATTGCAGTGCACCCTAATGAAGGCCTACCTGCGTTGATCTTCTTAGAGGTAGTTTTTGGATGTTTTTAGTAATGGAACTTCTTTGGGAGTGAGGAATTCTGATGACTAACTCCTTTATGGCATGTAACAACTGCAGTATGGGTTGATGGGCCCTAATATTATCGATTTTCAAGTTGGGTTGATGTGCCCAAATGGATTTGTAACAGTTGCCCCCTAAAGCATAAAGTCGTAAATATATATGTCGGGTGAAATGCTTTATCACGAGGAGAGGAGGTTTCGAAACAGAAGGTGACCTGCATCAATTACAATACATATATCATGATAATTTGATCTTTCTCATGAACTAGCTGAGGGAAGGCATACCCATGCTCAGCTTATAAATTTTCATTACATGTACAAATATAGTCGTCTACAGATATGGACCCATGAATGGTTGACCATGAATGTAAGGCCATTGTACATTTGATTTAGTACTCCTGAAAAATATCGTAGCCCGCATGGATGAAACTAGATCCGAGGTCTTCAATCTCGTTCACTCTTCTGCTCAAGTACAAGTCTAACCATGTGAATAGATGTTCAGAAGTCGAACATGGAAAGACATCATCTGATTACCAGCCAATGATGTAAGTCGTTAACAGACATGAGAGGGATCACCGATAATGTTAATGACCCTCAAGGTACTACAGTACATTTTGCATGGTGTGAATAAATGATTTGATATCAAACACCATACAAAGTCTTTCGGTCGAAGGCCATTGATGTCAACCTATCACCGGAAGCGAGAGACCTGTCATTGATCTATGCAAGCTTCAAGGTACTGAAGGGGTGTTTCTAAGTCAACTTCTTGGATGATGTGTTGATGTCGACAAGAAGCAAATTGTCACAGGAAGGCCTTGATGTATCCCACATCTATGACACGAAATGAGATAAATGATTTTAGAGATGAAAAAATGACTAACGACACAAGGTCCAGGAATGGCAATTATGAAAATGAAGGTTTACGGTATTGCAAAGGATGAAGTTTTGAACTGAATGACTTCTCTTGAACATATCGGCGACACTGAATGAATTTGCAGCATTGACCCAAAACCAAGTAATGGATGGTATGATAGATCAAAGGTGTGATAACCATCAAGCAGATAACCCAACCCAAATAGTCACGAAGATGAAGTGAAAGTGTCAAGTTCAAGAGCGACTTGCTACCATAAAGTTTTCTCGGCTTTTTCCTTTTTTCCCCAGTCGTTGCTGACTAGTACCTCTTTATTTTTTATCAAGCTTGAGGAGGATAACATATGCTTGTTGTATAATTTCACCCTTTGGGCAAATCCATCGCTATTTGATGCTTTAACGAGTCTAGCGAAGGTAAAACTCGGCCTTGTCTAGATGGTCAAGCTTGTCGCTATTTGATGTTTTTAACGAGTTTAATGACAAAGACAACTCGGTCCTTTTCATGTTTAGAGATTTTGAAAAGGGAGAAAAGGGAACTCCATAAGTTAATTTTCATAAAATAATCTCTCAAGTCTGAAAAATCATAAAATAATACAAGAGAGACACTGTTTCCAATCCTTTAACGAGCTGGAAAGGATAAGGGCTCGACAATATTTTCATATTTAAAGAGTCTGAAAATATTTTAAAGAGGACTCTAAGGGGGTTATTTTTTGTTTTTAACAAAGCTCGAAAAAGAGATAGAAGTTTGCTTTGTGGTCAAAGATGTTCAATTTACACTTGAGCACATTGAATTCTACTTTTAACTGTTAAACCTGCTCAAAACTCCATCAAAGAAGATTAAAAATACATGTTCATGGATAAAATGAATAAAATCTAATGTTTACTCGATTAATGTGCAAGAAATAAACATAAAAACAAGTTTTATCATTCATTTTTACCATTTCACTTTTACCCTTTGACTTTGGTGCTCTGGAGCAGTTTTTCACCTCAAAGTTCACTAGTTGATTGCGGAGGATTCAGTGGACCATTTCTCATGCCATCCGGACCAGGTAGGAGCTATCCCTGTTCTCTTCCATTTTATTCCATTTATTTTTATTTTTAAGAAAAATAATTTGGTTTTTGAGGCCCCTAGCGTTTCATTTTTCGCACTCTGGATCAGCGCACCCTTTCAATATCGAAAGGTGCACTGCATTGCACACACCTAGAAGGTTGTATGCATTGCAGCACACTATCTCTAAAGGAGGGGTGCAATGGACGCAAAAACCAAATTTTGACAGTTGTTTTCTCTCAAATTTTCAACTGTTTTTTGCAAAAAATGGATCCTAATTTGTCTAATGGTTGCATTTCAAACATTCATCGGATCAAAATGGTGATTATATGGAGAGAACGAGAGCATGAAGAACAAGATATGATTTCCCTAAATAATTAGGGAACAGTTGATGCCCTAAGGAATTGTGGGTTACTGAAGTATTTTCGATTATCCATCATGCAGCAACAAATTGAACTTTTACAGTGCCTTGTTCGTTCTTTGGATCCTACCGATCAAGTCTTTCACATTAGGGGAAAAATGATCCCCTTTACCATCGATGATATTTACTTTTTGACTGGACTATCGAGGCGGGGTGCCCCCATCTCATTATCAGGATTTACCAGAGGAGGTGAATCAATGAGAGATTATATACGACAGTTCTACCGGGAAGGAGCTCAACCTAGCAGAGATGGAAAGATCAACATCAGGGATGTTAGTGATTTACCATTGAGAAAAATCCTTTTTACCCTCGCCAAACTGGTTGGCAGTGCAACTTTACACTTGGAAAACAGGTCATATATGCAGTATGCTTTAGAGTGTTTGGAGCCAAAAGTGTTCAACTAGTGTGAGGCAGTTCTTTTATCCATGAAAGAACAATTGACCAAGGTAAAGAATGGAAAGACAAAAAAATTTGGTTATGGGTCTATCTTGATTTCTTTTTCCTTGGAGAGAATTCCACTCATGCAGCCACAATACATCTCACTGGGAGTACCTGGACTTAGAGACCCACGGATGCAGAGGTGGGTAGATCTTATGGCTAGGCATGCTGGCCAGTCATTGATCTCATTTACCCTTGATTTCTTTGAGTGGTTTGACCTCCAGGACATGCCCTTCACAAAATATCCATATTCAAGAATGGATTTCCGTGGTGATCTAGATCTGATGTTACCGGTTGGAGTGCAGTGGAGTGCTATTGGTAAATTGTTTGACCAAAGTGTTTTTCCCTTTTAAAGTTTCTACTTTTTTGTGTTTTTTTATTATTGCCAAGACTAAACAAACATTTTTAGATGCATGTAGATGTTGGATCTATTCTACCTGTGGGACACCAAAGAGAGGCAGGTGCGCCAGTATAGAGAGTTTTTGGGAGAGCAGTTCTCCAAGACTTGGATTTAACAGAGACATTGGCCGAGCTATAGGATCACATAGAGGGTTTGACCCTAGGTATTCCGGATGTCCGAATCGAGGAGTTACCTATGCAATTGCAGCGCCATACTATTGGTGTGTCGAGTCATTGGATGAGACTCCTACACATGATAGCACAGGCTGTGACCTATTATCATGAGCAACACTAGTCTACTTGGATATTTCCTACATACATTTTTGAGTTTTTTGGGTCAGATGATCGATTTTTGTCTTGGACACAAACTATTTGTAAAAACCTATATACAACTATCTATTTAACTTTCAGAGTTTTATTATGCTTAAGTGATGTAATCTTATTCAAATGATGATGTGAATTAAAAATGTTTACTTTACATATGTCGCAAATGTCTATTTAACGCATAATTCGCTAGAGAGTTAGTTAATGTGTTTAGATTTCTAGAAATATGTTGTTATTGAATAAACTCAAAATATCTTTCCAAAATAAAAACTCTAAGGAACATGCAATGAATTGCTGGGTTTCGGACGATATAAATGCCAGTAAGCTGTAGTACGACAAGTTGTGAGTCTAGCCTAATCATAACTCGGCTTATGCCAAGTGAAATGGCATCAGAGAGGAGATCAATCAATGCACTATACTTAGCGATATTGTTTGTCGATCGTCCAATACATATCCCTCTAAAACTCACTAACTTGCCACTTGGAGCGAAAATGGCCCATGCTACAGAAGATAAATTATGTGTAGTACGACTAGCTCCATCGACATAACCAACAAATGGTTCTGAAAATTTTGACATCTACAACAAATGTGAAGTGGATTACTTAACCAAAACAAGAACTCTAAAAGAAACACACACACAATCAAAGCGTATATACAGTGATTTTTACTACACTTAACTAAGCATAGTAACATTTAAGATACAACCTGTTTCAAGGCTGCGACAATGGAATCCCATCATAGTCCACTAACTCGTAGGCACCTTTCATCAACACACATTTAACAATATAAGGGCCCATCCATAGTGGTTCAAATTTTCCTACTCCAAGTTTATCAGAATCCTGATCGTAAAGCAAGACCAGGTCACCTTCTGAGAAGACATGAGGCTTAACATTTTTATCATATTGCGCCTTGATGCATTTTTTATGTGCCTTGTTAGCCATTGCGGCATCATGATGGGTTTCATCTAGATGGATTAACTCCAAGAAACGTGCTTCTTCTTCAGAAGTGTCAGGTAGCAGGTCAATCGCAAGTTTGAGAGACGAGATTTCACATTGGATTGGTAAGACTACTTCCAAACCATACACCAACTGAAAAGGCGTAAATCTGGTTGCATTTCTCACCGAGGTTCGATATGCCCACAAAGCCGAGTACAGGATTAAATGCCAATTCCGTTTATGAACTCCAATCATTCTTTGCAACATGCGCTTAAGGACTTTGTTGATAGCCTCAACTTGTCCATTAGCTTGCGGGTAGTATGGAGTAGAACTATCATGTGACAGTCCTAATTTGGCAGTTAATTCGACCATCATGTGATTGCAAAAATATGATCCATGATCTATAACTATAGCTTGTGGTACACCAAACTTGGCTACCACATGGTTGAAAAAAAAAAAAAACAGCCATTTCGCCACTGTTGTTCAATGTTGGCATTGCCTCGGCCCATTTGGTAAAATAGTCAACAGCGACTATGATATACCCATGCCCCCCCGGCCGATGTGGGGTTACATGTCATAAAGTCAATGCCCCATTTTGAGAATGGGCCAACAGCAATGACTGGATGCAGTGGTGCACGTGGTAATCTGGTTTTACGGTCAAATATCTAGCAAGCATGGCAACTTCTGACAGCAAGAATGCAATCTTTGAATATGGTTGGCCATAAGTAACCAGCACGTAGAATTTTCTATGTAGTTGCGTAACCAGATATATACCCCCCACAAGCACCTTAATGACACTCATTCAAAGCTTTTTTGGCCTCCTCATGAGTAAGGAACCTACGTAAGATCGTATTGACACCACGACGATAAAGTGTATCACCAATGATTAGATAATTTTTGGCTTGGTATTGAGTACGTCGTTGTTTAGAGCGAGAGGTATTAGGCTGAAAAGCTTGGGTCTGGAGATAGATCAATATATCTCCATACCATGGATCACTTGATGAGATAAGAAACAGAGACTCATCCAAGATTGATGCTTTTGATGTTAAATCATTGGAGGATGAGGGAAGATCGCAAAGTAACTCGATAAAGACAAGAGATTTCTTTGATTTAGACTTGATGAATTCCAAATCAAACTCCTGCAAGATAACTATCCATTTAGAATATTTTCCCCCCAGCAATTGACGTGACAAAATGTATGTCATAGGGTTGCAATATGATATAATGGTAGTTTTATGGAGGAGGATGTAATGACGAAATCTCTGCACAGCTTGAACGGCTGCCAAGGCTAACTTTTCGACATATGAATACTTACTTTCTGTATCATTGAGATTATGACTCAAATAGTAAATAGGATGTTTAGTTCCACTTTCTTCTTGAACTAAAACCATACCAATGGTTGTATCTGCAGCGGCGAGATACAGGCAAAAGTCTTTTTGATAGTTTGGGGCATACATTAATGATGCTCTAATCAAGGAATCTTTGAGAGCATCAAAAGAAGCTTGCGCAACTTGGTCCCAATAGAAGGGTACCCCATTCTTCAATAGATGCGTATAACCTTTAGCTAACTCAGCATAGTTGGGAATGAACCTCCTCAGAGAGTTTGCCTTCCCTTGAAGTCTTTGTATCTGTAACAAGTTTGAAGGTGGAGGCAAGTCAAGGATTGCCTGAACCTTAATGGGATCAAGTCGAATTCCATCTTTTGAAACTACGAATCCAAGCAATCGACCAAAGCCAACACAAAACACACATTTATGTGGATTGAGTCTTATCTTGTAGTGTCAACATCGTAGGAATATTGCTCTCAAATGTTGCGGGTGATTAGTCTATTTTCGTGAATGAGCAGGCAAATCATCAAGATAAGGTTGAACAATGTGCTTGATGTCATGGAAGGCATAATTCATCACCCTCTGAAATGTAGCCCTTGCATTCTTTAAACCAAAAGGTAACTTTCGATAGGCGAATGTACCCCACAGACAAATAAAAGCGGTTTTCGATTGGTCCTATGATTGGATATTGATTTAATTGTAGCCAGAAAATCCATCCATGAATGAAAAGATTTCACATCCCACACATTCGTCAATAATCTGGTCGATAAAAGGTGTAGGATAATTGTCCTTTGGACATGCTTGGTTTACATCCCTATAATTCACACACACTCAAATTGTCCCTTGTTTTTTATCACTGGAACAATATTAGATACCCAATCAGTAAGAGGTATGGGGAAAATGAAGCTAGCACGCAAAAGTTTTTCAACCTCTACTTTAATGGTAGTGGCTTTCTTAGGATGAACAAGTCGAAGCCATTGTCATACTGGTTTGACATCAGGGTGCATTTTAATCTCATGTTCAACATTACTTGAGTCAATGCCCGGCATCTCCTCATAAGACCATGCAAAAATATCTCGAAATTCACAAAAAGAGCACAATAATTATCAAGTTCCAATGGAGAACAAGATTTGCCGACATGAATGTTTTCTACAATGTTAGGCTTGGTCAAAATGTTTATAGAAATCATTTCTTCTATGTTGAACAAATTACACTCAGAATCTACAGTGTTTACAGAGGTTGACAAGAAATCAACGATCGATGGGTGATTTAGTTCATATGAATAATCTTCATTGTCATCTCGAAGGTGGGAATGATGATGATAATCCTCCCACGGCGTCTCTCCTATCATCGTTGATTTGACGATTCCTTCATCCGTACAATGTATACGTGAAAAAGGATCCGAAGAGGTATCATATTCTAACGACCTATATACCCATACAATTATTGAGTGCAAATTAGAGTTTGCCACACAAGCCCAAAAAAATTGATTGCTATGATGATTCAATAGGGCTGAACAGTAACCCCTCACTATGACCATCAATTTCAAAGTGGTTGGAAATTCTTGTAAAATCAGATGATGTGGAAGAAATCATGTTGCAAGTCCCCACTCTTGCCACTTCCGCTAAACCAGATGGTGACGGGAGGGTAAAAGTGCCCATTAAAGAAGGATCTTTAAGGAGACCTACTCCAACACTTTGAAGTGATAGTGGGTTTTCGTGTATCAACAGAATGCTTCCCGTAGCCTGTGAACTATTGGCAAAGAAGGCTAGCTGATCAATGACTGTGATTCCACCCTTGAAAGGGAATGAAATTGTATGAAAGTACGTGGAAATGACAGTAGCCATAGCATATACCCAAGGCCTTCCTAGTAAGATTTTGTAATCAAGGAGTCTGTCAACTACCTCAATGTCAACAGTAATTGTCTTGCCCCCTAGTTCAATTTGCAGGTTACTCAAAATCACATATGGAGTATATGTTCTTCCATCAAAGGCTTTTATAGTAGTTGGTGATCATGAAAATGGCAATGAACCAAGTGTTTTCCAGCTGTTCATGGACATAATGCAAATAGATGCTCCCTCATCAATAATAGTTCAGTGAACATTCTTATTGAGAGCTTTAACTTGTATTAGGAAAGCTAATTGCGCTGGTAACTGTGGTGAATATCCCGCATGGTTAAAAACTACAAGATTTGAATCTATAGGATCTATTCCACCTATTGCTGACAATAAAGCTTATTTCTAGGAGGGAAAGTTTTGCAACACCTCGAGTGTCAACATAGCAGAAGGTGATTGAGCCAGATCTTCCACTATATTATAGTTTGGATTTGCTCGGGCACGAGGATTGAATGTTGATTTGTGCACAACTCCCTTAGGTGGTTTTATTGTCAATTCAGGTATAGTTAGTGGAACAACTTCTGATGAAATCGAGGTCGAAGTACTAGGTTGATCAGTTTCCTGATTATTCGATGACAACAGATTTCCATAATCTTTGTTTCGTGTTGACACCAAAACATCGTTTTATGGATTTTTGATGGATAACATGAGTACTTGGGATGTGGAAGCATTGTCAGTTGCAACCAAATGTGTCTCTGGGGTTGGAAACGGATCTGTCAACACTACTGATGTGGTTGAAGTCTTTAAAAATTTAGAGACCTCAGAGTGATGTGGACAATCTCTTGTATAATGCTCATCATTACATATCAGACATGGATAACAAGGTTTCCTTGCCGCGGTAGGGGATTCAGATGATTTCTCTGGAGAGGGATTTTCTTGTTTCTTTTTGTTATTCTTTCCCTTTTTCGTACCTCCTGGTTGCTTTGAATTTTTTCCTTTGTCAGATGACACGACATTAATCTCTGAGGCATGAGTGTTTTCTGATGCATTGGTAGCTTGATTGGAAACAGAAAGATTTTGACCAGATGGTCTTCTTGCCACCTGTATGCTTGAAGAACCGATCACACCGTCGCTAGCATCAGAGTCCCTACTCAATTGTGGAGGTGGTGGAACAGTGAAAGCTGGTCTAGGTGCATCTATAATTTTATCATAGAGCATGCCGAATTGTGTGTAAATGAAATCTAATTATTGGGAATGAGCGATAACTTGCTCTTCTGTGACGACTTCTCCTTTTGCCACATCCTCAGTGATTGATGGCAACAACGACTTTATGAACCACTCAGCTAAAAGTTGATCGGGAACATATGTCTTAACCATTCGACGTCGATGCCGCCACTCATGAATATGATTTGAGATATGAGTAGCAGTAGTCTGTTTAAAATTGGTCAAGAGCTCCATTCTAATCATGTATCTGGTAGGTAACTGGAAGTGGGTCAAAAAGGTAGTGGCTAAAGTGGTGAATTCATCGAAAGAAGCTCTCGGTAATTCAATGTACGATTTAGCAGCTGGACCAATAAGTGTTCTTTGGAAAAGATGAAGTCTGATCGAATCATCATTCAAAGTGTTGGATGAACACCATAAATGAAAGGTCATAACATGATTTGATGGGTCTTCTCCAGGATTTCTGTTAAACTTCAGAATATCAGATGGTAACTTATGCAGAATTACCGGCCACCAAGGTGCATATGCGATTGGATCATTAGTGATCCGAATGGCAACTGTTGATTCAAGTCAAGTTGAGCATACCTAGGATATGATGGAATTGCCTGCACAATAGGTCTTTGCAGACCAACATAGGGCATCTACATTTGGTAACCTTGGTATGGTTGTTGAAAAAAACCAGTATAAGGTGGTTGTTGATAACCAAACTAAGTTTTTGGTTGTCCATAACCTGCAAAGACTTGTTGTCCAGGACCTTGGTAAGCTTGATATTGGCCAAAACCAGGTTGAGCTTGTGAACCAAGTCCAAACTAAGGTTGTAACTATTGGAACTGGGGTTTTTGGAATTGTGGCAACCACAGTTGTTAAACCAAATATTGTTGCCCAGCAATGAAAGGTTGACCAAGTTGTGAATCAACTATACCTGTGTAAGCCTGGGTCCATCCAAATAAAGGTATACTAACCTGAGGTTGTTGTTGAGCTCCAGAAACAAGTGGTTGTTATATAACAACTTGAGAAACTTGAACCTCTTGACTTGAAACTTATGGTTGCAAGAGAGAAGGATAAGTTTGTACCGGTTGAGATACAACAGTTTGAGCTTGTGACTGTGGCACAGTGGTAACAACAGGTGTAGTAGGAATAATTGACACAGTTTGCATTGGTTGTGTTGGATACACAAGCCTTGGTTGAGTTGGCATTGCTGGTTGCCATTGATAAACTCTACTTCCAAGTTGACTCGAATATTGTGGGAAATTACCATATGGTTGTCCTCCAGAATAAGGAGGATACGATGAATAAGCAAATTTCTCTCCATATGGTGGCAATCCAGTATTTAATGGATATATAGGTCTTTGTTGACTAGATTGCCCAGCCTGATACTAATGTGCAGGATCAAACTGTTGAGTTCCCATTAGAGAAGAACCAGGTAGAATTCTGGTTGAGGACATGGGTGATGACCATGGTGTAGAAGCAACCCCTGAGTGGGTTCCTGATAATGATTGGTAACCAATCAGGACAGACGATTCACCATACAGGTGCGACTCAGGTGTGGTAGAAAACATCGAAGGAGTTACAACAGAAGATTCTGCTGCAGCTGCATCAAATGATACAATCTGGGATGTTAACGGTTGTTCAGCCATAGTTAACTGGCCCAAAAGTTTTCCTAAAGATTCGACGGGTACTTGAAAGGAAGCAGGATCAGATGAAGCAAAGTAATTAGGAGTAGTAGGGTAAAGATAAAGCCCAGTTCCGAAGTGAAATAGGGTTCCAGGTGTGGACTCTCCTACTAATTCCTCCTCTATGGCAATCAAACCTAGTGGAAGGACTTGACCATCAAGTCCGTAAAAGATTTCTGGTGTTGATGAAAGTGTAGTTTCAACAGTTACTAATGTCTAAGGGGTAACAGCTTCTGAATGTCAAAATTCGAAGTCTAGATGTTTAGGTAAATGAACAACAGTTTCAAAGGGAGGTTCCTAAACAACTTCAGGTTCAGATGTAACTTCTATTTGAACTGGAATAGATTTTGGATGAACTTCTAGTTGAACTAATTCAAGTTCAAAAGCACTTTCTTGTTGAACAATTTCAAGTTGAGTATCAACTTGTTGTTGGACAACCTCGGTTACTGTTTCACTAGGATCAGTGCTAATGTCCTCAAGTAATTGTGAAACTTCTTCTTTAGGAACGGATGTACCAGAAATAGTCAGAGTAACTGGAGTCTCTGTAGCTACTGAAACAAATGTTTTAGGTAACCCAGATGAAGAACTAGGAGTTCTTGATGTACTAGACTCAGTTAAACGAGACCGCTTTGTCCGAATTGGTGTTGCTTCGGGAGGCAAAGGCGGTTGGCTCACTGTTCTCCGCGAATGATGGGGTTTGGGTTGATTTTCCTCCACGATTGCTGATTAATTTTATTATCAAAAAGAAATAAACAAAAAGGGATAGCTAGGCAAAAGGTTTACCAAGCAACTATGAACTGCAGAATACCTCCTGGCGAACCAAGAAGTACGGGCAGGAAATCTCCCCGAATGCTGTGTTCGGTGTATCACATTTGCAAGGCAGCCGACTCAGTTACTTAAGGATGGATAGCAACCTAGTGTTGTCCTCCCATATATACCTGAAGGTACGTGGAGGCCTAGTCCGTATAAGTGTTGTCTAATGCAAAACCGCACAGCGATAGCATTCCCATATACTTTACGTACTGTAACACCGCCCTATATACCTGAAGTTATGTGGAGGAGCTACGATATACTCACGTACGTGGAATGAGGTATCACACTCAGGATGTATTGCAGACAAGTTAGCAACAGCTGCTTGGTTTAACAACGCTGGAACACATCTCTAGCCTAGAACCACTAAATGTTTTTCATTAATGACAATGCTCCATTAGGTAAATTGATGTTCATTTTAAGTTGATCTTGCTTAGGAATTTGACTTTCAAGTTTCACCGCATGATGTATTATGAAATTCCTAGGAATGCAACTATCATGATAAGCACTCTTTCCATTCAGTTTTAACGATGAAAATCCTAACTACTTAGGGATAGAGCAATCAGATTCCTTTTGATCAAAGAGCAAAGAGCACAATCTAAATGCAAATTCCCTACACTATTCCATCTAGCACACACAATTTCTTTTTCAATGCAAGATACATGTATTTCTTTTCAATTTCCCTTAATGTGAATGATTCAAAAAGGAAAACTAATGCACAAATGATTAGCAAACTCATTTCATAAAAAATGACGATTTTGCGACAATTCCTTTTCAAGGAAAGGAAGACTCTACGACACTTTCGTTTTCAAAGAAATGATGAATTATGACACTTTCTTTCGCTAAAGATCAATCGATTAAAACTAACTTTTGACTATATATTGAAAATGATAAAGCAAATACATAAGAAACATTTATCAATCCTAGTCTAAGTAGAGCCAAATTAAGGAGATGAAAATTATTTTCGGAGACAAAACATCATTGACATTCAGCAACCAATTCAAACAAGAGAAAATTGGCAAAAACTTTCAATTCCTAGATGTGAAACTGACCCTCAAGTGATCAGCACAAGCAGTAGTTAGAGACAGTGTGATGAATCGCACTACATCTATGCGGGAAGTGCACTACAGTGCACTGTGTCCTTCATTAAACTACGCTGATGACAGTAAGCAATTCTGAAGGAAATTTTGATACAGTTTCGACTCAATTTTCAATGAAAGAGGACTGAAAACAATCAACGACCACAAGTACAGTATGTAGAAATGTATTAAGAAGCTGATAAGCTACTAAGATGGATAATATGATCCCCAACAGAGTCGCCAATTTGTTTCGGGAATATTTAGTGTTCTTGGACAAATGCCTAACCCTCTAGACTTAGTAGCAAATCTAGAAACAACAGACAAAGTAATCTCTACCTTTTCTATAATCAATAGATAAAACAAGAGAGAAGAGAAACATACTTGTAGTTTTCGCTAGCTCCTTGTCTCCCTTAACTAATCTTGCTGCTCCTTTCTATACTTAAGCTGCTTGGAAATACCTGCACAAACACAGAAACAAAAACTCATCAAGGAAAATAATAATGATCTATTTCTTATAAATAACATGGAATCGAGAACATGATATACATATGAAAGCATTAACATATAACACAAGCATAAGGAAAAAGTTTTGAAAACTTTATTGATAAGAGGAAGGATTACAACCCATATGTGCTCGATCCAGTGACACTCTTCCAATTCAATCCTCTTCACCTCATGACAAACAAGACACTTCAACACTATACAATATTTACAATCAATTCTAATCTCATATCACCAACATTTCCCTACAATTCAATAATTTCCAGCCCCTGATCTCTTAGATGTGTGATCTTTATATAGGTGAGTGAAGGAGGTTATGCCATCAATGGTGATAATGAATGCCTTTCTAAATTTAGAAATTAGTTCCAAGGAAGAAGGGATAGGGGATTGATGTTTCCTAATTCCCTTCCTCGTCCAAATGTGAACTCAAAGGAGTAGGTGGCATTAAGAAACTTCTAAAGGCTTCCAATGGATAAGGAATCTTCAAACCCTCACGGAAGTTCGCTCAAATTCGCCTAGCTTAGGCCAAAGAGGGACCAAGTGCGTTGCATAGCACCCTGTCAGTGTATGGCTTGTATTGCAGCGCACCCTAATGAAGGCCTACCTACGCTGATCTTCTTAGAGGTAGTTTTTGGATGTTTTCAGTAATGGAACTTCTTTGGGAGTGAGGCATTCTGATGACTAACTTCTTTAGGGCATGTAACAACTGCACTAGGGGTTGATGGGCCCTAATAGTATTGATCTGCAAGTTGGGGTTGATGTGCCCAAATGGATCTGTAACACTTAGCTGTTAATAACCACCGTTAGCGGAGTTTCTAGCGTGCTTATTTAGCCAGCTGAAGGTCACGGGTTTGATTCCGTCAGACCCAACAAAATTTTAACATGCCATTCTAGGGCCACATGGCGGCCTCCGGACTTGCCATGTATCAGCTCCTAATTGGTCAGTCAACCAGGAATATTTTGGGGAATATTCCTTGGAATATTCTTTTTTTAATATTTTCCAAAAATCATTTTATTCTTGGAAATTACAGTTTACTGGATTTTTTCAAATGGCGATAACTTCTTCTTATAGTGTCAGTTTTTCGAACCATTCATGGCACCAAAATCAAGAAGATGAGATATATCTTGTCATTTAGGTTTGACACTCTTTTGAACACTTTGGATTTTGAGCTATCGTTAAAGTCCTGGATCAATATCCTATCATGTATGAAGTTTTTATGGGATAGAAATGTGGTAGAAGGGCTTCAAGAGTTAATTGATAATTGTATAGGTAAGGTCAAACCTCCACCCAAATAGCACAATGTATGAGAAATGGAAAAACCAAGAAACGAACAGGCCATGAAATGAGGCTAACAACACAGATCAGGGAGTACAAAATGGAGTAGGTAATTATTGATCTAGGATCTGATGTGAATGTGCTACCAAAACAAACTTGGGAAAGAATGGGAGACCTGCGCTACAGTGGTCTCCTATCCAGCTTCATATGGCCAATCAATAGAAAATCATTCCTATGGGGCGCTTGTATGGGGTAACGATGGATATTGAAGGAGAAAGTGCTTTGGCCGATTTTGAAGTGATTGAGATAATGGATGATAGTAATCCTTACCCTGTGCTATTAGGCATTGATTGGACCTTTGATATGGATGTGATCATTAATCTTAAAAAACACATAATGACATTTGGGAGGAAAGAACTTCGAGTAATTGTTCCTCTGGATCCAACTAAAGGTGTGTGATACACGGAACCAGTCCGCAATTATGAAGAAGAGGACGATCTGGATCAGATATATAAGATCACTGTGCATGATGAGGACTAGATCAATCCTACAGTAGATGGACGAATTACATGGGATAGAGATAGCTCCTGCACCTCAGATTCTAACGAAGAGCTTGAACATTGGCATAACATATTACATGAAGTCTCCTCGCTGCACAATAACATGTTGACCAAATCGCTTCGCTGCGTTTCCACGGAGGTACGAAATTTATCTCATTATGATGGTTTAGATGATGTTAATTTTTTTTTTGATAATTTCAAAAGGGTGGTGCGAGAAGAACATCGGTTCAAGGCACTAAATCTGGCACTACACGCTACACCTTCCCATTGGTGGGGAATGCATAAGGGTAGCTTCACAGATTGGAAAGAATACAGGTGAATGATGAAGTTGAGGTTTGGGTATGCCAATATGTGTATGATGGAAAAATACACTAGAAAATATTATCTACGTGAGCATCTGGTATGGTGGACTAAAGCATGGGAAGAGAGTTCTCAGCCTGAATGGGTGCAAATATTTTGCAACACATTAGATTCCATTTTGATGAACTGGTACATGGAAACTAAGCTATGTCATGGGACAGCTGAGTGGGATATTCTCAAGGAAATTTTTTTGTTGACCTTCAACTTTGAGGATGGCTTTGAATGTATTTATGAAGTGCTCCAAGAAATTAAGGCTACAATCTTTAGAATTCCTAAGGACCTGGTAGAATGGATTAAACCAGACTGGAATACGTAGTTGCGCCATGTGCTGGAATGCTATAACATGACCGCAAAAGAAGAAGAATATGATCTTAGAAATATCAACATTCTGGATTCTGAGGGACGGCGCAAAGTTGAAGGACCTAAAACAGCAATTGCTGACATAGCAGAGCATTTCAAGACTATACAGGTAAACATTGGATCAGGTGCGCAAATACCACGACTTGTTTCCCACCAAGTTCTCGGATCTAAAGGGAATATTTGGGGACCTGGGCATGATGAATATTACTTTGAAGCCAGATGCAAAGCCTATAAAACAATGACCCTATTGTTTGAATCCCAAATATAAGGAAAAGGTGTGTAAGGAGTTGGACAAGATGCTCGAAGCTAGGATCATTGAGCCAGTGGAGGAATCAAACTGGGTAAGTCCTATGGTAGTTCAGGAGAAAAAGAAATAGGATGAAATCCGGATATGCGTAGATCTAAGGAAGCTCAATGATGCATGCATTCATGACCCATTTCCAACACCATTTACAGATGAAGTCTTGGAGAATGTTGGAGGGCAGGAATCCTATTCATTCACTGATGGGTTCTCGGGGTACCATCAGATCAAGATCGTGTCGGAGGATCGCAGCAAGTAGCAATGCAGGGAACAATTGATCTATAGGTTCTGAAGATGGAGTTCCGTGAACTCCAGGACAAGATTGAAGCATTGGTTGAATGACTCAAGGACAAGTCACCAAATTGTGTTGGGGTCTTGTTGGTATAGGGTCCCTAGGTAAATTTTGATCAATTTTGTAAGTTCTTTTTATAAAGATGTAAAGTATCCAAGATTTGTTGAAGCGAAGCATGAAGATAGTAAAAGTCAAAGGGGCTTTAGTCCCTTAGGTGGGTAGGCAATAGGAAGGTTTTGAGACCTGCCCATGGTTCGCGGACCATGGTACTGTAAGCGAAGAGGCCATAAATAGTAGATCCATAGCGAGTCTAAGGGATAACTCATTGATAGAAATATTTGTAAGGGTAAGTAAGCTAAGGCAGGAAAGGTCTATTCCATGTACTTAGGCAAAGGGGAAGGCTCCTGCAACTGAGTGCGTGGAGACCTTGGTAAGTTAGCAGGCTGAGTGCGTGGACCCCTACAGTTGAGTGCACAGGGAAAAAGATTCTGTATCTGAATGATTACATCTAATAAATACTATTTGATCCAATTCTTGTGCATCTGTGTATTTATTCTTACTTTTGTAGTTTTCTGTATTGAAATCTATATGAATGAATGCTTAATTTTTGTGCGAAAGTAATAGATCAGTACGAATTATACATGTTATGAATAATTAAAGGCCTTCACAAAGATCTCGAAACTATTTATATGAATTATTGTAAGTATATGTTCTGAAAGGATTAGGGCTCACGAAGGTAGAACTAAGCTCTAGGAGCTGTAGGAACTTATCACACAGACCTTTGGATGTAGAAAACTAGTTCTATCATCCCCCAATACTGCTTATGGTTAGGTTGCATCCTGCACTATGTGGGTTGTTGACGAAAGGGCCAGCAATTAACGTTTTGTTGGTTGGTTCAGCTAACTTTGAATCTAGGTCAGGCCCCATCAAGACAACAAATGAAGAATCAGGCTCCGAATACAGTCTGTTGTACTTCGCATAGTCCCAAACATCAATTTAAATGCATAACCTATTTTTCGCATAATAGCATCTACACACTACAGATCATAAGTTAGGGTATCATGGGTGTTAGAGTCGGTCTAGTTATCCCTCCATCAGAGATCAAAGCTCTTTTGCATTTCATGATTAGGTGTCCCATCAGTTTTGATCAATTGCATTTCGTTAGGCATGCCATAACTCTGATGGAGTGGGTTCAGGTCTGTTTATTAAAATAAGTCTTCAAAGGTCATTTACAATCATGTTTTAAATTTTGAGGTCTTAGGTCTAGGGTTGAGTCAATTTTGTCTTGAAAAGTCTTAGAAGACCAGCAGGCCAGAGGGATGTCTTTGATAGATCATCACTTCAATAATTTTCATCATTGTATAGGTGAATCAGGACTTCTCTTCAAAACTCTGTTTTGAAGATAAGTCGCCATCTCTTTTTTGGAAAAATTGTCAAAATTTTCAGTTCTTCAATCGTTCAAGTGCAGCCTTGGTCTCCTTTGTCAGAGCATATCAGAGCTATCCCTACAAAAAATTATCAGAGAAAATCATTATTTCAACCAATTTTAAAGGGGAAACCAAAAAGGTCAAAGCCTATTAATTTTCAAAAAGTGTCAACAACCAAACATAAGAAAATGGGTTTTGGGTTAAGCAAAAATCAACAAGGAGTCAATATGAAGATATTTCTCCTCATTTACAACCCATTCCACATTCCAAGAGCAAAGAGCATTGTTCTAAGGCGATTTTGTGAGTTTGTGGGCAAATCGGGCCGTTTCCAGGGCGCGCTACGCATCAGGTTGGGCGCGCGACGCACCAGTGGCGCGCTACGCATCAGGCAACAATTTTCAGTGTTATTTTACACGGGTGAGGCGCATCAGGAGCGCGCGGCGCGTTGGGTGAGGCGCGCTACGCATTGGAGTTTATGCCCAGAACTTTGCCTGAAACACACTCAAACACCTCTTCTCACGCATCAAATCACAGGTAGGCTTTTATCCACGGCTCGTTCTTGGTTTTGAAAGATTTATGTAAAGAAATCATGCTATATTTGCCATGAAAAACCAAGTGTAAAAACCCTCCTTTTCCATTAGTTTGCTGAAAGGATTTAAATGCCAAGATTGCTGTAGGGTTTTCAAAAATAAATGGTGCCAAGGTTTTCCCATTTCCTGTGTTTCCCACCCCCTATATTCACCAATATTTTCCCCAATAATTCCTCATAAAACCCTACATTATTCTCCCTCAAATCCTAACCCCTCCCTTCTACTACAAACATATTTTTCCTACCCTACCTCATCCCAAACCCTAAAACTTAAAGATTTTCATGTCCCTTCCCTTCCCTAAATTCCTTGTTTTATTTCCATTGTCCCCATTTCCCTAATGTTTCCCCTTTCCTAACAATTCCCTTGTATATTTGTGTCCCCTTGGTCACAGCATTTTGAGGAAAAGAAAAAGTCTACAGTCAATTTTGCACACAGTTGTACATCAGCATATATATATTTGAGCTACCTTGTTTTTTAAAGAACATGTCAGAGACCGAGTCAGCTTATGAGCAGGATTATGATAGTGATTATACACCAGAGGTAAGTGTGCCAAGGAGGTATCACAAAGGTGGAAAAGGTGGTCGGCATGTCAGGGAGGAGCCTACTTCTTTGGCTCAATTGCAAGCTTGTCCACTTGCAATGGATTGTTTTCGGTATCAATCATGTTTTGAATACTGTGAGCGGATCTCACAAACCAGCATCATCGAGAACTAGTCCGTTTATTTGTTCTACATTTGCAGGATGGTCATGTAAACCTTGCCGGAGTGAATTTCACCTTGTCACCCGAGATTATTGCTCAGGCCACTGGGATGCCAAATGTAGGGGAGGAATGGAGTAAATGCCAGCAGTTAGATAGATTTCACTATGAGCCATATATTAAGCTCGGGTGTGTAAGACACTTGACTGCAGTTTTTCCTTTCAGATTCATAAGGGATGAGTATGCACCATTGATGAAACTCATCATTCGATATTTCAGTTGCGAGGGCAGATTCTCATGTCTCTATGCGTACCATGTCAGTTTGTTGATGCATTTTACCAGGGTACTTATGATGAACATTCCATTTTTCATGTGTCGCAACATAGAGAGGATGGTGCCTTTAGTACAAAGGAAAAGCCCAGCACATCAGCATAAGAGCATCTATCATTTTGCATTGATCAAAATTGTAGTGATGCATCAGTTGGCACAGCAGGGCATTACTTGGGAAGATTTCATCTCCCGTGATTACTTTGCACCATTACAGCCACCTCCCGAGATAGTTCATGATGAGGGAGGACCTTCACACCAGCCAGACATTCCCGAGACTAAGCATATAAGTGCTCCTCCATATGTGACATATCAGCGAGGTCACAGGGCATTATTTGCATCTACATGACGAGTACTATCTCCACCCGGGGTGGAAGGGGTCTCGTTGACTTCATCGGCACAGCGAGTGTTATCTCCACCTCGTGTGGAAGGGGCCTCGCTTTCGACAGCAGCACCGCAGGTACAGGATAAGGGCAAGAAGCCCAAGCATGAGGAGGGACCTTCAGGTGAGCCATCTGGGTTTGTTACTATTCATGATGAGACAGCTTCAGAATCAGAGAAGACCCAATATATCAGGTATCTAGAGTAGCGGAATAAACAGCTTGAGGACCAGCACATGATCATAGAGCTACAGAACATCCGTGAGAATCGCCAAGCTGCCCAACATAGGCAAATTGAGTTCACCTCTCTAGAGCAACAGGTAAATGAGGATCGAGAGGCTAATCTCGAGAGGGTCAACGTCTACTTGGAGGAATGGCTTAAAAGGGATGATAGAGATCATGCATTATTGAAACACATGGTTATGCATTACAAGGTCCGGAACTTAGTTTGCAAAGCGCGAATTAGGAGTCTTAAAGCAAAATTGAGGAAAATGGTCAAGAAGCAAAAACGACAAAAGGAGCTTGATCGTCTTTGGATTTTGGCCGAAGCCTCTTTGATTGAGCATAGTACTTGATTGGGGACCCCCAGCCCAAATTTCAACAATTTTGGGGAAAATTTTGTCAATTTTGAAATTTTTGTGGAAAAAACAGGTTTTTTGGCTCAACGCGTAGCGCGCTGCGCGCTACCCTTAAAATTGGGAGGTCCAAAACACGAAAGGTTTGCATTTTTTGATTTTTCATGATGAAATACACCTTCTCAGCCACTACCAAGGAATTTCATCAAGGTTTGGGTCCCCAAAAGGTCAAAAAACATGCAAAAAATGACCTCACTGCCCCTTTTTGGACACACAGGTAGCAGCCTTGGGAGAATGATCTTTTGGAGGTGAAAATTGACACCAAATTAGAAAATTCCAATTGGGTTGGAAAGTAGACATCCAAACCTTTCCAAAAAACCAACCTGCGCTCAATTTGGATGTCGGGAAGTGCCCCAAAAGCAAGTGGAAAGGCGCACTACGCATCAGGATTTTTTGCAAAATTTTCATCTTCAGCTCAGGAAACGAAGCCAGTTTGACCAGTTTTGACTTGTGATGGGATTTTTCACCCTCCTTGATGTAATTAATGGAACTTTATGTTGACTTGACACTTATTTATCTATTCTAGATCATTCATTCATAAAATAGCAACAATTTAATGAATGAATTGGTTTCCTAGCTTATAGAGGCAAGTTGTTTTGACTGCCTAGATTGTAGTGCTTTGTTTAGAATTTGTTGAAATTGCTCCTAGAAGGATGAGCTCGACCCCTAGAGGCAAGGGAATGTGTTAGCTTGCCTATATTATGTATTTTCTGAGTCATTTTCAGGGTTGGACTCTTGGGAATAGCTGGATACACTATTGTACATATTTTATCTACAATTTTGGCAAAGGATAGACCAGGGTTTTGTAGCACTATTTGGGATTCATGTGGCCTTATGTGTTGATGGTGTGTTTCTCCCAGTACTTGTAAGTTGTTTATGTGTATCACTTTCCTTATTTAATCTTCTGCAATTAAACAAATGAAGTGTTAAGGTAGAATCCATAAATTTGCTATGCTCTGCCTTTAAGTTTGTTTAATTTTCCATGTTTTCTTCAGTTTAAGGAGAATCCTTGAGACTTCCTTGCTCTCCTTAGCTCCTCACCTGTTAAGAATATTCATTCACTCACTTTAAAGGCATCAAAACAATCACCTATCTTGCCCCAAGTAGACCTCTGCAAAAGCTGTGCCTCATCCCCGCACCCAAAATTGTCTTTCCCTTGAATTCAACAAAACTTTAAAAAATAAATTCCATAATCCTTGTACTTCATACCTAGCCTAAAATTAGTCATCAATTCAGTCATCTCGAGCCTCTTTGATTACCTTTTGCCGAGATTGACCGGAGAGAGCCCTCTCCTATCCTCGTAGGGCTAGCTACGAGGCTGAGCTTGGTTTGATGTTGCCTCGAGTTTTGCCTTCCTCAGGCTGAGGCAAATTCGAACGCTAACATAGTGGCGACCATACTGGGGAGAACATGGTTTTCTTTTTGATGTCATTTGTTTTATAAGCTACAGACGGAGCTTGAAGTTATGCCAGGTAGCCTTCGAAATGCTTTTGCTTTGCATTAGCGGAAGTAGATAAACGTTGCTTCAGTCAATCTCTGGTCTAGCTTGTAAACGTGACATTTAACTTGTTAATTACCCCAGTACATGTATCAAGTTTAGATCTGATTGTTGATGGTGGACAACGATCAGACACTGGCAAGGCTGAAATCATTCACCTGGCGACTCCTTTCATGAAGAATCCAGCAACCTGTGCTTCATGGTGACTTCACTGCAGAGAGATCAGTAGCTGTGAGATTTTCAAGATGGACCGAATCACAAGAAGATATGCTCCCATGAGTCGAGATCACATTCCAGGTTTTCCGAATAAGATGCCCAAGGTAGATTGGTCAAGGAATCTGCCTACATTTAATGATGATGGTAAGAAGGATGCTACTTTACATCTAGTTAGATTTCATATGCATATTCGCAAGTTGAAGGTGGATTTTCCTGAAGATTGCTTGATGAAGATATTCTTGGCCACTCTGGAAGGTGAAGCCCAATCCTGGTATGAAAATTTGCCACTGGCCTGTATTTATTGTTTAAAGGATTTTCATGCCTTGTTCATTGAAAGATATCAAGCATCTTATCCATCATTAAATTTAGTTCATGACTGTTGCAAACATGCTTCTACTTTTATTGAAAGCCTTGAGAAATATTATGAAGATGATAATTTTATGGATGATGAGATCATGGAGGCTCTGTATGAGAATCCATTTCAGTAGCATAAAGAAAACTTAGAGGATACTTGTCCAGATGATCAGGACATTTTGCAATAGAATCAAGATCAGCAGGCTGAAGACGATCATATGGTGAAAGATGATGAAAGAGAGGGTTCTATTTCAGAGCTGCCCACAGAAGAAGACAACGTGCAGGGTAGTCAAGATTCAATTTCAGAATGTGATGCATTCAAGTCAGCTATTTCAGATCAACATTCAAATCATGATGACCAAGAATACCTTGTGCTGAATCCGATCAAAGAGAGCTCTGCTGTTGAGATCATAGACAGAGTTTTGGATTCAGATGTTCATAAAAAACAGAATGAGATCTTTGTGCAAGTAAGTGATAAATCTCCTTTCAATAACTCAGTAATAAATGATAGTTTGAATGCCCTGTCATATGAAGATAATTACTATTTAAGCAGAAGAAAACAAAAAGAAATGTCTCCTTTGTCTGAAGATGAGATAGATCTACTTTTGAGAGGTCTTGTTACAGCGCAAGCTACAGCAGATTTGCAGTGCACACATAGCCAGGAAAGTGTTGGTGAAACTTCTTCCTCTTTTGAAAAAAATGACTGTCTTATAATCAGTTTTGTAGACCAGCAAAAAGATAATTTTTTCTTTCACAAAGATGATAAGGCTGTCATGTTTGATAATCTTGAAGATTTTTTTTTGTTTAAGAATGACCTACAGCACATTCACACCATAGAAGATCAAAACATTTAGGATTTCCATTCATATTCCTCTTCATATGTTTCATGTGCTGAAATGTTTTTCCAAGAAGAGATCTGCTCATCCATTTGTTCAGAGTTTTTTGAATCCTATGAGCATACTTTTACTGAAGCACATGATGAAGGCAGAAAAGAATTTGAAACAAAGGACACCTTGTTCTTTCAGCAGGAGGTGGCAGTGGCAAATCTTCATGTTTTTCACAATCCTCTAGCAAGTTTGTTGTAACCAACAGTGAAAATGTTTATTACAGTGTTTTGTTGCAGCCATGGTCAACTATGTTTTTGGATGCCCAGTGATAGGTTTGTACTGTTGACCAGAAGTTCTGATAGGAAGAATCAGTCAAGAAGCCATCTTCTTGATTGGTTGCATTGGCATTTTGATATAGTTTGAGGATATATTGTCTTGTAAGAAACACAGGTGGCCATGTACTGCCACCAAGCTTTTGTTTTAAGTTTCAGGTCTTAGTATTTATGAGTACAGTTTGTCGAGTCAGTTGATTAGTCCTTTCAGTTTTAAAATTGAGTCATCAGTTTTCAGTCACGCATTTTAGTTTGAGTTTTTGACTCCATTGCCCAATGGACGAAGGCACTGTCTGCTCTCCCAAAGATCTGCCGTTCTTGGCACCTCCAAGGAGCTACCATCCCCATTGGAGCCAATGTTAGAGTCGGTCTAGTTATCCCTCCGTCAGAGATCAAAGCTCTTTTGCATTTCATGATTAGGTGTCCCATCAGTTTTGATCAATTGCATTTCGTTAGGCATGCCATAACTCTGATGGAGTGGGTTGTGTCACTCATTCCCCTCGTGCTTGGCACTGCTGGTTCAGGCCTGTTTATTAAAATAAGTCTTCAAAGGTCATTTACAATCATGTTTTAAATTTTGAGGTCTTAGGTTTAGGGTTGAGTCAATTTTGTCTTGAAAAGTCTTAGAAGACCAGCAGGCCAGAGGGATGTCTTTGATAGATCATCACTTCAATAATTTTCATCATTGTATAGGTGAATCAGGACTTCTCTTCAAAACTCTGTTTTGAAGATAAGTCGCCATCTCTTTTTTGAAAAAATTGTCAAAATTTTCAGTTCTTCAATCGTTCAAGTGCAGCCTTGGTCTCCTTTTCCAGAGCATATCAGAGCTATCCCTGCAAAAAATTATCAGAGAAAATCATTATTTCAAACAAGTTTAAAGGGGAAACCAAAAAGGTCAAAGCCTATTAATTTTCAAAAAGTGTCAACAACCAAACATAAGAAAATGGGTTTTGGGTTAAGCAAAAATCAACAAGGAGTCAATATGAAGATATTTCTCCTCATTTACAACCCATTCCACATTCCAAGAGCAAAGAGCATTGTTCTAAAGCGATTTTGTGAGTTTGTGGGCAAATCGGGTTGTTTCCAGGGCGCGCTACGCATCAGGTTGGGCACGCGACGCACCAGTGGCGCGCTACGCATCAGGAAACAATTTTCAGTGTTATTTTACACGGGTGAGGCGCATCAGGAGCGCGCGGCGCGTTGGGTGAGGCGCGCTACGCATTGGAGTTTATGCCCAGAACTTTGCCTGAAACACACTCAAACACCTCTTCTCATGCATCAAATCACAGGTAGACTTTTATCCACGGCTCGTTCTTGGTTTTGAAAGATTTATGTAAAGAAATCATGCTATATTTGCCATGAAAAACCAAGTGTAAAAACCCTCCTTTTCCATTAGTTTGCTGAAAGGATTTAAATGCCAAGATTGCTGTAGGGTTTTCAAAAATAAATGGTGCCAAGGTTTTCCCATTTCCTGTGTTTCCCACCCCCTATATTCACCAACATTTTCTCTAATAATTCCTCATAAAACCCTACATTATTTTCCCTCAAATCCTAACCCCTCTCTTCTACTACAAACATATTTTTCCTACCCTACCTCATCCCAAACCCTAAAACTTAAAGATTTTCATGTCCATTCCCTTCCCTAAATTCCTTGTTTTATTTCCATTGTCCCCATTTCCCTAATGTTTCCCCTTTCCTAACAATTCCCTTGTATATTTGTGTCCCCTTGGTCACAGCATTTTGAGGAAAAGAAAAAGTCTACAGTCAATTTTGCACACAGTTGTATAACAGCATATATATATTCGAGCTACCTTGTATTTTAAAGAACATGTCAGAGACCAAGTCAGCTTATGAGCAGGATTATGATAGTGATTCTACACCAGAGGTAAGTGTGCCAAGGAGGTATCACAAAGGTGGCAAAGGTGGTCGGCATGTCAGGGAGGAGCCTACTTCTTTGGCTCAATTGCAAGCTTGTCCACTTGCAATGGACTGTTTTCGGTATCAATCATGTTTTGAATACTGTGAGCGGATCTCACAAAACCAACATCATCGAGAACTAGTCCGTTTATTTGTTCTACATTTGCAGGATGGTCATGTAAACCTTGCCGGAGTGAATTTCACCTTGTCACCCGAGATTATTGCTCAGGCCACTGGGATACCAAATGTAGGGGAGGAATGGAGTAAACGCCAGTAGTTAGACAGATTTCACTATGAGCCATATATTAAGCCCGGGTGTGTAAGACACTTGACTGCAGTTTTTCCTTTTAGATTCCTAAGGGATGAGTATGCACCATTGATGAAACTCATCATTCGATATTTCAGTTGCGAGGGCAGATTCTCACGTCTCTATGCGTACCATGTCCGTTTGTTGATGCATTTTACCAGGGTACGTATGATGAACATTCCATTTTTCATGTGTCGCAACATAGAGAGGATGGTGCCTTTAGTACAAAGGAAAAGCCCAGCACATCAGCATAAGAGCATCTATCATTATGCATTGATCAAAATTGTAGTGATGCATCAGTTGGCACAGCAGGGCATTACTTGGGAAGATTTCATCTCCCGTGATTACTTTGCACCATTACAGCCACCTCTCGAGATAGTTCATGATGAGGGAGGACCTTCACACCAGCCAGACATTCCCGAGACTGAGCATATAAGTGCTCCTCCATATGTGACATATCAGCGAGGTCACAGGGCATTATTTGCATCTACACGACGAGTACTATCTCCACCCGGGGTGGAAGGGGTCTCGTTGACTTCATCGGCACAGCGAGTGTTATCTCCACCTCATGTGGAAGGGGCCTCGCTTTCGACAGCAGCACCACAGGTACAGGATAAGGGCAAGAAGCCCAAGCATGAGGAGGGACCTTCAGGTGAGCCATCCGGGTTTGTTACTATTCATGATGAGACAGCTTCAGAATCAGAGAAGACCCAATATATCAGGTATCTAGAGCAGCGGAATAAACAGCTTGAGGACCAGCACATGATCATAGAGCTACAGAACATCCGTGAGAATCGCCAAGCTGCCCAACATAGGCAAATTGAGTTCACCTCTCTAGAGCAACAGGTAAATGACGATCGAGAGGCTAATCTCGAGAGGGTCAACATCTACTTGGAGAAACGGCTGAAAAGGGCCGATAGATATCATGCATCATTGAAACACATGGTTATGCATTACAAGGTCTGGAACCTGGTTTGCAAGGCGCGAATTAGGAGTCTTAAGGAAAAATTGAGGAAAATGGTCAAGAAGCAAAAATGAAAAAAGGAGCTTGATCGTCTTCGGATTTTGGCCGAAGCCTCTTTGATTGAGCATAGTACTTGATTGGGGACCCCCAGCCCAAATTTCAACAATTTTGGGGAAAATTTTGTCAATTTTGAAATTTTTGTGTAAAAAACAGGTTTTTTGGTTCAACGCGTAGCGTGCCGCGCGCTACCCTTAAAATTGGGAGGTCCAAAACACGAAAGGTTTGCATTTTTGGATTTTTCATGATGAAATACACCTGCTCAGCCACTTCCAAGGCATTTCATCAAGGTTTGGGTCCCCAAAAGGTCAAAAAACATGCAAAAAATGACCTCACTGCCCCTTTTTGGACACACAGGTAGCAGCCTTGGGAGAATGAACTTTTGGAGGGGAAAATGGACACCAAATTGGAAAATTCCACTTGGGTTGGAAAGTAGACATCCAGAACTTTCCAACAAACCAACCTGAGCTCAATTTGGATGCCGGGAAGTGCCCCAAAAGCAGGTGGAAAGGCGCGCTACGCATCAGGATTTTTTGTAAAATTTTCATCTTCAGCTCAGGAAACGAAGCCAGTTTGACCATTTTTGACTTGTGATGGGATTTTTCACCCTCCTTGATGTAATTAATGGAAATTTATGTTGACTTGACACTTATTTACCTATTCTAGATTATTCATTCATAAAATAGCAACAATTTAATGAATGAATTGGTTTCCTAGCTTATAGAGGCAAGTTGTTTTGACTGCCTAGCTTGTAGTGCTTTGTTTAGAATTTGTTGAAGCTGCTCCTAGAAGGATGAGCTCGACCCCTAGAGGCAAGGGAATGTGTTAGCTTTCCTATATTATGTATTTTCTGAGTCATTTTCAGGGTTGGACTCTTGGGAATAGCTGGATACACTATTGTACATATTTTATCTGCAATTTTGGCAAAGGATAGACCAGGGTTTTGCAGCACTATTTGGGATTCATGTGGCCTTATGTGTTGATGGTGTGTTTCTCTCAGTACTTGTAAGTTGTGTATGTGTATCACTTTCCTTATTTAATCTTCTGCAATTAAACAAATGAAGTGTTAAGGTAGAATCCATAAATTTGCTATGCTCTGCCTTTAAGTTTGTTTAATTTTCCATGTTTTCTTCAGTTTAAGGAGAATCCTTGAGACTTCCTTGCTCTCCTTAGCTCCTCACCTGTCAGGACTATTCATTCACTCACTTTAAAGGCATCAAAACAATCGCCTATCTTGCCCCAAGTAGACCTCTGCAAAAGCTGTGCCTCATCCCCGCACCCAAAATTGCCTTTCCCTTGAATTCAACAAAACTTCAAAAAATAAATTCCATAATCCTTGTACTTCATACCTAGCCTAAAATTAGTCATCAATTCAGTCATCTCGAGCCTCTTTGATTACCTTTTTCCGATATTGACCGGAGAGAGCCCTCTCCTATCCTTGTAGGGCTAGCTACGAGGCTGAGCTCGGTTTGATGTTGCCTCAAGTTTTGCCTTCCTCAGCCTGAGGCAAATTCAAACGCTAACAATGGGGATACCTCATCCATCTACTCCACCCCTGCCTCCACCTCAACCTCACACACCTACACCTATACCTCCACCTCCACCTCCATCTCTGTAATTTAACATCGCGAATACAATGAATATGCCTGTGTTTAAGGGCGTGGGAGCTGAAGACCCTGAACAATTTTGGTTTGTCGCAGATACTATATGGACATAACAACAAATCACTGATGACAATATGAAGAAAGTGTAGCTAGTCACAATGCTGCAAGACAGAGCGCTGAGTTGGTACATCAAGTTCTGGATAGATAGGCCCAACGTGACTATGATAGAGACCCAGCAAACGCTGAATAGTGAATCCAAGAAGCCCAAGTTTCAGGCTCAATCGGTAACAAAGCTCATGGAGATTCAGAAAAGGGTAAATGAGTCCACATGGGACTTTGATCAAATATTAAAATGTTTGATTCAACAAGCTAATATGACTATTACAGATACTCAGCCTAAAGACTATATTATTGCTTCGCTCCTACCACATCTGAGATTACCATTGTCACAGCAGAAAATAGGAACACAAGTAGAGGCAGTGGAGATCACCATGAGATTAGAAGCTTCACCAATGCAGGATACAAATATAGGGGTACAACATATTCAATCGTAGTTGGAGAGCTTACACATGGAATTGCATAGCCTTTGAGGTAATTGTAAAGCCCATACGACTGAATGTTGGTCCTAATCATCTCTCCCAGATTGAGACTAGTGATGAGCCTACTGTTGAAAATAGGAACAAGAAATGATAAAAATAGAAATGCTATAAATATCATTGCTATAGATATCATTTCAGGTACCAGTGTTGAAAATAGCAACAAGGAATGCTAAAAATAACATTGCTATAGATAGCATTTCAGCATATATTCCAATTTTAATTTTTCCTTGAATTAAAATTGAGAATTAAAATTCGAATTTAGTCTCACTAGCTGTTTGAAAAATAATTAATTAATTCATCTTGAGTTAATTAGTTGGTGAAAATCAAACATGAAGTCCTTGTGAAGACATGCAACAGGTATCCCTTTGATTGAGGAAGTTATCCCTTAATTAAGGAGATAAGGATGAGTTGTATTTGAGTTATAATTAGTTAGCTCAGTTAACTAATTTAATTCCAGTTAGATTAGTTCCAAACAGTTTGTGGAGCTGATTGTTAGTTCAGTCAGTTAATGCATGCATGCATGCAACTAGTGTTCTCTAGATAACTGAATATTCTCTCATAAATAACTCATGCATGTCATTTCAGACAGAGAACCAGTTGAGATTAAAGATAGGCACATTGTACTATCAGTTGGAGAAATTTTCCTATAAAGGAAACTCATCCATGCAGAAGGAAT
Organism: Pinus tabuliformis; assembly: GCA_031772625.1. Lineage (NCBI taxonomy): Eukaryota > Viridiplantae > Streptophyta > Pinopsida > Pinales > Pinaceae > Pinus > Pinus tabuliformis. The sequence continues at coordinate 618,396,514 of CM062805.1, forward strand.
TCATTCCTTCAGGATTGCGCAGTTATTTCAGAGGTCAGAGTAGTGTGTGAGGTAAGAATCACACAGGTGGTAGCTAGAGGACCCAGGAGAAACTACGCAAGGAAATAGGAGGCTTGGAGGACTAAAGGAAGGCATATGTGTTGCCTATTCTGTCTATGAGCAGTAGTGAGGGATTGTACTAAGAGATGGATAGATTGAGAGCTAAAACTTTGTGTAATCCTGAGATATTTCCACTTGTATGATAATACAGATAGCAGGGTTTTTAGCTGAGGCTTTACCTAGAGTATTCTTCTGTGTTTCATGTGTGATTGAATCTTCTTCTCTGTTATATGTGTTCTATTTGATCTTGCTCAAAATCGATTAAGCTTCCGCAAGTTTGATTGTAGAAGTAGATTAAGTATTTTGCTTTAGTACATTGCATAATCAGTTTAATCTACAGTTTCTCTACAAGATGTGTAGAGAGCAGAATTTCTACATGGTATCAAAGTGAGGTTCTGTAGAAAAAGTTCCACATGGTATCGGAGCAAAGGTTATCATAGTTGTGAATAGTTTACTAAGAAGAATTCAAAGTTTGAAGTTCAAGGTTGCAAAAGTCCAAGAAGGGATCCTCGAAAGGATCGAAAGGTGAGGCATTAGCCTCTCAATTTGAAATGGACTTTACCCTCATCGCATGCATGGTTTCATCGATGATGGGTTGTGGTTGGTTTCTTGATAGTGGAGCCTCATTCCACATGACCGGCGATAAGAGTTTGTTCAGTACCTTGGAGGAGAAGGACCTCCAGATGCACATAGAGATGGGCGATGATGGAAAGTAGCATGTTTCAGGTGAAGGTACAGTTGTTTTTCAAAGTGAGCATGGAGCTTCTATCACCTTGATAGATGTGAAGCATGTGCCTGGACTGAAGAAGAACTTCGTATTGATCGCAATGTTGGAGGACAAAGACTACGATGTTGTCTTCAGTAAGGGAAAGGTTTTCCTTAGACACATCACCATGAGACAGGTGAAACAGATCGGTTCACGGGTACAAAACCTATATGCTCTTAAGATTCAAGACCCATACAAAGCCTTGAGGAGCAAGGCCAATGTTAGAGACTTGGTGGTTGACAGGGAGAGTACATTAACTCTCAACATGCAGCCCCAGAGGAAGTCTCAGACAATTATGGAGGAGCCAAAATTAGAGTCAGCGGAAGGATCACATGCAGTCATACCTCCAGGTGTGAGGTGGGGTGATGTGAAGTGATAGTCCCATGAAGGCTAAAATATGGGCAGGATCCTTGAGGTACCTAGCCTCTTTGATTAGACCTTGCTACGGGAGCCCCGATGAGGAGTAGCAGGACTCACTGAGTGGGTAGAGACAGATGCGGATGGAGTGACAGAGAGAGCTATAGTGCAGGAGTCCCAAGAGAGTGTAGAGCTAGCAAGCTGTAGCAATGCGAGAGGCACAGGAGTGTTGCACCAGTGCAGGATGGCACATAGAGGTGTGCAACGATGCGAGATGCAGGGAGTTGTTGCAGCAGCGCAGAGGTCAGAGAGGGAGCACTTGTCAGTGGCAGAGGGAGCTTTAGCATCAGAGGGTGTTTCTAGCCCAACAGGGAGGTCAGTTGGGAGATCAGTTACTTACTTCTCAGTAACTGAGTTGCAGTGTAGCAGTGGGCAGCATGATGCAACATGATGAGAGGAGGTACAGTGTGGATACAGTGTTGGGAGATAGGACCAACAGCAGCACGGATGCAGTAGGAGGAATCAGTGTGATTGATGTAGTCATAGATCAAAGTGACAAAGGCTAGAGAAGTCAGATACTGAAGAGCACAGAGGTGCAGAGTTTTCAGTCAACAGAGGCAATAGCAGTCAGAGACTTTGATGATAGAGGCATCATTCTTATTCAGGTTGGCTATTTCTTTTTGTTTCTGGAGTTGTTGGAGCAACAACACTTGAGAGAAGTGTTGCATGCAGAACATTCCAAAGCTTCTGGATCGGGTTCGAGTTGAATTCCTTTCTTGTTGAGAGGGAGTGTTGAAAATAGAAACAAGAAATGCTATACATAGCATTGCTATAGATAGCATTTTAGGTACCAATGTTGAAAATAGCAACAAGGAATGCTAAAAATAAAAATGATAAAAATATCATTGCTATAGATAGCATTTCAGGATATATTCCAATCTTAATTTGTCCTTGAATTAAAATTTAGAATTAAAAGTCGAATTTAGTCTCACTAGTTGTCTGAAAAATAATCAATTAATTCATCTTGAGTTAATTAGTTGGTGAAAATCAAACATGAAGTCTTTGTGAAGACATGCAATAGTTATCCCTTTGATTGAGGAAGTTATCCCTTAATTAAGGAGATAAGGATGAGTTGTATTTGAGTTGTAATTAGTTAGCTCAGTTAAATGAGTTAAGTCTAGTTAGATTAGTTCCGAACAGTTTGTTGAACTGATTGTGAGTTCAGTCAGTTAATGCATGCATGCATGCAACTAGTGTTCTCCAGATAACTGAATATTCTCTCATAAATGACTCGTGCATGTTAGTTCAGATAGAGACCTAGTTGAGATTAAAGACGGGGACATTGTACTATCAGTTGGAGGAATTTTCCTATAAAGTAAACTCATCCATGCAGAAGGAATTCATTCCTTCAGGATTGCGTAGTTATTTCAGAGGTCAGAGTAGTGTGTGAGGTGAGAATCGCACAGGTGGCAGCTGGAGGACCCAGGAGAAACTATGCAAGGAAATAGAAGGCTTGGAGGACTGAAGGAAGGCATATGTGTTGTCTATTTTTTCTATGAGTAGTAGCGAGGGATTGTAATGAGAGCTGGATAGCTTGAGAGCTAAAGCTTTGTGTAATCCTAAGATATTTCCACTTGTATGATAATATAGATAGCAGGGTTTTTAGCTGAGGCTTTCCCCAGTGTATTCTTCTGTGTTTCATGTGTGATTGAATCTTCCTCTCTGTTATATGTGTTCTATTTGATCTTGCTCAAAATCGATTAAGCTTCTGCAAGTTTGATTGTAGAAGTAGATTAAGTATTTTTCTTTAGTACATTGCATAATCAGTTTAATCTACAGTTTCTCTACAAGATGTGTAGAGAGAAAAATTTCTACACCTGCTAGTCTAGAAGAAGGGTTGCCTCATGCGTAGTTCTTTTCTGTTCATGTCGCAGATGATCAATTTGTTGACATAATCTAGTTTTTAACAACGGGCACATCCCAGAAGGATATTCTACATAGTTGAAGAAGGAGTTGGTGGTTTGCGCGGTTGACTTTTCTGTGATCATTGGACACCTATATAAAATGGGATGCGATGAGATACTACATCGATATGTCCCAAAGTTTGAACGACTGAGTATCCTCGTAGAAGCGAATGGAGGAGTGGCAGGAGGCCACTATGCAGAAAGAGCAACCGCGTAGAAGATCTTGCGCACATCAGTCCCATGTCCAACGGTACATAATGATGTGAAAGTGTATTGTAAGGCATGCAATGCTTGTCAAAGGATAGGGAAACCATCACAGAGGGATGAATTTCCCTTGAATCCACAAATAAAGTTGCAGGCATTTGAAAAATGGGCGATTGATTTTGTGGGTCCAATCCAGCCACCAGGGAAAAATACTGGAACGTGATATATTATTACAGCAATTGAATACTTGACACGATGGATGGAAGCGTAGCCAGTAAAGGACTGTAGCACAGCTACCACTGCAAAGTTTATCTTTGAGTATATCATGTCCCAGTTTGGCTATCCTAAGATATTAATGAGTGATAGGGGTACGCACTTCTTAAACGAAATGATTGCCACGATGCTTGAAGAATTCCAGGTCTATCATCAGAAAAGTATGCCCTATCATCCTCAAGCTAATGGTATGGTTGAAGCCTTCAAAAAAATTCTGGAGAGTGCTCTAACGAAGGTTTGCAACATGAAGCGAAATGACTAGGATGTACGCATACTAGTAGTCCTGTGGGCGTATAGAACTACTTGTAAGAAGCTGATAGGCCAAACCCCTTTCAGGTTGGTCTATGGGAAGGAGGCTGTGATGCCCATGGAATATATTATGTTGAGTCTGTGGATTGTAGTGCTAACCAATATGGTTGATCGTGAGACCATGGAGGAGCACCTCGCGCAGATGATGGAGTTGGAAGAGGATCGGTTCTTGGCAGGATTTCACTAGCAAGCGCAAAAGAAGAGCGAAAAGGCATGGCACAATCGACACATAAAGCAGTGCACTTTCCAAGTTAATGATTTGGTCTTATTATATGACAACAAGTTTATGAAATTTCCTGGAAAGTTTCAAATGCATTGGCTTGGATCATATGTGATCAAGGAAATTACCGATGGTGGTGCAATTTAGCTTGCAAAGCTGAATGGAGAATTGTTTCCAGGCACAGTCAATGGCAATCGATTGAAGTTGTACAAGGGTGATCCTACCCCTGCACAATGACTATATGATGGTGGGATAGTGTTAGTACTCTAGGCAGCTGCAAGGAAGTGCGGGATTATAAACTACACTGCCTAAAAGTTGGAAAGACAAGGTAAGAGGGTTGTGCGAGGGAAGAAAGAAGGGCTTCGAGGGGAGCTACCCCATGGAGGTTGATGTCATGTGGCCTGGTCAAAAAGTAGCCATTGGGTGCACTGTAGCTGATTGGATGGCTAAATTTCCTTTCGGAGGAGTAGGGAGAGCGCATTTATGGGGAAAATATTTGGAAATTTTCCACCAAAAATGAATTAATGAGAGATATTTGGAAGGAATAGTTGGATTCAAATTCGAATTCACCTATAAATATGGCATGTCGCCTCCCATTAGAACACTTTGAATCTTGAGAATTGAATCTAAGTTTTTATACCTTGTGTTGTACCAAGAACTGAACTGTATGTCCAACCTAGATTGGGAAGAATGCTTTTCACAATGAGGGTTGGCTGACATACCTGACTTTCTCCATGAGCGTTTTCTGGCCAGAATGACTGCAACTCCTCTTGAAATAGAAGCAGCACCCTCTAAATCCATACCCTCCACTAAAGCACTGCCCTTTGTTCCTACAATAGTTCTGACTACGACGCTTAGGTCTCCTAAACCTAAGCCCTCTGCAGCTGATAAAAAGAAAAAGAATTTGCAACAAGTCCTGGTGCAGAAATCACAGCAAAAAATTCCCACAAAGATCTGCCAGAAGGGGAAAATGGACAAAGCGAAGTAGCCACATGAGCCCCTTGACTTAGATGAAGAAGAACTTTGCAGAGGCATCGAGGAGATGGATGCCAAAGAGGGTGAGCCTATGACTCAGCTCCCAAAGTACATCCCATTGCGTAAAGGCAAATCCAAGGTGCCTAAAGACCAAAACACCGCCAAATTCATGGTTTCTATGCCACTGCTTCCAAAAAAGGTGGTGATTGAGGGCGCGCTATTGGGTCGCATTTCATCGCTCAAGTTGGAGGATTGGGACTTGGCAGATCATGAGAAGTTCCCTCAGCTTATGCTAAGCAAATATTTGGCCAAAATCTACTATGAGTAAACTAGGGTCACACACTTAGAACTGATGAAGTGGGTCACGAGAGTTGAGAAAGCAGACCTTTTGGACATGCTCTAGGTGTCGCACTTTAGTAGGAAAAACATTAACGATGTATGTGTTCGAAAATTACTCACCGTGGTGCATTATGGATGTCACTAGTTGGGAGAACCCATACGTATCATTAACATGATGATCCACTTGATCACCTTGTTTCCCTATCAAGGTGTGGAGCCAATAGAAGCTTTTGGAGGAAAAACAAAGGAGAAGCAACTTGCGGATCAGATGAAAAGAAATTTTGGGTTGGTTAAGCCATCGCGCGGATATTCTATCTGCTCCATCTCAGACAAAGCGGTACAGTTCGCCACGCAGATTTTGGCATGCAAGATCATGCGGATGTGTCACGCGGACAAGTTTCCACCACTAGTGTTTTCCTTAGTTGCATAATGTGCCAAAGGAGTCCAATACAATTGGGCTCAATATTTGTGCAATGAGTTTTTAGCGAATTTTTGAGAGGCCCAGGATGAGGGCAAGGCCTTTAACTATTCTTGGTTATTATTGTTGATCGTCTTAATAGCGTCGAGGATGTCGAAGGATAGTCAGTTTCCTCCTAAAGACCCAAACCTTCCAAAGGCAACGAATTTCCCTTCGCTCTGGGAAACAAAGGATGCAGCGTGGGACACGAAGACCTAGATGTTTTGGGTGCTAGTAAAGATGGATTTGTAAATACTGATCAGCTAGAGGCCACAACTGTCACATACTATGTACGATCAACTTGAGCCCTATGCGGAGTTCAAAGCAGATTTCCACCATGTATCTATTCACACACAACAAGATTCGAAGAAGGTATGGTATAAGATGCCTTACCTTTTTGGCGAGGTATATGTACAAGAGGTCATTGGTAAATGGCCAGGGGAATGGATGGCCCCATCAGATCTAGGTGCAAGAACAAGCAAGGAAATGGAAGGTACCACCACGCAGACCTCAGCAATAGCAAAACAGAAGGAGGCAGAGTAAGCTGCAGCTCGAGAGAAAGCAACACAGCAGAAGGAAGTTATCGCTAAGGAAACTACTCATAATGCAGTTGCTGATAAAGAGAGGGTAGACAAAGAAACTACCAAAGAGGTTGAGGAGTCTAATTCTTAGCACACCGAGGACCAGTAAGGGTCAGAGGTAGAAGGAGGTGGTGGCACGGAGCAGGGAACCCCCTTTGTGATTAAGAAAAGACTGATGCAGACCACCTCGGGACCGCAAAAGAAGTAGAAGTCCACCAGATTCTCCTAGGTGGATCCGCTAGTCCTCATTGAGGGGGACTTAGATGAGAATGGAGACAAGGTCCAAGATACGACAACAGAAATCTGGACCCAATTTAAGCAAGAATACCAGCAGGTGCTGGGAAATGTGCAGAAGGATCTGCGTAACCTACAGATCCATACAGGGCAACTACAAGCAAGCGTAGATTAGACAAGTGGGATTCAGGCAAGCCTACAACAAGCAAGTATGACGGTACTCGACACAGATTGGACTTTGGATCTCCATTTCCAATTGTTGGACAAGACCCTACGTGCCTAATCATAAGATGCCAATGCCCAACGATCGCAACTTAAGGATATGGGCATCAATCTTGTGGAACTCCCTCTCTAGACTCTACATGAACTGGACCAAGGCGTCTCCAATGAGACGAGGGTTAGGGAGAAGCACACTGTGTTGGTCATTAGTGAAGATAAGCCCAATAACTAGTAGATATTTCAAGAAAAGGAACAGGCGCTGAAAGAGAAGGAAGAACTTGCCACACACAACCAGAATTTAGAAGCAGCAATTACACAGGCATGTAATGCAATGCCTAAGCTCAACATTGTAGCAGATGCAGAATCAATAGAGAAGATTCAGAAGCTAGTTGCAATGGTCAGAGAGTCTAAAGATGAAATCAGTTGAGTCTGATTTGAGCTTTAGTTACAAATCTCGAAGCTGCAATTGAATTTGTAGCCGACAACTCCACCGAAAGTTCGGGAGCAACGCGAAGCAGCTATCAAGGAGGGAATGGCCACACTAGACGCAACAGTCAAGGACTACACAAAATTATTTGAGCGGGCCATGGAGCTCTTGACATCTCTACAGGAGGACCCCACTCTTGAGAATATTGGCACTGACATTGGAGAGAATCTGTAACAATTTTATGAAATAAGGTCGACCGCATGCACTTTGGCGCCTGTACAGCAGTTCGCGCCATTGCAGTAAGGGAGGCAGCTATAGAATGAAATTGAAGGGTTGCACTGGAAAGAGGCCATTCTTAGGTCTGAATCACAACTGTGGATAGAGGAAGCCAACCATATCACTCTGTCATTACAGAACAAGCTAAAGGGAATCTAATAGACATAAAGGACAATGGGCCTCGCAGTGGAAGGCCCCACTACAGAGAAGCTAGTCGAGGAAGTGCAGAAGGCAGCGATGCGGGGAACAACTAATCTACAGGTTCTGAAGATGGACTTTCACAAACTCCAAGCCAATATTGAAGCGTTGATTGAGTGGCTTGAGGACGAGTCACTAAATTGTGTTGGGGGCCTATTGGGATAGGGTCCCTAGGGTAAATTTTGATAAATTTTGTAAGTTATTTTTGTAAAGATGGAAAGTCTCCGCGATTTGTAGAATATGAGTGTGAAGATAGTAAAATTCAATGGGGCTTTAGTCCCTTAGGTGGGTAGGTGATAGGAAGGTTTTGAGACCCGCCCATGGTCTATGGACCATGGTATTGTAAGGGAAAAGGCTATAAATAGAAGAGTCATAGCGAGTCTAAGGGATAACTCATTGATAGAAATATTTGTAAGGCCAAGTAAGCTAACGCGGGAAAGGTCTGTTTCTTGTACTCAGGGGAAGGGGAAGGTTCTTTTAGCTGAGTGCGCGGATACCTTGGTAAGTCCGCAGGTTGAGTGCACGGGCCCTTGTAGCTGAGTGCGTAGGGAAAAAGAGTTTGTATCTGAACAACTACATCTAATAAAGACGGTTTGATCCAATTCTTGTGCATTTGTGTATTTATTCTTACTTATGCAGTTTTCTATATTTTCGCTCTGTATTGCAATCTATATGAATGAATTCTTAATTTGTGCGCGAAGGTAATAGATCAATACAAATTATACATGTTATGAATAATTAAAGGTCTTCGCGAAGATCTGGAAATTGTTTAAATGAATTACTATAAATATTTGTTCCAGAAGGATTAGGGCTCACGAAGGTAGAACTAAGCTCTAGGAGTCGCAGGAACCTATCACATAGACCTCTAGATGTAAAAACTTGCTTTTGTCATCCCCCAATACTACTTCGGGTGAGACTGCAGCCTGTGCTATGCGGGTTATTGCCGAAAGGGCTAGCAATTAGTGTTTTGTTGGTTGGTGTAGTTAACTTTGAACCTAGGTTAGGCTCCATCAAGCCAACACTTGGTAGTCCTCCAAATATTCCCTGCATAAAAATCTATCCCAGTTGAACTGAACCCCAATGTTGCACTATGTTGCTAAGGAAACCATGACGATGGGGACTTTGTTTTATCTACCTGTTGTGATCACCTTCTTTGCTTGAACTGCGGATACTTACTCCAGTCATTGAAGTCCCAATCCTCCATCTTTAACTGTAGAAATTTTTCCAATAATTCTCCTTCAAATGGAATTTTTTATGGTAGCAGCGGTGTGAAAGTGTCGAATTTCGCATCTTTGGGATATTTAATCGTCTTGGAATCTAGTTTCCTTGGTGGAAAATATGGTGGAAGCACAGAGGGAATTTATGTGCCCTCTGTCTCCATCTGTTGCATCTCGACTTCCTCCTCACTATCATGGATTTGTTTTGGTTCTTTCTGTTGCACTAGTTTCTTTGCCTTCTGTGCAGGTTTCTTATCCTACTTGTTCTTTGTTCGCTGCTCTTTTTCTACCTTCTTTCTCAGGGATGTCCTTAGCTCTACTCCAGAGGCTTCAACTGGTCTCTTTTCTTGTCTTCTTTGTGGTTGTTCTTCCATGGCTACTTGTTTTTGCAATGACCTCGTGCGCCTTGGGGAAACAGGTACACTTGATGCTGCAGATTTACCAGTCTAGGCTTCCATGATGCCTGCTAGCCCTTTCTCTACAAAATCTCTAGCAAGCTCTTCTAAACTTCTCTCATACATACTGCAGGTGGCACTAAGACTCTTCTCCTTTTATCCTTTAGTGTGAATCTCCAGGGACAAAGTCATCCCTGTATACTTTCAATCTGCTACCATTCACTCATCCTGGAATCAGCTACCCATTTAACTTCACGAGATAAACTACACCACCATCAGAGATGTGCTTGATGATATACGGTCCTAACCAATGTGTTTTAAATTTTCCTAGGAACTTCACGAATTTGTTATCATATAAAAGTACAATATCTCCTTCCCGGAATGTCTTCTTCTTGATGTGCCTATCATGCCAAGCTTTCTCCCTAGATTTTTTTACTTGTTGATGAAAACCTACTATAAACACGTCTTCTTCAAGAGCAAGTAATTGTTCCATCCTTTCTTCCATTATATCAGAGTCTTCCATGTCTATGAAGGCTGTAATTATCAAACTTGGCACAATGTATTCCATAGGTGTGATTTCTTCTTATCCATATACCAACCTAAAAGGTGTATGTCCTGTCATTTTCTTGCATGTTGTCCTATATGCCCACAACACTGCTGGAATCATTAGATCCTAATCATTTTTGTTCACATTGCACACTTTTTTGAGTGCATTTTCCATAATCTTATTGAATGCTTCCATAGTTCCATTTGCTTGAGGATGATAAGGAGTGTTATTCTAGTGGTAAACTTGAAATTCCTCAGTTAATGTTTCAATGGTTTGATTCAAGAAATGTGACCCTTGATCACTCATCAATATCTTTGGACACCTAAATCTGGACAAAATATACTCAAATATGAACTTCGCAGCAGTTTCTATGTTGTAATGCTTCACAGCCTCTGCTTCAACCCACCTAGTCAGATAATCGGTAGTAGTGATTATATACCTCGCACCAGTGTTTTTCCCTGGTGGATTGATCGATCCCACAAAATCAATAGCCCATTTGTCAAAATCCTGCAATGTTACTTGTGGTATTAGTGGAATTTCATCTCTTCTTGAAGGTTTTCCTATTCTTTGGCAGATATCACAAGCTCGATAATATTCCTTTGCATCTTCGTGTAATGTAGACCACCATAGTCCTGCTCTTAAAAAATTTTGTGTAGTGGCTTTCCCTGCATAATGTCCACCAACTATGCCACTATGAGCTTCTATCAAAATTATCTGTCTTTTCTGCTTAGTGTTAACGGGAAAAGTGTCTACTCAGAACGACCCTATCCCACTAAGGTGTGATAGTGACCTTAGAAACAAACAAGGAAAACTACTTTCGTATTCTTCTTTATGAACTATAAACGAAGAGGAATAGGATGAACCAACCTCTGTCTTGCGCTAGTCCTTTTGATCCAATCTCTCTCCTCTTTGACAGCTTCCAGCTACCTGCTCCCTTACTTGCCCAGCTTCACCAAGTTCCTGTAAGATCACAGAAGAAGAAAACTACACAAAGACATGGATTTATATTCATAAATAGCTTAGGATCAGATTTAAGCTAAACATACAAATGTAACAAACATCAATGAAACACAAGCATGTAGGAGAAACTCAAATAGTTTTATTGATATAACAAGAAGGTCCAGGAGGAGTTACAACCGATGATTCCTGATCCAGCATCAACCTCCCAGCAAAGGAATCCCCTCTTCACCTCCAACAAAGCATAAATCACCCAATACTCTGATATCTATCTCAAAACCAACAGCAATTCTCTGCAATGTACAAAATTCCAGCCCCCTGGATCTCTGGGATGAGGGATACATATACAGATGTATGCAAAGAGGATGAGTCAGCTTATGATCTGACTAGTGGCTTCTCTCTGTCAGTTCTTGCTTCCACTTGGAGACTGAGAGCCTCTTACTCATCCTTGGTCGAACTCAGTGAGGCAAGTGTCATTGGGGAAGATTCTGGAAGCTTCCATTATCTGTCCACCTCGCGGAATGACACTGCCATTTGTCATTTCCCGCTCAACGCACCCTGGTAGTGCATTTAGGTGCATTGCAATGCACCTAGCTAGTGTACTTGGGTGCTATGCAATGCAGCTAGCTAGTGGGGCAGCTGAAATGATCCTGATTTGACTGATTCTGAGCAGTTTATGGTGGAGAACTTCTGGGAGAAGCTGTAATTTGTTGACCTTGTTCCTTTAGGGGCCGGAACAACACTTTTAGGGACTTAAGATCCCTTGGTTTATGGACATTTCATGCTTAGAGCTGTAAGGCACAAAAATGTCTATAACAGTTGCCCCCTAAAGTATGAGGCCGTTTATCAGGTGAAATGCTTTATTAGGAGGATCCGAAGTTCTTTCAATGTTGGGAGGAGACCTGTAATAAGATAAAATACAATACATTATCTTCATATTGTTTTCATGATCTAGCTGAGGCGGGAATTCCCATGCTCAGCTTTATAAATTCATTTTCATGTACATAGGACAGACAATCGTCTGATGGTAGACTGATGATTCTGATAGAGCCATCATCCTTTTGGTAGGATGATTATCTGTGCTGCAATGTTGTACATTTCAATGTCCTTATTCTCCTGAATATATATCGCAGCCAGGATGGATGAAACTAGATCTGGGGTCTTCAATCTCGTCCGATCTTCACTCGAAGTACAAGTCGATCCATGTGAGAAATGTTTTGAAGTCGAACATGGAAAGACATCGCTTGATTACCAGTCAATGATGTAAACTGTTAACAAGCGCGAGAGGAATCACCGATAATGATGATGACCCTCAAGGTACTGCAGTACAATTCACGTGGTGTGAATAAAGGACTTGGCGTCGAACACCACGCAAAATCTTTCGGTCGAAGGTCATTGATGTATACTTGTCACTGGAAGTGAGAAACTTGCCATTGAGGCATGCAAGCTTCAAAGTACTGAAGGGGGTGTTCCTAGATCAACTTCTTGGATAATGAGCTGATGTCGACAAGAAGTGACCCGTCAAAGGAGGGCCTTAATGAATCCCACATCAATGACACGGAACGGAGCAAATGATTTTGATGGAGGTGAAAACAATATGATGATATATGGTTCAGGATGGCGGTCATGAAAGAATGAAGTATAATGTATGGTAGTGGATGGGACACGGGTGACTTCTCTGGATGACTTCTCTTGAACATGTCGGCGACACTTATGTGATGGATTGGTAGCATTTACCCCAAATGTGGATGGTATGGCGTGACCATGGTGATGTGACCAGTGAATGAAACAACCCAACCCGACTTAGGCACGGAATGGAAGTGTCATGTTCAAGAGCGACTTGCTACCAATAAAGATTCTTTGAGTTTTCTTCCCAATTTTTCCCCAGTCATTGCTGACCAGTACCTCTTTATTTTTGTCAAGCTTGAGGAGGATAACATATGCTTGCTCTATAATTTGCCCTTCGGGCAAACCCATCGCTATGTTTTAACGAGCCTAGCGATAGTGAAACTCATTCTCGTCTAAAGACAAGTTTGTCACTATTAATCTTTTTAACGAGTTTAACGACAAAGATAACTCGGTCCTTTTCATTTTTAGAGAGTCTGAAAAGGTACGTAAAGGTAACTCCAAAATTCCTTTTTCGTCATCTAATCCCTTAAGTCCAAAAAAGTATAAAACAATACAGAAGGGATGAATTTTCGATACTTTTAACGAGCCGAACAAAACAAGCACTCGATCTTTTTGTGCAATAATCCCTCAGGTCCAAAAAGATTAAAATCTAGAGGAGGGATAGCACTTCCGGTCGCTTTAACGAGCTGGAAGGCCAAAACTCAGCAATCTTTTCATATTTTACGAGTCAGTTGAAAAGAGCTTAAAGAAGACTCGTCTTTTGAGGAACGAGTGATAAAATGGGTAGCAGCTGATTCCAGGTAAGGTTTGGAATTTTCCAATCACGTCAGTGTCACAAGGATGGCTAGTGAAATCACTCTTCACAGCTGTTCCTCAAAATGGGTAAACCATCAAATGGAGGTGAATGATCGGCCAATGGAAAAGTGGAGGTGACAGTGCAAACACGACCAAGGCTTTAATGGCTGAAATGCTTCATTCACGGTGGTTATTTACCGGGGAATAGTTCATTTTTTAATGAGCTTAAACGCGGGTGGAAACATTTGCTCATGTCTTATGTTTATTTTTTAACGAGCTTGAACTATGTGCTAAAACTGCTCGATTAATCCAGTCATATGATAAGAATGTCTCATATAAAACGGCAACTTTTAGATTTTTGCATTCTGTGCTTTATTCCCTGCTTTTCTGAGCCCCTGGGGTTTGAGGGATTCGTTCTACCATCAACGCACCCTTAGTACATCGAAACCTGCGCTGAATGCTAGCCTGTATGAAGGCAGTTTGACATTCAACGCAGCTGGAACACTGCTGCAGGTGCGTTGGGCGCAGAAAGGGAATTTGTTGCACAGTTTTTGATGGAATTTTTGCCTGTTTCTCATCAAAATCAGGATCTAACCCCTCTCTTGTTTGTTTTTTCAGAGATCTCGAAGCAAGATGACCCTTACATGGTGAGAATGAGAACATGAAGAAGAGGACATGATTTCCCTACATGATCCAGTTACAGTGAACGCGCTGCGGAATTTTGGCTTGCTGAAGTTCTTCCGCATTTCTAGCATGAGACAGCAGATTAACTTACCGCAGTATTTGCTCAATGCTTGGGATCCTATCAATCAAGTTTTCCAGATTAGGGGCAAATCTATCCCCTTGACTGCAGTAGACATCTGTTTCTTGACTGGCTTGTCGAGGCATGGTGCCCCCATCTCTTTGTCAGGTTCGGCCCGAGGAGGCGATTCTGTGAGAGATTATGTCCGCCAGTATTGCAGGGAAGGATCTCAGCCGAGTAAAGACGGCAAGATCATCATCCGTGATGTCACTGACAGGTCCCTTAGGACTATCCTGTTTACTTTTGGTAGGATGGCCGGTAGTGCGTCTCTTCATGTAGCCAACAGATCCTATATGCAGCATGCCTTGGAATGCCTCCAACCGAAGGTATTCAACTGGTGCGACGCAGTACTTCTTGTGATGAAAGAACAGTTGACCAAGATAAAGAACGGGAGGTTGAAGAACTTTGGGTTCGGTTCTATTTTGACCGCCTTCTCAAGTCGCCATTTTGTTAACGGGAAAAGTGTCTACTCAGAACGACCCTATCCCACTAAGGTGTGACAGTGACCTTAGAAACAAACAAGGAAAACTACTTTCGTATTCTTCTTTATGAACTATAAATGAAGAGGAATAGGATGAACCAACCTGTGTCTTGCGCTAGTCCTTTTGATCCAATCTCTCTCCTCTTTGACAGCTTCCAGCTACCTGCTCCCTTACTTTCCCAGCTTCACCAAGTTCCTGTAAGATTACAGAAGAAGAAAACCACACAAAGACATGGATTTATATTCATAAATAACTTAGGATCAGATTTAAGCTAAACATACAAATGTAACAAACATCAATGAAACACAAGCATGTAGGTGAAACTTAAATAGTTTTATTGATATAACAAGAAGGTCCAGGATGAGTTACAACCGATGATTCCTGATCCAGCATCAACCTCCCAGCAAAGGAATCCCCTCTTCACCTCCAACAAAGCATAAATCACCCAATACTCTGATATCTATCTCAAAACCAACAGCAATTCTCTGCAATGTACAAAATTCCAGCCCCCTGGATCTCTGGGATGAGGGATCCATATATAGATGTATGCAAAGAGGATGAGTCAGCTTATGATCTAACTAGTGGCTTCTCTCTGTCAGTTCTTGCTTCCACTTGGAGACTGAGAGCCTCTTACTCATCCTTGGTCGAACTCAGTGAGGCAAGTGTCATTGGGGAAGATTCTGGAAGCTTCCATTGTCTGTCCACCTCGTGGAATGACACTACCATTTGTCATTTCCCGCTCAACGCACCCTGGTAGTGCATTTAGGTGCGTTGCAACGCACCTAGCTAGTGTACTTGGGTGCTATGCAACGCACCTAGCTAGTGTACTTGGGTGCTATGCAACGCAGCTAGCTAGTGGAGCAGCTGAAATGATCCTGATTTGACTGATTCTGAGCAGTTTCTGGTGGAGAACTTCTGGGAGAAGCTGTAATTTGTTGACCTTGTTCCTTTAGGGGCCGGAACAACACTTTTAGGGACTTAGGATCCCTTGGTTTATGGACATTTCATGCTTAGAGCTATAAGGCACAAAAATGTCTATAACACTTAGGAACATACCTGCACAATATTTCATCTAGCCCCAATTAATACAAATGCCTTGCTATCAGTGAAAAATTTGTTTCCTTAACCATGATCTCTTTCTTTTGTTGTGTAGTGTATTCTGAAGGGGCCATTCCTATGGTTAAGAACTGAATAATATCAGTGAAGTGTTCATATGCTACTCTGATCAAAAACAACAACGCATCAGGAAGACTATCCTCTATATTTGTTGGTTCTTCTCCTGTTTCTATCCTTGACAAATGATCAGGTCCAACATTTAGTCTTCCTGGATTAACAATAACTTCAAAGTCATACTCCTAAAATAGTAATAGCCACCTGCAAAATTTTCCTCCTAAAACAGGCTTGTTTACCAAATATTTTAGTGCTTAGTGATCTTTGAACATCTTGAAATGTGATCCCAACAAATAATGTCTGAACTTCTATAATGCATATACCATAACTAGACTTTCCCTTTCTGCAGTTGCATAGTTCTTTTCTGCTTTAGAAAATTTCCTACTTGTAAAAGCTATGGGGTGATCTATTTCTCCTGCACTCGGTTGTGCCAATACTACTCCTAAAGCTATGCATGAAGCATCCACAAGAACATGAAATTCCTTATTCCATTCTTGGAAAACCAAAATAGGTGCAGTTAACATATTTTATTTTAGTGTGTCGAGGCTCTTTTCACATTCTTCATTCCATAGAAATGTTACATCTTTATTCAATAGTTTTTCCATTAGCACAGTGACTTGCGCATATCCTTTGATAAATTTTCTATAATATCTAATATGTCCCAGTGTGGTGCGAAGCTGCCTAACTGTCTTCGGTGGAGGTAAATTCTCAATGATAGCAATATTCGTAGGATCCACCATCAATCCTTTCTTGCAAACAATGTGGCCTAGAAATATACCAAAAGGTACATAGAATATACACTTCTTGATATTCGGAGAAATATGATACTGTCTGCATGTGTCAAGCATTAGTCCTAAGCTTGCAACATGTTTCATCAATAACCCAATCATTGTCCAATCATCAATGTATACTTCTAAGAACTTGTGAATATACTCTTTTAAAGCTACAACCACTACTCTTGAAAATATTGCCGGGGAATTTTTCAACCCAAAAGGAATCATGGTATACTGATATGAACCCCATTCTGTAGCAAAGGTGGTCTTATGTCAATCCTAACCTCCTACATTGTCCAATATTTCATCAGTGAAAGGAGTAGGGAATGGATCATGTAGACATGCATCATTTAACTTCCTTAAATCAACACAAATCCTGATTTCACCCTGTGTTTTATTTTCTTGTACTACCATAGGACTTACCCACTCTGATTCTTCCATAGGTTCAATGATTCTAGCTACTATCATTTTCTCAAGTTCTTTCTTCACTTTTTCTTTGTATTTTGGATTCAGTCTATAAGGCCTTTGCTTAACTGGCTTCACATCAGGCTTTAGAGGAATCCTCATAACCCCTAAATATCCTACAATGCCCTTCATATTTGAAAACTTAGTGGGAAATAACTCATGGTATTCATGCAAAAGATCTGTCACTTTGCTAATTGTTTCTTCATCCGAGTAATCTCCTATCGTTGTAAACTTCGGCTCATCTTCTGACCCTATATTCACCTTCTTTGTCTTTAATGGATTTTTTATATCAGGGATTTCTATCTCAGGTCCATTCACTTCATGGTGGCCTTCATATTCTATAATGTAAATATTGCAAGGGTCTTCATCTTCTTCAGCAACAATGTTGTATCATTCTAGTACATTCTGTAGCTGCGCAGCCCAATCAGGCTGCCAAGTGAGTGGAATTTCATTCTCAAAAATCTTCTTTTTAACTATCTAAAGGGTTGAATCTATATATGGATAGTCATCTTCAAAGCTAAATGTCAATATAAACCCATCAACCATTTATGTCCAGCTCGTAGTACCATGTTGAAGTTCTATTTCCAAATACCAGTTTTGAGGAATTGTCTCCAATGTATGGATGAACCCATGCACCCATTCTTCTCATGGAATCTCCTTCCATGTTGTCATGCAAAGTTGGATGTGCTCTCTAGGATCAGTTTGACCATCATATTTATCTGTCAATTCTATGTCTACTTGAAAAAACTTTACCCATATCATCCTTTGACATTCTTGCCAAGTTCCTATGTTCTTCTTATGTGTACCCCACCATCTAGCAGGAGTAGCTCTTAGGGTTATATCCAGGGCTAATAATATTTGACATTCTGGTACATGTTCTTCATATTCTTCAAGAAAAATATTTATATCACCCAAACCATCATAGTAAGGAAAATTACATACCTCAGAGGTTATACAGTGAAGTGACTTAGTCACTCTTGCACATCGCCTTGTAGACACTTCATGTAACATGTTTTGCCAATTTTCTAATTCTTCTTTTGAATCCGAACCACAGGAGATTTCATGATCCCAACTTAACTTTCCATCTGTAGTAGGGTTGATCCATTCTTCTTATTTGGCTGTCACTTGATAGATGTTATCTATATCAATTGCATTGTACTCCTCTTTAACTAGCTCAGTATACCTTGCTCCTTCTGATGGATCCAAGGGAATGATCACTCTCATATTGTTGCTTTCAAATATCATTTTCCTCTTCTTCAAGTTGATTATAGCCATGTTAGAAAATTCCCAATCCAATCCAAGTAATGCAGGATAGGGGTTACTATCATCCACAATTTCTATTACTTCAAAATCTATAGTAGTGCACACCCGTTCAATGTCCACTGTAATGCTTGATAATCTTCCTAGAGGAACAATCTTATGTTGATTCTCCATTCTCAGCTGAATAGGTGACCATTGCAACTTTGTTTTACCCATTAGTTCCCATTTTTTCTTCGTCGGGACATTAGCTTCAGATACCAAATCTAAAATAACTTTGTCCATATCGTATTCTCTTATTTGTGCAGTAAGCCTCATTTCCTTTCCAGTTCTCTTTTATCTATATAAATTTTTAACTTCACACATTTCACTCCGTGGTACTTCCTTAGATTCGCAGGAGTCTATCAATTCTTGCAGTCCTTCTACAACTTTCTAGTTTCTCAACAACTTCATAAAGTTTCTAGAAAAGATTTTAAAATACTTGGATCCATATATTGTGTCGCAGCTTCTATAATGTCGTTGTTATTATTCTGCTTTGGATGCATGCTAAATGTTGAAGCTCCTGCGTCCATAAGGCTTCGCTTCACCTCCATAAAGACTTATTTTTCCTTGTGAATATCGAGCATTGGTGCTTTCTCTGTAATCTTTCTAACCCATGTATCTTCAACCACCTTCTTCCCATCTGCTTTGTCATTCCTATTGCAGCTCCATCCTTGTTACAATATTGATGTGAGGTTCATATGTCCTTAGTTCCATATTCATCATATGAATGTTCTAGGTTGGTTGTGGATTCTCCTTTTCTTTCATTTTCACTATAAGTATCAGACACTCTTCAATGACATGATTGATGAACCCTAGTATTGCAACAAGGATGATGAAACTCCCAGAGCTACCAACTTTACTTTATCAAATCGGGCTTTTGTACAAACTTGGAGGTGACAATGCTATATACAAAGCAGATGCATCATTCTACTCATATCACTCTCAACTAGGTCACTTGACCATTAGGTTTCCATATCATTCCTCTATTGAACTAAAAGGAGTCTGACTACTGAAAGCAGAATATAAAGGATAGTTCTAGTGCAGAGAAGGTAAATGCTTGTCAATTCAAGAAATGAAAGATTCCAACTTGTAAATGCTATGAAATGACACAAATCATTTGCAGAAAGGAAACTATGTTAATATTGCACTTGATCACCTAGCTATCAGGGTTGCTTGAAAATAGAATATTACTCTACCATTTCATAATTCAAAAATGCATGCATTAACTATCTCATTCACACTTGCATAATAGATAAAGTTCTAATTACTAGATTTAGAAATAAAAGGGCTAATCCTATCTGATCCTGCAAGAGAGAAAGGAGTGAAAGTACTAGTCTAGGTGGCACTTCTGGTTATGGATTCCAAGATGAGGGATTAAACTACTAAACTAGGCTAGGCTATCATTGCAGGTCATAACAGGGTCAAAACAGGCTGCTACAGGTTTGCTACAGGATGTCCTAAACCACTACAAGAAGTTGGTTGCGAGGTTTTTTAGGGAAAGAATGGTGAGATAAATTGTTGGAAGGGTGTATGATAGTGGTGAAAATGTGGGGAAGGTGATCATCACCCTTGGCCAAGCCCAGCATTCCAAGAAGATTGGATTCGACTAAGACAGCTTGCTGATAGTGTCTGAAAGATAGAGGTTCAGAATATGGGTTGGCATGCATCAACAGAAGGTGGAGAAGACCTAGATGGGGATGGTTGGAGGAGTCCCTTGTTGCAGATCAAAAACCCTGCAATTACACCTATTCCTCTTTTCATTTTCAAATGATTGCATGTCAATGTTGAAAAGATGAATTGAATTTGGAAAATATGATCTAATTATTGCTAAGGAATGAATCTATGAAAGGAACTACCTTCCAAGACACAACAATCTTAAGAAGCAGAATAACAACTGTAAATATTCCCAAGAAATCATAAACAGCTAAGACTAAAACTTAATCTATGCAATGGACAAATAAAAGTCAAACTCTATTTTTGGGCTGTGAGAGTGGGGTCCTCTAATCATGATCCCATGAGGGAGATGAGATAGGGGTCACTATCACAATATTTTTGATATATTTTACTCTATTTCACTGCAACAACTAATTTATCCTTTAAGCTAATGGAAGCATGAATAAACCAACAACTTTAACAATCTTTTAAGCTGAACGACACATGAATAAAATGCATCAACTAATCAACATTCTAGCCTAAGAATATAGATACAAGAGAGGAACTTATGCTACTAGGGTTGGGCCCTAACCCAAGAGCTTCAACCCCCTGAGTCAACTAAGTGTTGGATCAAAACATAATTTCTCATTATCATAAAAGGTGTCAAATACATCATAACATGACAATCAAAATGTGTTGCAGCAAAAATGGTCTCTTTGGCTATCATAAATTTGAATCCTAATGAGTCCCTTAGGTTGCTTATTTATACAAAAATGGAGCTACCGACAACTCCCAAGAAAATATGGATACTTGGATCCCTAACTCGAGTATAGGTGGGTCTAACTCTTCCTTCACTTGCATTGGCTCGGCTACCAATGAACTTGACATGTTTGGCTGCTAGTGAACCCAAGCTGATGAGATAGAGTGGGAGATCTTCGACTGATTGGAGGAGTTAAGGACAAAGACCACCTCCTAGAATCTCTCTTGCTTGTCTACTATGAGTTCCTACACCCAAATCAATTCAAACTTTCTCCAACTCCTACATTTAACACACATTAGGACATGTGACATAATAACACATCTTTACTCCTCACATTAAGCATAATATAACAAAATATGTGGATAAATGTGAGAGAAGACAATTTAATAAGCTAGAGAATGGAATTTTGACCCATATAATTTACCTATTGATGATCCTCATCGTGACCCCCCTCTTGAAACTGTTGCTCATCCTCTAAGGAACCTAGTCATCTATATCCATGTCCTTCATGGCTTTGGTGGCCTCTTTGACATCCCAAGCTTCTGCAGATGGTGTCTCTTCCTGAGGGTAGAATCTTGCATTTTTCTCTATCTCTTCCTACTACTTTCTTCCATCTTCTTCCTTCCTTTCTTCCTATATACCCAACAAAGAAGGTGGAGTAAGCTTCAGTCCAATCCAATTTCTCTTTAATCTCTACATGGCCCTCTTGTACAAAGGTGTTCTGGCCAATGCATTTTTCATCCTCTAAGGAGTGTGATATTCTATAATCTGGAGACTTTGTGGTAGGGTATTCCACCTTCTCTGACATGCATGTTGGCTCTCTATCTCCAAAATTCTGAGAGTGTCCTCAAAGTGACATATGGATTTTTCTTGGGTGGAAAGGTATATAGGTGCTAGCTTATCATCATTGGAAATGATGTTGTGATTGCTGATTACAGCCATGGAACTTATCTTCTCTACCTTGATGTAGAGGGTTTCATTTTCTTACTTTGCCAATACTCTTTTCACCTCCTCAGCTCTGGATTTCCCATGCCATATCCATGATGCAAGGGTCATCAGCTGCAAGTCTCCCAATTTTGCATTGGTGTCCCAAATATTCATGTCAGTTAAGGTGAGGTTGTGTAGGTGGAACTCAGCCAATTTGGTTATGTATTCCATGCCACTTTTGTCACACAACTAAATGAACTGTCTATAGTATAAGAATGGCATGGACCCATGTTCTTCTAATGTCTTGATCTAGAACTACATCCATTGGCCTTTTAGGAAGACTGCATAGGATTTGGATGGCAGTCTGCATTGAAGTGCCTCCATGGAGAGGCTTGTTATTGTGGCCAATTGAGTCTCCTTCTATTGAAATTTATTTTTCAACCATTTGTTTTCTACCTTTAGCTGTGTTCTCATGGTGTATTCTCTATCCCTCAACTCACTCAATTCCTTACCCATTTCTATGAATTTTTCTTCCATAAGGCCCACATCTTCCACTTTCTTGACTTTGGCAATTTTCATCCACCAATGTGCCCTTCCTCTTTCTCCTTCAAGCTCAAAGAAGAGAGGGATTGCAAATTTCGATGGGATCACTTTACCTCCTTCAATGAACTTGTAATAGGAGCTAAAATTGGGATGTGGACTAAGCTCCTGAAGTTCTGGAAAATCTTTCTCAAATTTTCTTGGAGAAGTTTCCCCCTCCTATAACTATTGTGTTGCCTTTGTGCCCTCTTTCTGACCCTTTTTCTCTTCGGTCAAAGGGGCACCCTGCACGATCTTTGGATTTTGTTGTGTCTGTTGGACTGTGGGGTCGACGAGATGCAGGAGTACGATATCGGCCTTCGATGCCAAGAACCTCTAATAATCCTTAAGTGTGAGCCCAGGGAATCCGCCAATAGTCGATCATTGATGCCACATGGCAGAGAAAGAAAGTGGCAGCTTGGTCCTTTGTTTTTCCCTACTTTTTCTTTGTTAACCTTTTCGGCCCTTTCCCGACGATTTCACATAATATCGCAAGATCGACCCCCACAAGGTATTTTAAGTTTAGAACCCGTCAATCCACCAATATGTTGAGCTATGGGACTGTGAGGTCGTCGGGATGCACGGTGTGGGATTATGCCATGTGGAGGAGAGAGAAGGGGGATGGCCCACGCCTATTTTGTTAAGAATTTCCTTTGTTAACCTTTTCGGACCTCCCCCGATGATTTCATGGTATATCGCAAAATTTGCCCCCGCAAGTTCTTTTAAAGTGTTAGCCCCTGGATCCACCAGTGTGTTGATAATGAGGGATGCAAGATTCAGTATGCCCAAGGCCCTAGATCCACCAGTGTGTTGATAATGAGGGATGCAAGATACTTAGCCATTTTCTTGGTTTGCTGGTCTTTACCAAGGTATACCTTCAAAATGCTTTATATTCTACTTCAAGAGTCCATTTTTGGACTTCCATATACCGCTGGAAATCCCTTTCCGAGTGCTACGCAATGGGAAGGGTCTAATTCATCTATGAGATCTTATGTGGCCAGGGAAAGTGGCTCCAAACTTCACTGCTCTTGGGCAACTTTGACCATCTGAAACCCACAAAGCAATAAGTGAGAACATTGGCTCCAACTGGGGACAATGCCTTACTGGCAAGGTGCTGAGGACCATTTACAGGCATTTCCAGCAGTTCACCGTCCAATTTTTCAAGCATGTAAGTGTTATTTCCCCTTTCTTTTGCAATATTGAAGGGGCCAAACCATAGTGGATCAAGTTTCCCATGCTTGCCTTTGTCTTCTCGTCAAACATCCAACCTAAGAACTAAATCTCCCTGCTAAAGAGGTTTGTCCTTAGCCTTCTTGTCAAACAAAGATTTCATCATTTGTTGGTAGTTTGACAGTTTGGTCCCCACCCACTCTCTGTTCTCGTGAAGCTCCACCAGCTGATTGATCCTTCTAGTCAATGCGCTAGGCTCTTCCTCGACTTCTCGTAGCAACTTAGCTACTTGAATTGCTAATTGGATAGGGAAGACAACAGCCTTGCCATATACTAGCTCAAAAGGAGATTTCCTAGTGGATCTTTTGGGTGTTACACAGTTAGCCCACAGAGAAAACTTTAGTTGACAGTCCTAGTTCCTTTGATTTTCAGTGATGGTCTTCTATAGAACTCTCACTACAGTTTTATTAGAAGACTCATCCAAGCCATTCCCTTGAGGATTGTATGTAGTGGAGTGTCCAACAATGATGTTGAATTTGTGGCAGAAGTTGATGAACTTGGAAGATTTGAAGACCTGTGCATTATCAGTGATTATTTTAAAAGGACACCCAAAGCGAGACAGTATGTTCTCCTCCATGAATTTTATCACCACTGAATCAATAGCATTCCTAGCTGGGATAGCCTCTACCCACTTGGTGAAATATTTAGTGGTTGTTAAAATCCATTTGTGTTGGCCGCTAGAAGGTGGGTTGATTTCTCCGATGAAGTCCAATCCCCACTATCTAAAGGGATCCTCTACATGCACAGGAATCATGGGGAGAGGAGAAAACTTCTGTCTTTCAGTAAACAGCTAGAATTTTTGGCATGACCTAACCTTAGAATAAACATCTCCAAATAGCATGGGCCAGTAAAATCCTGCCTTGATAATTTTGTGTGTTGTTGCCTTCCAACTGTAGTGTTCTCCACAGAATCCCCCATGGAAATCCTCAATCACTTCTTAGGTTTCTCCCTTATCCAAATACAGCAGTAATACCCCCACCGGTTCCTTCCAGTAGAGAAGTCCATTGGATATAATGTGTTTTTGTGCCTACAATCTCAAACTCTGGTATTTTGATCTATCTAGTCACAATGGGCATCTTAGAAACAAGAGGTAATGAACAATGTTATTATATGTAGGTGATCCCTCATACTTGGCATAGATCTTCTGTTCAACCATTTTAATTATGCTCTATTCATCCTCTGGATTACCCTCCTCTATGATCAAGCTTATCCCTAGATCTTGGTAGTTGGATTCAAACAAAATCTTGGCCAACCCCTGGCATTTGATGAGATTGGTAGGCTTGATTTCCAACTCATATTCCTATATTTTAGCTATCCATCTACCCCTCTTTCCTTCGCTACCTTCCTACACCCAAATGTCTTTGACTACAGTCATTGGGACAAACGTTGTGATTTCAGATTGCATTACATACATACAGAATGACTTCAGTGCCTTGACCAGTGCATAAGCTTGTTTCTCCAATATATCATACTTCAGCTTAGTGTCCCTTAGGACTTGGTTGAAAAAGGAAATGGGTTTCTCGTAACCTTCTTTATTTTTCTGTAACAGCACAGCAGAAATGGTATGTGGAGAGGCAAAAGAAAAGATGTAGAAGGGAACTGAATAATCGTGGCTGACTAGCATTGGGGCCTCAGCCAAAGCTTCTTTGATCCTTGTGAAAGAATCATGGGGGACGGAGCTCCACTTAACTTCGTTCTCCTTCTTGAGCATATCTGTGATACCTTTAACTATCTCAGCATAGTTGGGTATGAATCGCCTTAAGAAATTTATCCTCCCCAAAAAGGCTTGGACTTCTTTCTTGTTTCTGGGCAGGGGAATAAGGCTGATGGCTTTGACTCGTTCAAGATCAATCTTTACTCCTTCCTGCGCTACTATGTGTCCAAGCAGCTTCCCCTCACTCAGGGTGAACTAAGATTTCTTCGAATTCAGAGAGAGGTCATACCTTCTGCACTTCTCGAAAGTGAGTTTTAAATGGAGGATATGCTCTTCATCAGTCTTAGAAAAGATTGTGATGTCATCTAAGTAGACTACCACAAATTTCTCTTGCTCGCCCACGAAAGCTATGTCCATTTCTCTCTGAAATGTGGCCCCTACATTTATCAACCCGAACGGCATGCGTGCGTACATGAAGGTTCCCCATGGGGTGGTGAAAGCAGTCTTTCTTTGGTCTTCGGGGTGGACTACCACTTGGTTATATCCTGAGAATCCATCCATCATGGACATTCTAGTTGCACCTACTACCTTTTGCAATATATTATCCATCTTGGGCAGAGGGTAGTTATCTTTTAGAGACACCTTGTTTAAATTCTGGAAGTCCACACATAGCCTTATCTCTCCGCTCTTTTTATGGACAAGGACCAGATTAGCTACCCACTCAAAGTATCTTAGAGGGACTATGATCTTGGCCTGCAGCAGCTTCCTTAACTCCTTTTCAATGGAGGGGAGTAAGAGTGGGTTTATTTGTCTGAGTTTCTATTTGCATGGATTTATCCCACCCTTCAAAGGAATTTTATGCTGAATAATATTTGTATCAAATGATTTCAAATCATTATAAGACCAAGCAAATACATCTTTGTAAGTTTTGAATAGATCTAAATACCTCTATCTGTATTGCAAGGGGATTTCTTTGGACAGCCTGATCATCTGGGGTTCCTCCTTTGATCCGATGTTGCAGTCCTCTACTTGCTCATCCTTCTCTGGGGCCATTTGTTTGGATGCTATGTCATCTTTATTGAAAAGTCTTTCAAGTGGAACAAGTCCACAAGGGATGGTGTTCCCTTTTAGTTGCAATTTTTTTTTGCCCAGCCACTGTGTCTTTCCACGGAGTGGCTTCTTGTTCTGCTTCTTCTTCTTCTTGATCAATGGTGGAGTGGGAAAACTTCCCAACAACTTCTATGAATATTTTGACCTGATTTTCATCTTTGAATACCTACCAGCATTTGACATTATCAGGTATTAAAGGCCTGTGTCTAACTTCTATCTCATATCTGAGGAGTGGATTTTGTGGGGGCTTGAAAGTACTTGCAGCTACCGCAAGAGAGTCAACCATCCTATTTTCTTCCCTGGGCAGAAGTTGGATGTTAAAGGCCAGGAAAAAATTGTCAATTAAGTCCCACACTTCATTTCGGTACATCCTCAACCTGGGGTGTTTGGCTTGGCATTGATTTCTGATCTACCTTACAACCAGTTTAGAATCTACATAGACTACTAGGAATTCAATATTCATATTTTTTTTATGTTTGTAACCCCAGGGGCAATGCCTCATACTCCGCTACATTGTTGGTCACCTCAAATTCAAACTTGAATGAGAGGGGTATCATGCTGCCTTCTGGGGATACCAACAATATTCCAACTCCATTTCCCTCCTTTGAGTTTTCTCCATCGAAGTAAGATTTCCATACTTCATTTTCATTTAAACCCTAGTATTTCAACTGCCTTTTCAGGTGCACTGATGCTTCTCCTAAGAGGTTCTCATCTTCTTCTAAGAATAGGCAAGAGATTCTACTATCTTTCCCATGTACTGGGGAGTTTTCTAAGCCTTTAGCAGGGGTCGCGAATTTCATAAACCGAAATTATCTGTACAACCTTCTTTGTTCACCTCCAAAAGTGGGAACGGTGGCATAAGTTAGATCTAGCTTGATAGATCCACCCACCTTGGAACCCCAAGATCTAGATAAGATCATCCCAAAACGAGGAGGTATATCAGCCACCATTATATCCATTACCACACTTTTCACCGGGAACTGAGCCAAGTTTACCACCAGATCATTTATCATGCCTAAGCACTTGACTCTCTTGGAGTCAAAAGAGTACAAGTATTTGTATGGTCTGGTGATCTCCAAACCCAGTTGTTCCATTACTGATAATGGAATGAGGTTGTGGGAAGCTCCTAAATCCAGCATGCAATTATGCAACAAAAGGTCATGGATCACCAAAGGCACATAAAAAGGCGTGATACAAGGATCCAACTCTTCTATATGCTTCCTAAAAACGACCATTGGCCTCTCCTCCTAGAGGTTTAAACTGTCATGGGCTGGTGCTGAGATATAGGGATACATAAATTTAGAGACCTAAGCTTTATAAATAGGTTGCTTTAGAATCTCAGTCAGAGGAACGGGAATTTTTACCTTCTCAAGCTTCCTCTGGAGACTGAATTCAAGTTGGACCTTTTCTGTACCTCCTGGCTCTATTCCTTCTTCCTTCCCACTAGCATATTCCGATAGAATAGGTGTCTCTTTTTCTATGTGTCCCTCTGAACTAGTTCTCTCCTCATCAAAGGAGACTTTTATCTTAGAAGGGTCAGGATTTAGCTTACCCTTCCCTTTATTTAGTATTGGGGAAACAACTTTGGGAGCAGCTTCCCCTTCTTGTTCTGGTTCTCTCGTCCTCTTCTTTGAAGATCTTAAATCATACTTATGTTGTGGTTGTGCTTTCATGAACTCTGCAAACTATTTTCAATAATAATCCATATCTTCCTCTTTTGTTGTTCCTTCTCTATCATGGTTGGCCTCTTGGTGAGCCATATTCTCATATTCTTCTTCGGTAAAAGCAGAGTACATATTTCCCTGCCTCTCTTGTGTATATGATTATTGTTCATCGGGACCATCTTCCAAGTAAAAAGGATGAGGGATCTGATCAAGGTGTTCCTTTATTTCCCTCAGAAGTAGTTGCAGTGGAGGCCTTCTATATTGAGGGTTATAGCCCTGATTGTTGACTTGAGCATTCTATTTGGAAAGGTTCTTGTTCTCAATTTCAAGCTTTCCAACCTTTTATGTTAAACTACTGATGAGTTTGTACAACTCATCCAACTTCGGGTATGATGATTCTTTATCTTGACCAGAGGAGGATGCCTCCTGTTTCCATATTTTGGGTTCAGTAGTTTCTTATTTTACCCTTGACTTGCCTGTCGAGACCATATTGGCTTCCACTTCAAGAGCATCAGTCTGAAGTTGGTCTAGAGTGAGAGACTTTCTTTCTCTCAGGGAAAAACCAATGTTGGACTCAAAATCTCCCAGGAAAACCACATGAGCCACAGTTGGAGGAGGTTTTATGTTAGCAAGCATGTTATTGTACTGCTTATTGAATCTTTTGATAAATTATGAAGTATCCTCCTTCGAAATTTTTCTTAGGGCATTAAACTCAGTGAGGAGGTACTCATGATCCCTCTTTTCTCCCCATTTCTAGGTGAAAGCATTTTCCAGCTCTTCCCAGGTAGTGATGGAGGCATTGGGTAGATCTTTGAACCATTTTTCTGGCTTCTCCCTTGAGACTTTGTACAAAAAGTCTCATGACCACATCTAGTTGATCCACATCTAAGATGTGAGAAAAAGAACTAAAGGCTTCAATGTGACTCTTTGTCATGTTATCATCTTCCCCATTGAACCTAGGAAACTGCTTTAGGTGGTTCTGGGGCATTGCACTCAGAGGCTGAGGTAAATTAAGAGGTGCATACTTATTTAGCAAAAATCCCAGGAGAGCCATCTGGATTGGTGGAGGGGGATTAAAATTTTCTTGAGGAACTGGGGTCAAGACCATAGTGGTTGGAGGAGAAGCAGGGTATGTCAGGGCCTTAGGAGTAAGTCCTGAATAGTGAGAAACAGTGGGCTGAGAATTGGAGGCGGAGGTGGCAAAGGATGATGAGATGGTAGTACAAGCAGGGGGAGTTTTCTCTTTCCTGACTTTCTTGGAAATTAAATTTTCTAGATCATATACAAATGGGGCTTTCTTTTGGGATGTATCTGAGCAAGTATGAGGCCTTTTAAAAGCCAGGGCTATGAATGATAATGAGGGGGGTGTGGAGCCGCCAAGGTAATATGAATGCAATCAGAACAAACTTCGCTCACCTACACGAAGGGTGTTCAATTTTTCGTATCCCGAGGGAAAAATCGTTCAATAAGATCCCCGACAATGGTGCCAAAAGATATTGTCTCTCCCAGAGACAACCTTGGATTGCTTGCAATACTAGTGCCTGGTCACATATAAATTCTATGTATTTCATATGATCCTCAAGGAACTGAAGGCATCATATGCATCTTCAAAACATAGTAATTACAAATATACAATTAACAGCATGGGTTGGTTCCTTCATCCAAGGATATAAGCCATGTATTTCTGGTATCCTTTCACATATACAACTCACAAGAATAGGGAAAAACAAGTGGAGTTCAAGTAATCAATGACTTACAGTTTAATCAGATTTTGCAGAATAATGAAATAAGAGAAAGAGAATAATAACTAATCACATAGAGCTTGAAACATCAAGAGTTATATACTTATCTACGCTAAAGATAGACATGTGGATGTAAGAAGAGTGAATGCTATGATTTTAGGAAGCGCACATTTAAAGATATAATCTCATACTTGCATACAAGCATATGTATTAATTAGTTAACACCAATGAATCTGTAAGAATATAAGATATATTTTTGGTAGCTATGGTTGCTTGAAATTAGAGAGGAAGTGCAAAAATAATGGAACTTTAACAAAGAAACAACATACTGTAATACTTGAACATGGGAATCACCACTATTTCATTCATATTCAGAAAGATGTAGATCTGGAATCCATACAACTTCAGAAGCACATGCAGCTTTTTCCTAGAATTCGGAACATTTGTTCAATGTTTCTTCCTCCCTTTTATAAGGAGAGTGAGGGCAAGGAAATTAGTTACAGAAATATCTTCAGGCTGAAGTCTACAATTGTCTGTATGAATGGTTGTCTCAGCGTGAATCCTTTAATTGTTACAGCAGGGAGACTCGTTTCTTGAAAATAAAACATAATACAACACATCGATCAAAACTATCAAAACATAATTAATCCATCGAAACTGAAATGATGCGATCTAGAAATATCTTCAAGCCACTCTTGTTTGCTAGCCTCTAGTCCTAGTGTGTTTATGTCAAGTCATGGTTAATCCTATCTAGGCTGATTCCTGGTCACTTTCTGCCTTAATTGCCAACCCATCACGCCCTTTTTCTCTCTGTCCTGCACTATTGGTGTCTTGTTGTAGTGTAATAGTCGAATCTCTTAGCCGCGAGCCTTTGTACCTCTAAAATAGGTGAACAGGTGGCACTTTTGATTTCCACCCTTAGCCCCCTTATTATGGCTACTTTTGTAGTGCTTCGGGTATGACTGGGGGTTGGGACCAAGGACTTAGCCCTTTGAGCGTTAAGGCTTTCCACAGCTGCGCGAGGACCTTATTCCTTTTATAACTTGGATTACCTCTTATTTCCTCTTACATCACATTGGTCGACATCCCAGACGTGAAAATTTCATGAAATATAGCCTATGGAACATCACATCCGGAGGGGGGGGGGCTTTTTCTTATCGCAATCACAATCCCACATCCCAGCGCTGAATACACTTTTCCTTAAGTTTCTCCCCTAGGTAGCTGTGATCGCTGATATGCGGGATGACTTCATCGTTGCCACATGTCACCCTATGAGTGGTGACATGTGTCACCTAGAAATGGCCCCATAGGACCCATGAAAATGCCAAAACCGTGTGACACGTGTCCGCCTACCATGTCAGCATCAGTACCACCACATCACTGATGATGAAAACTACCATGTCAACTCTGAGAACCAATCACATGCCGTCACATGGCCCCCTAGAGGAGAGAGAAAAAGGCCTGCCCAGCCCTATTTGTTGCACTTTTCCTTTGTATTTGGTTTTCGCCCCTCACCGAAGATTTTGCTCTACATCGTAATATCGGCAATTTTCAACAATTTGGAACAGCAACCTTTGTTGATCGGCAGTCATCGATGCCACGTGGAGGAGAGAGAAAGGGGCAGACCACTCCTGTTTAGTTCCTCATTTTATTTTTTGATTCTTTTCAACCTTTCCCCGGCGATGCAAGAACATATCGCAAATAAGCCCCCCACACGATCTTTGGATTTTGTTGTGTCTATGGGACTGTAGGGTCAGTAGGATGCGGGATTGTGATATCAGCCTTCAAAACCGAGAACCATCAATAATCCTTAAGTGTGAGCCCTGGGAATCTGCTAATAGCCGATCCTCGATGCCACGTGTTGAAGAGAGAAAGGGGCGGCCTAATCCTTTGTTTTTCCCTTCTTTTTCTTTGTTAACCTTTTCGGCACTTTCCCGACGATTTCACATAATATCACAAGATCATCCCCTGCAAGGTATTTTAAGTTTAGAACTCGTCAATCTGCTGATATGCCGAGCTGTGGGACTGCAGGGTCACCTTTTCGGACCTCCCATGGCAATTTCACCCTATATTGCAAAATTGGCCCCACAAGTTCTTTTAAAGTGTTAGCCCCTGGATCCGTTAGTGTGTCGATAATGAGGGATGTGGGATTCACTACACCTAGGGCCCCCGACCTCCGATTCTGATTTACCCTCCATACTTACCCATTTTCTTGGTTTATTGGGATTTTCCAAGGTAGACCTTCAAAATGCTTTATCGTCTACTTCAGGAGTCCATTTTTGGACTTCCATATACTGTTGGAAATCCATTCCCAAGCGCTACGCAATGGAGAGGGTCTAATTTAGCTTTGAGATATTTTGTGGCCTACGAAAGTGGCTCCAAACTTCACTACTCTTGGGAAAATTTGACCATTTGAAACCCATAGAGCAGTGAGTGACAATATTTACATTGCTAGGAAAAATCATAAACACAAAGATGAGCCCTCGGAACCACCAGAATGAGCTTATGCTTAAAGTGTGACAACCAACATGCAAAAAGATGACAACTTTCCTATCTTGTAGAAGGGAGAGAAACACTTAGCAGAAACACATGGAACGACTTCCAGTGTTTGCGACCATACATGTCATTAAAGACATAATGATATCACAATGATATGTTGTCCTTCATACTACACTAAGAGGTGCACTTCAACTTCATGAAAGATGTGTTTTGTTTTTCGTACCTACCCTCCAAAGGGTTGTGAATCAGATGGAATCTTCATGCAATCCTGATCTCCAATCCTCTATCATACCCGAGGGTTCCTTGGTCTTCTGATCTAATGATTATATTTTCTCCTCGGCCCCTTAAGTGTCATCTAGCATGTCCTCTTTCTTCATTTCCTTCTTCATCATCTTTCCGTAGCATGGTAGAATTCCTGTATCTCCAATCTACTCATGATAAGACAACATCAATCTGATAAAACCCTAGACTAAGGTAGAGCACTTGGATTCATGAACTGGGTTGGGATTGAGTGACAAGTCAGAGGAGATGGCCCAATGAATACGCAATTGTGCATTTCAAGTAGCCAATGGTTGAGCTTGATCACTGAGAATGTGTAGTGCACAACTCAAGCCAGACTAAGGGAAATTTATGCACAGTCCTCACTGAGGAAAAAAATTTGTGCAATGCCCACATAGGGAAAAATTTGCACAATTCCCACTGAGGGATAGAATTTTGCAGTTCAAGTAGCTAGTGGTTGTTGTGGAATGGGGCCCTGGGAGGATAAATTGTGCAGTTTCAAGAGGCAAGGGGGACTGGGCAGCTGAGAGGCTTGAGAGACATAACTGCGCAGTTTTTGAAGGTAGTGAGCTCCAGCTAAGAGAATGACACTGGAGGAAGAATCTAAATAGTTTTGGAGGCCAACAGAGGCCAACATTTCTCGCATTGTGTAGTTCCAATAGGCAAGGGAAATCTTGAGGGTTGCAAATGCGAAGTGTACAGTTTAGGAAGGTTAGATGACACTAGGTTGCTAGGAATCCTTTGGAATTTGGCTAAGTGTGGGATCAGTGGAACTGATGTGAATAGTGATAGAAATTGACTATGACCACACACTTGGATACTTGGTGATACAATGTAGATCATCCAAAACATATGAAAACATACTTCACTTAATGAAACAACCTTTGTGGAAACTTACGACAAGTGCAGCCCCGTCAATGGACTTTGTGAGGATAATGACGACACTTGTGTAATGGTGTGTGAAACCTTGGAAATGAGTACGAAACATGTCTATATGATGAGAACAACTCATTTTCACAAATATTTCCCCTTGATGCAAACCAAAACTCCCCTTTGCATGACAAGCGATAACTCCCATGCTCGAAGATAACAATTGCTATGTAAAGATAAAAACATGAATGAAACTTGATATCCAAGAAGGGGGCTTGAAATCATCAACTAAAAAATAAGTGACTAAGGTACTATCGATCACAAGATCCACTGTAGGCTCCAAAATTCGAGTGTAGGCCAAAATTTTTGAGGGTGTTGCAGCCGCTACAACAATATAGTTAATTGTTTCAAGTGCAATATTGGATGGAAAGGTAAGCCCTAAGGTAAGTTGAGAATAACCCCTTCACAAATGACCCATGCATGCATATAAAAGTAAGTTTGAACTCTAATACATATGATATGTTGGTGTACTTGATGTTTGGGAAGTATTTTACATTTTAGACATGATGGATTTCCTAAAGCAGACTTGATACATTTTTTTTTTATATATATGGTGACTTGATACTATTGTTAATGCTTGT
Source organism: Pinus tabuliformis (assembly GCA_031772625.1). Lineage (NCBI taxonomy): Eukaryota > Viridiplantae > Streptophyta > Pinopsida > Pinales > Pinaceae > Pinus > Pinus tabuliformis. The sequence goes on from CM062805.1 coordinate 618,430,551, forward strand.
GATAAGCATGATAACCTTGATGATAAAAGTGTAACAATAAGATTGATATTCAGGATCTTCTTATTGACCTTGGTTAGGTTTTGATAAGCTTAGTAATTATGAAAAATGGTAAAATTGGATGCCCTGTCTTGATGGTTGGATAATATAATAAAGAAGCGATGTAGTGATTATGATCGTTGAAGTATGATGATACAGTTGTCAGATGCCCTAATTATATGACACTAACCTTAGATGAAGGTTTGATGTCATGGCCATGTTATGACCATGGGATGATAAAGTAGTTGATCCTAACATGTTATGACCATGTTGAATATATGTTTTAGAACCTAATATAGTTTGACTTCATGACCTAATAGTTTTGAAGATGCATGATAGACAAGTTGATGTCTTGATTAATATTGATTGAAGTGGCTTCTCATTAAGAGGGAGAAACTCTCCATAAGATCTATACACCTATTGTATTTTTCATTAAATGTATAGAAGATTATTTATTGTTGAAGTAAGATTTCCAAAAATGAATAGAAAAATATTTGATGTTGTTGGTTTGTGGGAAGTTCTGGTCTAAGAAGAGAAATTTTCTCCTATTATAAGCCCTGACCACTGGGAGAAAGGCTCAAGAGTGCGTTTATAGGCATCCCAACTATGTGGAAGAAGGCTTGTGGGTGCATTTGTGCCTGTAGGACACAAAATCTAAATCCCTATGCATAAAACCAGGAGAAAACCTAGAGTATGACAGTCCTTTAGATATGGATAAAATAATAGAAATTCCTATGAGTAGGGAAGTTTGAATGTTTGACTTACTATAGAGAATGGGAATTTGTTGACTAAACTTGTGTTTGCAAGGGACCAGAATATGCATATTGGTATGTTATTTTGATTTGGTCATTGAAGCTAGTATATGACAATATTTTATAATAGTTGCAAGAATTTAACAAAATTTGGTTTATTGGTATAGATGAGTAGTAGTGGAGTTTTGACATGATGTTCGATAATTCATAGATATTTTTTGGCTTATGAATTGATTTAATTCACATTGATATCAAATTAGGTTTTGGACTTGATAACTGATGATTTGATGATAGTGTTATGTGGGCATAGTGACTTTTAGTGACTAATATTGGAATTCAATAGTAATTATGTATGGCATCATTGGCTTTGGCACATTGGTTGAAGTATAAATAGTTGTGATCTAGTAAGTGGTAATCTCATAATGAATGCATGAAACTATATGACTTATCCTTGATGTATAATGACAAAAATAATTCATATTATGATTATGTGGATGGCATAATGGAGTTTGATATTGCTTAATAACAATTTGTTGATATGACAATAGATGAAGTCATAACTTGGTATTTAGATGTGAGCTCTACCTGAGACCTGGTCTGAAGAGTTTGTTATTGGTGGAAACTTTTATGACTTTGATATTAGTTTTGATCTAGCATCTAAGCTTTCCAACTAGCTTGGTTGATTTGATTGCATAGTGTTGATTGGTGTGAGGTTGAGTATATTGGTTTGATCAGTATAATGTCTGCAGATAGCATTATATAGTTTGAAGCAAGGTTCCCAAGACTAGTATGCCCACATTGATAGTTACTTGGTGAACCCGAGGAAGATGTGCCACCCCAAACCTCTACTTCAAAAGAGGTCCAAGGTATGACTTTGAGTCTTTTTTTATATTCTGATGGTCTATTCTTGACAAGTAATGAGCCTCTGATGGTCAAAGTAAGAGGGAGTTGGCCTCTGAAGTTCCTAATGAAGAATCATGGAATGATGAATTACTTTTTGAAGTTTGGAAAAGAAAATCTATATCGTGAAGCTATTGAAGAGTTTTTGGAAAGTGGAAATGCAAATCCTTGGACACTTTGATTGAATTTCAAGAAGTTATGAAGAGATATTGTAGAACCTGATTTGGCAGCCGATAGTTGATTAAAGCACTAATGTTCCTTTCGAACACTTGTTCGTATTTATATATGTTTTGCATAGAATATAAGTCAATTCATGATTGATCCACTTCATACACATTGGTTTTCCGCCAAGCACACTTCGAGATATTTGCATGGGACGACCAATTTTTGGTCTGAGACATTCTTCCTATGATATGTGACTGTGTGGATGTATTGATGTTGTTTGGGATTGTTATTGATGAGATGAGCACATCTGGGTGTTTCCTTAGTATGAGATCTTCCATGACATTTTGGATGAAAAGTTTGTAGCGTTAAGCACGACCGAGGTTGAGTGCGATGTTGCTAGCATGTCTAGTTGTGAGGTGGCTTGAAGAAACTCTTTGGAAAGTTATTTTGAATAGGGTATGTATGTGACAGTGATGAGAATAAAGATTGGGATATTATTAGTAGAGAATCCCTTATATAGATGGGACTGAGATATCTTCATATATTAAGACAATGTTAGTGTACGAAACAAGCTTAAGCTTGTGGTTGATGCCCCCGTGAGAGGGAGGATGAATAAGGTATCCTTTTTGTGATATATATTTTTTCTAATATAATGTTTGATTTGATGTCCTGAATGAAAAAAATACTACTACTATTGAAACATTATGATTGAACCCTTCAGTGAGTTTTTTAATCTGATACCTCATATGTGCACGATGATATGTTTCTGATCTAAAGAGAGCAAGACTGATTGAGGACACTAAACCAACTCTTCCCCCTGTCTGATCTCCTAGGGTGAGGAATTGAGATGGAGGGCTCCTAGGGTATATCTGGAAAATAAGGTATCACCCCTATCTATTACCCATAGGGTTGGTGATGTTTCTCCCTTATCTTGGTCTATGGAGAGTATACCCCAGTTGGCATCATACCCACAAGCTGGGCTTGTTGGGATTCGCTCCTCATCTGGCCAATGGTTTGAGAGAGTTCTTAGAGGTGTACAACCCAAGTTGATTATGATTCGGGTGTTCTACCACGTGACTCTTGAGGGTGATTGTTGGGAAGATCAGTGGGAAATAAGATGGATGAGATTTTGTTGATCGACATAGGGTGGAATATGTTTTCTCCCATATGCTATGACTCCTATTGCTCGAGATAGGGTGGAATATGTTTGCTCCCATATGAGATAAATTGGAGTGAGATTATCCCATAGGACCTTCCTCATTTTCATTATATTTTGAGTTTAGAATGAGCTCCCTGATGTGGCTTTAGGTTGAGATGTACTCCCTGATATTAAGCTCTCTGATGTTCCCTGGGTTGTAGCATTGAGCTTCTTGTTGGTTGATGATTTCGGGTGGTAGCAGTGGCTCCCCAATGAATAGAGGGTGGTAGTTTGGACTCCCCTTCGATGTCAAATTCTTCTTCTTTTAGATTCGAGAATGTTCAGCATATGAGCAAGACAATCAAGAGATAAGCAGGGATAAGAAAAAATGAGCTAAGATGAGTAGAGATGAACAATGTCAACATTTGATGATGAGTAACTTGAGATAGGATATGATTTGATGATGGGATACTTGCAATGTCTACATGATGTAGTTGGAATTTCCCCCTAACTGAGAGGGAGTGTTAATTTGGCATCTCAGTGACAAATTCCAATCATGGGACTAGATTCCTCTTTTCGAGAGGACCAATTTTGTCTATTGAAGTGCTCAATTTGAACAAGGTAAATTGTATTTTTTGAATTAAAACCCACATGTGCACTAAGGATAGGTCAACCCAAAAGAGAAATTGGGCACCCATGGATGGCTATAAATACAAGTCAAGTAACCCTCATTTGGACATCATCATGATCATTCTACTTTCTTTGGGTTTGGCTCACATAGGTTTGAGGCTGGGTCATAGAGATTGGTTCGTATAGGTCCGAAATAGTAGGTTCTGAAGCTCGCACGTGTGTTTAGGATTTTGGTTTCTAGCCACAGGCATGACATAGGCAAGTTTTGGTCACAACCATAGCCACACAGGTTCATGTGTGTGGTTGGAGGGTTTCAGTCGCACACACATCAATCTCGCGTGTGGTTAGAATCTAGGGTTTGAGTTTTGTATTTGATCGCAAATTTCTTCAATTAACTGCAGAGTTCAGCAATTGACCGCAGACAGTTAAAATTGATCCCAGGCTTTTGAATCAGGGTTTTGATTATTAGCATTGTTGGGTTCATCTCATGGATGTTGTTTAGTTGAATTTTCTAGATAGGATTATGGTTGAAGATATGGATCATTGTATTCTCTTTTGTTGAATCATTCAATGACAATATAATAAGAAGAAAATTTTGAAAGGTTTTTCCCGATTGTGGGTTTTGTCCTAGTCTCCGACCAAACCTAATGTCTCTATATGTGAATTATTTTATTCTATTTTTCCTTTATCTTCCACTACATTGATGGTGATATTGTTTTTTCTATATAATTGCATATGTTGTTTAATAATGTGGTAAATATGAATAATGTTATGAGTTGTGGGGTGAATTCGATATTTAAATGATGAAATGTTATTATCTAAAGAAAAGAAAAATATAGCCCTAAGAAATTTGAACATTCTCTCTTTGAGGCTTCATCCTAACCCAAGACAACCTAAGGAGAAGTGTACACCTAGATCCACCTTGGATCAATAGGGTAATAGTATTATAAGATCGAACCCTCCTTCCCCATAGGGAGAATTATAGTAGTTAAAATGGTAAGAATGATGATATCACTAAATCTCCCATTTTTATGTGTATGTACCTTTTTTTTGACAAATGACACTCGAAAAAATAACTTTAATGACTTAGGATAAAAATATATGAAATTTTTGTTTTTATACTCATTTTAATAATGGCTTAAACCCCTAATCACTTAGCCTATACCCCTTTCCCATTCCTGGAATCCTAATCCTTAATACTTTATCAAGGTAATTACATATTTACATATCTAAGTCCACTAACCCTGTGACACACAAGCTCACTAGCCTAAAATCACACAATCTTTAAACCATATATGCATAGGCACACTAGCGTGAACACATGGCCCTAAAATATTTCTTAACTCATCATCCTAAACCTGATATGTATAATATACACATAATCATCTTTGGGGTGTGGCACCGGTTGTAAATTAATTTATAACATATTATGTGATATTTATTATAAACTATATAAATCCATGCGGAAAAGGACATAAAAGTGCCTAACTATTATAGTAGTCACTCGACGTAGACTCCAAGTATATATATATATATATATATATATATATATATATATATAGATATATATATATATATGCGCATATGTCTATAGAGAACATATTAAACATGCAAATATATTAAGGACATGTATGACTTTAGTATAACCATTCAACCATCCTTCCTTGAGGTGATTAAGCCATGAACCTAAGAGTGTATGTTATAAGGCTCAAGCCACTTTCTTGATGTCATTATAAGGCATCTTCCATATATTTCATAATGAGGAAGGAACATGCAAGGAGGCTTACACCCTCGATTATAATAGCTTTGAAAATCTATGATATATATGTTTTAACCTATATACTATTTTTTAATGAAATAAATTTCATTGGGATAGGTTGATTGAACGAAATAAATTTATTGAGATATTAATTTTTTTCCTTAAAATTATCTTTTTCTTTTTACAATTTATTTTTTTATTTTTAATTTTTTCTATTCTCTTGAATTATAGTTTTTTCTCCGTGTCTTATGACAAAATTTAAAGAGGAAAAAATATTTTAAAACATTTTGTAATATTTTTTTTGTTTTTTTGTCTTTTTCTTTGGCCTTTTACTTTTTCTCTATTTTCAATATCAATTTCTATAATCATAGGTTTTTTTTTCAATATCAATTCCTATAATCATAAGTTTTTTTTTTTTTTTGACTTTATTTATTTCCTTCATCTTTCTATAATTTTCAAAGCAACAACTATACAATAAATCTTCCATTTCAATGAATATAATTAAATTAGTAAAAAAAAATTTTGAAAATAAGAAATTAATAAAATTTAAACAAAATTTGAGTGTAGTTTTTTCCATTGTCTTAGATATACATCTCATTCCCCATTCTACTTCAAATCTTAAAGACCTATTGCTATTATTGCGGGCATTCAAATATTATAGATTTGGAAAATGACAACTTTTGAAGCAATCATTGTAGTTTTTATTTATTTAAATTGAAGATTACCATTAATCATTATTTTCTTATTATTTGCAGGTCCCTCCCTCTCTGAACTCTAACAATGGCTAAAGTTTTTCACACTAATGACAAAGGCACTTGTGCCCAACCACTATTGTGTTGCCCAAATCTCATTAATACGTGGAAATTTTGTAAAAGTATTGTAGAAATTTAGTCATTATTATTCATAAAAGTTGTCATTTAAATAATGGATGGGGAGCAACTTTGTTTTACAAACAATTTTGGATGGAATTGATGATTTTGATGAGAATGTCTCTTCTTGCTTGTCATTGCTTTTAGTCAATAGTAATTATTCATTTTATATGGTGATGAATTTTATTTTCAATTTCACAATAAGCATATCATGTATTTAGAAACAGTGAAAGCTTAATATTTGATTGATGTTTGAGAGAAACAAAGTTGTTTTTAGCTAAGTGTATTTTTTTAATTTTTTTGAGGTAGTTAATGAGTTTTTATATAAATTATAGTTTTCAACACATTTTTTATAAAAGAGCAGTCACAATGTGATGGGATTTTAGTTGGCTTTTTCAAACTAGATTTCAACAAATTGATAGATTATTGGTTTGCTACATTTTCTCAAAATAGTGAAATTTAT